>JASSRZ010000080.1:4122215-4135207 GCA_032164315.1 Malacoctenus gilli | reverse complement strand
TGTGTAGCTCCGTCAACACATGCCACTTCCCCGACTCGCTCGCCCGTCCGCCCACCCACCCACATATACTCACACACGCGCACACACACACACACACACACACACACACACACACACACACACACACACACACACACACACAGATAAGCAGGGACACTTAATGCGGGGGTGTCATTTGTGTTTGTATCGGACTGTTGCATGCATGTTACACACATCACTGCTTTCAAGAGTCAGTGTCAAGACAAACAACACCAAAGGGAACGAGTTCCTGATAGCTGCATTAATGACACTATTCTACTTTCCTTGTTTCAGTGTATATAGAGGTTTATATTCGAGGATACTGGGTATTAATTGTGTGCTCAGCGGATTGAATGAAAACTTTGATTCTTGTTTTTTTCGTTGTTTTTTTTTGCTCTCGTGATAAGTTGGTGACATGACCATATTTAGCTTGACCTAAGCAGACTCTCTTCAGCAGTACAGTACGAAGATCAGTTTCTTACTGTCTCCTAAATCAACATAAGTACAATCAACAACAAATAAGAGAATCAGAAACTTGGTTTTTTTTAACCATAAAAAGAAAGCTTGCTTTAGATAACATGTTACAGTAACAAAACAACAGTGTTAGTCCTGCACTAGCACCACAAAGAACAGCCGTTGCAACGGACACAACTATGACATTCAAGTAGCACTGCAGCAGAGTGTTTTAAAAGTCTGCAGGACCCTGTCGGGAGGGTGCTACAAAAGAAAGAAAAGGGACGACACACAATACAAAAATCTAACTATGATTTGGATCATTTCATCTCAATACTGAGAGTCGATTGATGTGCGGTAGCTGGAGATTTTCAAGTAGTCATTACACTTTGTCTGCAGTCAGTCTGTCTGGAACGATATGCTGAGGAGAAGCTGCACGACACAGGGGCGAGCTCTCAGACAAGGAAGGAGAAAACATCTCTCGAGGAAATAAAAAGTTCAAGCAGCAGATTAAAAGAATTGTGCAAAAGCTGGGCTGCACTTTGTCGTGCGTCTCAGCGCCCGTTCACTGTAGCGTGACAGGTCCGAAAGCCAGATCCAGCCCATTCGTTTGAACACATTCAGGTGTTTTCCTGTGGCACACAGCAGCGCTGTTGTAAAAACACTAACACATGAGACAAGTCGCCCTCTTCCCGGCGGGAGAGTCACGCAATCTCTACAAAACTCTCTATCAATGAATGTCCTGATTGTGCGCAGCTTTAAGTGGAAAAGAAAGGAGGCGGGATTGCGGTACACTGCTTGTCCTAAGTGCTCATGTAAAGGCTATGCTTTGGGACTCTCACATTCAATATTGCATGGCTGCATTTTTACACTTAAGGTTCCATTTTGCATTATGGTATAGGAAGCCCTGCATTGAAGCTTGCAGCTCGGCAGCAAGTTTGCAATGACCTCGCTGAGGTAGAGACCCTGAAAGGATGCATGGTGCACACAGAGAGAAACGGAACCAAAAAACGTTCGAAAATAAATCATAGGAGTTTTCCCTTTTGGATCGGAATGGTAAACATGCAGAGTACAATACGTTGCTGCTTAAGGGCATAATTAAGTGCGTGACGGCATGGAAACTGGGTGGTGCATGACGGCATGGATCATCTTTTGTTGTCTTTTTCTCGACCACAGTCCCCCGCTGTTTCAACCTTTGCTCAACCAGCGCCGTCGTTAACATCGCAACCAACAGGAACACTCAGACAGACGGTAGGAACCTGCTCTGCTCACCCACACGAACACCACTGTACACAGAGGCACTTTCACTGGTCCTGTTGCTGAAAGGGATAAAGGCACTAGCAACTAATGTCTGAATAATTCTCCGAATCATGACGTGGAGTTTAGTCACTGATCCGTCCACGGCGGATTGGAAAAGCAACACTCAAATTTAAATGTGGAGATGGAAGCATGACTTAACAAATGTGTTAACTTTTCTTGTTCAAAGAAGGTCCATGCACTGCACTATTGACTAATACTGTAATTGGTTGCTTATTATGATTATATGCATTTTTGATAATACTTATTCAGTTTCTTTGTCTACCTTTAAATTAGAAACTCTGCATCCTCAAGGTGGGTTTGGATATATTGGATCACAATTCAGAAACATCCAGAATTTGAGATTTCCTTCGTTTCCCTGATGATAGGGCACCGCAGGGTGCCTGAATTGCAACAAGCTTTATACTCACGTCATGCATTAAATATACCAGGATACAAAAGTACCTTAGTTGATAGACCATAATGCAGGTAACTTTTTTTCATGCTATGATCTCATTTATGTACTGTTCCCTTAAGTTTAACATTCAATTTTTCTATACCTCTAAATGATTAGCATTTCAAATTAAAAACTCATCCAGTGCACTCCGTATGAAAACCAATGGGAGGGGGGGAGGGTGGAGGCAGATATCCAAAAGAACATCCTTCCCGGTGGGTGAGATATGTCCCGTGCATGCCGATATCAAAATGGAGAAGTCTCTAATCATGCTCGTGTGAAGCTCACGTTATCATTGTGCTGTGTTGCGTCTAAAGGGCATGGCATTGAATCACTTGGTGATAACACAATTACAGCCGCTGCTGGAAAACAGCAGCAATGCAGATGTCCGTGAAGCAAGTAGATCACCATCTGTTTTACATCCAAGGGAGAGAGGTAGGTCCTCCTCCTGTAAGGTGCTTTGCTGAGTAGTAGATCCTTTGTAGGGAGTGTCAGGAAAGGAGGGCGGGGGGTGTTGGGGGGAGGTGGTGGTGGTGGTGTTGTTGTTGGCGGTGGTGGTGTTGTCGTTGGTGGTGGTGGTGGTGGTGGTGGTGGTGGTGGTGGTGGTGTTGTCGTTGGTGGTGGTGGTGGTGGTGGCAGCGAGGTGGAAGGGTCTCCTAACTTCTTGGCGCTCACCACTCGGGCTGCAGAGGTCTGCAGTCGTTTCTGGTGCATTGTGCGACTTGCTGAAATGTTATCTGTACTCCATGCATAAGATTTGAATGGCCACGCCGGCGTCTCTCCAGACAGGCTGTGCTCTGCATCCTCCAGGGAGCCGTGGATATGCGCGGTATTCGATGTATTCTTTTTCAATATAACTATATATTTGTAGGATCACGAGAATTAATTATTCTATCTACCTGCCGTATACTCTAACAGCTTTGTTTTTTTCTGTGTCCTCTCTGAGTAGCTGAGCGTAGTAGTAGGCCTAATGCCGTCGAGCGCTTTGGGGAGATAAATGAAGCATTCCTAAGTGATGGTCTACTCCACCTATGACAGTCCCACAGAGATCATAAAGTTCCTCACTGGTGTCTAAACATCTGTAAGCAGCTTGCTTTTATTTACACAGTTTTGGTTGGCTATAGTGCAATTGCCAGTTCTGAGGTTTGCCTCCCTAAAATTGTCGATGCTATTGTTAATGTCTCCATCGATCTCCATGTACTCGGACTTGCTGACAGTAGACGAACTACGGCGGCTGGAGTTGGTTTCAGAGGGGATGTTGGGGTTGCTGACGTTGAGCAGCTGCGCCTGCTCCTCGCCTTCCGTCTCCCTGTGGTAGAAGTAGTTGAAGTTGGACACGATGACAGGCACTGGGAGGGCAATTGTCAACACACCAGCGATGGCGCAAAGAGAGCCAACAATCTTGCCCCCTATAGTGACCGGGACCATGTCCCCATAGCCCACAGTTGTCATTGACACAACAGCCCACCAAAAAGCATCAGGGATGCTGCCGAAGTAGGATCCTTGCTCCTCTGCCTCAGCAAAGTAGACTGCACTGGAGAAGAGGATGACTCCGATGAACAGGAAGAAGATCAGCAGTCCCAGCTCCCGCATGCTGGCCTTGAGGGTCTGCCCCAAAATCTGCAGTCCTTTGGAGTGTCGTGACAGCTTGAAGATCCTGAACACCCTGACCAGACGGATCACCCTGAGGATGGCCAGAGATGTTGCCTGCTCCCCCACCCCCTCGCTCTCTGGGTCTTCAGCCAGCTCGGTGCCGAGTGTGATGAAGTAAGGGATGATGGCCACGATGTCGATCATGTTCATCATGTTCTTGAAGAAGGCCGGTTTGCTCGGGCATGCCAGAAAGCGTACTATCAACTCAAAGGAGAACCAGATAATACAGAGCGTCTCGATGACAAAGAAGGGGTCCGTGAGGATATTTGGCTTGTAATAAATGGTGGTGTTCCCCACTCGCACGATGCGGCCTGCTGGGTCCTCTTTCAGCTGTGGTAGAGTCTCTAAACAAAATATGACTATTGAAATCAAGATTACCATCACAGAAACGATGGCGATCCCTCTGGCGGTGCCTGAGCTCTCTGGGTGCTCAAAGAGGAGCCAGATCTGACGCTGGAACTCCTTCTCAGGCAGAGGACGCTCCTCCTCCCTGATGAAACCCTCATCCTCCCGAAACTTCTCCATGGCGTCCACTCCCAGCTCGTAAAATTTAATTTCTTCGGAGAACATATCCAAAGGGACGTTCACAGGCCGTCTCAGCCGCCCCCCGGATTGGTAGTAGTAGAGGATGGCGTCGAAGCTGGGGCGATTTCTGTCGAAGAAGTACTCGTTTCTGAGGGGGTCAAAATACCTCATTCGCTTTTTGGGGTTTCCCAGCAAAGTCTCAGGGAACTGGGAGAGGGTCTTCAACTGTGTCTCAAACCGAAGTCCAGCAATGTTGATGACCACCCTCTCGCAGCACTCATGGTCATTGTGGTCCGGGGGGTAGGTGTCCTGGGGGTGGCCCGGGACAGCCGAGGTCTCGTCCATGTTGTCCCCTGCTACTACGGTCATTTTGAAAGGAGGAGGAGGTGGTGAGAGAGGAGGAGGAGAAATAAAAGAGGAGGAGGAGAAGGACTCGTGTTGGAATGCTGGTTAGGCTGACTGAGCAGGCATTCAGGGTTGGGGGGAAATTTTCCACTCCTCAGCTTCCCACACCCCTTAAACTGCTGGAGACGTCCCCAGATACGAGGAGGCTGGTTGGCTGCTTTGCCTCAGTGCGGCTCCACTGCGGTTCTCGCTGACTTGACCATTGCTGCTCTCCGGTGCATCTGCAGCTGTTGTTGCTGCTGCCTCTGTCACAGAGAGAGAGAGAGGGAGGGAGAGAAAGAGAGGGAGAGGGGGGGGGAGGGAGGGAGGGAGGAAATAATGGGATCAAACAGCGAAGAAATATGCTGGCTCAGCATTTTCTGCAGTTTATTCTTTCACTTCTGTCAGCTCACAATCAGAGCAACTATCCAGTAGTCGCAGTAAAAAAAAATTAATACAACCAGAGAAACGTCACCAGGAAATCGTGTTAATAAGCACTTTAAATCGCTCTGTCATACTCTGTTGGCAGTTTTATTATCTGGTCATTTTCAAGGAATTCCTTCAAATGATTTGTTGTTATTTCGTTTCTCTCAGTTTCTGTACAAATGTTCACTAGAGTTCAACAACGAATTGCAGTTGTTACATATCTTAGACAGGCAGAGCAGTGATTTATCCTTCGCCACGATCAGCAGCCTGAATTATGATGTGACGCATAATATCTGATACTACACCAACTCACATCTCTACGTGCTTGTCACCCTATAGGCCCAGTGCCGGGAAAAAAAGCCAAATATCACCACGACATTGGAAACAATGACACCATGGGACTATCAATATGACATCAAGTGTAAAATGTAGTGGTATAAGTCAGGAGTTTGGGGACTTACCTTGGGTCGATCTTCAGAGGTCTTGAATGCGTCTTATCCTCGAGTAAAATCATCCAACTGCAGGAAACCAGTGCGTTTCATGTGGCAACTTTACATTGCAACTACTATAGGAGAAAAAAAATAAAAAGGAGTGCTGTGTTGATCACTGTCCAAACTGGATGCAAGATGGGGAAAAAAGCAGCAAAAATGAAAGTCAGATGACTCTGAAGAGGAAAGCCCGAGATGCAAAAAGGAGCGAAAAGAGAGGACTGCAAAGCTGCAGCGTCGCCAGTTGCCTGCGCGGCGGTGTGAACAGCTTACACTATACCGCAGGAGAAAATCTTGCGCTGCAAATCGGGGGGGAGAGATACATTAAGGGGCAATAAGCGAGCCCTTGACATTTCCAGACATCACTGCATCAGCAGAAATCTGCCGCTTTTTTGCCACCGGTCGAGATGACGAACTGAATGCGTTTTTTCGCGCAGCGCGGAGAGGCGCAACGAAGGCAGGGAGGATGGCGAGGACCAAAAGAGCCGAGAGAGGGTGAGGTGTAGCAGCGAGGACCGAATGCTTTCTCGGCAATGTCAAGCATGTTTTGCTGTGCGTTTAACATGCAAGTGCAGAGGAGGCAAGGGAGGGGAGGGGAGAGGAGAGGAGAGGAGAGGAGAGGAGAGGAGAGGAGAGGAGAGGCGAGGAGAGGAGTGGAGTGGAGTGGAGTGGTGTAGAGAGGGAGGGCTGTAAGCGGGAGGAGGAGGAGGAGGAGGAGTTGGAGGGTTTCGACGCAATGCAGACCGGCTCTACTAAAGCACGCCGCCAGAAGTTCTCCCCACAGCACAAAAACAAGAGCGCTTGTGTGCCAGCACTGGCGCAATCAGACCGCAAGGAGAGACGATCCTCCGAAGCCTCCCCGTGTAAACATCTGAGCCGTAACTCAGAAAACGTGGCCCAGCAGCAAACAACATCTTTTCATTATGTCTCTCGTTGGTTTCAGGACTGCACGGAGGACGTCGATGAGAGGCATGCGCCGACCTGACTCAATGTGACACTGCGTTTAATCTTGCACTTTTCCACTCGGATATAAAGCAAGACGAACGAGTTCGGCCCAGCCATGCGTGCACTGCGCTCACAGCCCCGAAGCGTCTCACCGGCCAAACCCGCACGCAGGCTGTGCAGGTCTCACGCCCAAGATCTGGTACTCTATGATACTGATGGCTACTTAGTGTGAAGTCATTGTTGCATTTGGCAGCAGAAGCCGGACAGACATGCGGAGAGCGGAGCGGCAGAGGACGCTCCGCAGAGGACGGAGGGCTTCAGCACCACGGACAGCGCAGATTATTGATTCACCTCAGGAATTTCCCAGAGGAAAAATGATGAGGCGTTTTTGTCCGGTTACAAAAAGTGTATCAAAGGCCTCCTCACAATGAGGATGAGCCAACGACTTAACTTTCTCCAAACAACACTTTTAACCCCCCAAACAAGTTTAATCTATTTGAAATACCTACAGTAAAATAAGTCCCGCTTCATTTATCACCGTGACATTTTATTCCGGTAATTGATTTGGTGGCTGCCCCCCCCCGCCCCCCACACTTTCATTATTCAGCACCAAATGTGATAAAGTGGACTGAAGTAATTAGTAGAAAAAGAATCCAGCACTTGCTGGGGTTTTTTTTCACTGACTCCGATCTTTTCGTTGAAATAATGAAAGCTGACAAGTCGTGTTTTTACTGATTCATGATTCATTTATATCAAAAAGGCTTAAGTTAAGTTCGCGTACATGTTTAAATTAGAAAAATAAATATTTCATGGCATTTAAAATTCACAATGGTTTCGTGTCATGCAGACGTTGCATTACAAATGCTCTGATCTACGATGTTTACTGCAAGCTACGATGCAACCTGAATGTTACAACACAGAAGTTCAATCACGACTTCGCAGTGAAAGCTGCACGAGAAAAAAAGGAAGACAGTGAGATAGAAAAACGCAGTATTTACACAAGGCTTTTTAGATGAGGGAAGCGTGGTCATTGATAAAGCCTGCACAAAAGAATGTTGTTTTCCAACGCACGATGCACACAGTGTTCATTATGACAGTCTGACTCTTTGCATGTCTCCACACCATGAAAGTCTCTGTAAGCTACAACTCCAGCGACAACAAAAAAAAGATCCAACACTTTGGAGAGGGGGAGAATGCCACACTGGTGTCTGGGTGGAGGGAACGACAAGCTCCACTTTCATTGTCTGAGTCCTGCAAGTGAGCAGAAAGAAGAAAAAAACACCGCGTTAACACGTAGAGGAGCGCAGGTGATGGCGGAATGTGGTCATGTATAGAAGAAAAAACACAAAGATGAATGTCAGGGTGTTTTTTTTTCTCACTGGGCCTGAGAAAGCAGCGATGTCTGCAGGAGTGTTTATCATCCACACAGTGGCGCTCAGAGCTCGCTTGTTCTGACGGGCCTGGACGGACCCGCGTCACGGGGGCACTTTACGCACCGCACTAAATCAATCAAGTATTTTCAGGCGTGTTTCACACTGACGTAACTTTCAGAGAAAAAGACTCGTCCATTGAAGAGAAAGTAAAACAGGGATTTTAAGATAAACATTCATCGACCTCATTTTCAGTTTTCCTCCATCAAATGTCCCCCTGACAAGAGTACCAAGGATGTGAATCCTATGTTAGAACAAAATAAACAGTGAAAAGAAAAACAAACCAACCATCAGCTAATGTTAAAGTCTGCGCACAAACAGTTCGGCTCCACACCTGACACACGTGAGAAGAACCGTTTGCATATGTCAAAACTTTTATGGCGTTGACAAGTGTGTGTGCAGGTCACTCAGAGGTCACCGCGCAATGCAGAACCTTTTCTTCTGTGTCTCAGAGGTACTCTGACTTCCTACTGATTAGAAATGAAAGATTTGAAGGATATGTAACTGTGACTTGAAACAAGAAAGTCACCCATTGTGACACTTGTGTCGTTCTCTTGTGCGCAAAAAACTGTAAAAAAAAAAAAAGGAAAAGAAAAGAAAAGAAAAGAACTAAGTCCGATTCGAGATAAAAATGTTTCCATTTCTTTGAACGCTGTAAAACAAAGCTTTAGTTGTTGTTCGGTCCACACCTTCCGTTTATTTCTTAACAGCTGCCCCCGACTGATAAAATATGTGCAGCAGTGGGAGGAATGTTTCTCTGTTGTCATCTGACGAACCCAACAACACTGAAACGAAGCCAATGAGGTTGAATCACGAAGCTTTCAGGCACCACGTTCTTGAATCCCTGGATGAAGACAAACACTCCTGCAGCATCCGAGGCGAAACTGCACGTCCACGTGAACTCACCAGCTGCAGCCAGCCGCGTCCTGTCCTACACGTCTGTCAGCCTCCCCGTGTACGTCTCTGTCGCAGGACCCACGTTGTGGTACGTCAGAGCCTCTAAGTCGTCGCTTCCCTGAAAGGACTCGGTTTTGGTGAGTGACTCGATACTTTTGGTGGAGTCAGTTCCTCCGAAGGAGAGGCGCGGCGCCTCCGGCAGCGGCTGCCCGCACGTCACGTGCACGTAGCGGACGTTTTCCTCGTCTTCGTTCTCTCGGTGGTAGAAATAATTGAAATTGGACACGATCACGGGAACAGGTAGAGCAATGGTCAGCACTCCGGCAATTGCGCACAAAGATCCAACAAACTTGCCCCCCATGGTCGAGGGGCACATGTCTCCATAGCCGACCGTGGTCATGGTCACCACAGCCCACCAAAAGGCGTCAGGTATACTTGAAAATCCAGACTCGGGGTCTTCTGCCTCTGCGAAATACACCGAGCTGGAGAACAAAACCACTCCGATGATCAGGAAGAAAATGAGCAGCCCGAGCTCCCTGAGACTCGCGTGGAGGGTCTGGCCAAGGATCTGCAGCCCCTTGGAGTGCCTGGAGAGCTTAAAAATCCTGAAAACCCGGACCAGTCGGATGACCCTCAGGATGGCCAGCGACGCAGCCTGCTGGCTGCTGCCCTGGTGCTCCGCCAAGTCCAAGCCCAAGGTGATGAAATACGGAGCGATGGCCACCACGTCGATGAGGTTCATGACGTTTTTAAAGAAAACTGGCTTGCTGGGACATGACAGAAACCTCATGGTGAACTCAAATGAAAACCACACGATGCAGAGGGTCTCCACCATGAAGAAGGGGTCTGTGAAGGGGCTGGGTTCCGTGCCCTGGGCACTCCCATTCACCTGGGGGTCTTGCACCACGGGGGCAACTTCTCTGAACTCGGGCAAGGTCTCCAGACAGAATATAATGATGGATATCAAAATAACCATCACCGACACGATGGCGATTATCCGCGCGGGTCCGGAACTTTCCGGATACTCGAACAGAAGCCACAGTTGACGCTGAAACTCGTTATTGGGCAGCGGGCGTTCCTCTTCCCTCGCCAAGCCCTCATCATCTCGGAAAAGTTCGATGGCGTCCTCCTCCAGTTCGTAAAACTTTATTTCTTCTAGAAATATATCCACAGGTACGCTGACGGGCCTCCGGAGCCTCCCTCCGGACTGGTAGTAGTAGAGGATCGCGTCAAAGCTCGGCCTGTTCCTGTCGAAGAAGTACTCGTTTCTCAGCGGGTCGAAGAAACGTATCCGTTTGCAGGGGTCTCCCAGTAGCGTGGTCGGGAAGCGGGAGAGGGTCTTTAACTGCGTCTCGAAGCGCAGCCCCGAGATATTGATGACAACCCTCTCGCTGCACTCCTGCTCCGCTGTTTCCAAGTCCGCAGCGTCTTGCAACAAAGGAGTAATGACCACTGTCTCCTCGTGGTTCTCCTGAGACACAACAGTCATCTTTTTTCTTTTTCTTTTTTTTTTTTTTTTTTTTTATCCCTCTGAGGGTAAAATCCCCCTACTCACCTCCTGGGTGCCTTCCTCACGCCTGAATGTCCGCTCGCACTCCCACCGCTCCCTCTCATGCAGCCCCCCGTCAGAGATCCAGGTAGAGACCCCCCACCCTCCTCCTCCCTTTCTTTTTCCGGGCCCCCCAAAACTGGTACCGGTCGATGTTCCAATAAAAACTGCGGCGCTGTCGTTGATTGACACCGTCGTTTAGTCAGATTAGTGCCTCTGAACTGTCAACTTTGAATGGTAGACACAGAGCTCCACTTACACAGGCTACATGGATGGCTTGAGGAGGCTATCATATTCACTCCATTTTAAACTCCAAAGCCCTCCCCAAGTTGGAAGACCAGATGACACTTGTTGCTGCTGCTGCTGCTGCTGCTGCTGTCCCTCTATCGCCCTCTCACTTCACTGAAGTAGTGATTTCCAAGTAAATATGAGGCCTCCCGAATGTCTCTTCTGATATGTGTGGGTTTCTTTTTTTTCATAATAGGTCCCAAAAAAAGTGGTTCTCCAGACATGGTTCTCCAGATTTGTTCACGGAATCGGAGGCTGGAACAGGAAAGGAGCCTCTCACCCTGTGGGTCCTTCATTCATGAAATCATGGGGTTATTCCTGTCACACGGGGGGAACCTCGAGGACCAGGGCCGTGTCTGCTTTGGGTCACAGCCCTACTATTTTTAGAAACCACAGTGTGACTAATAGGTCTAACTTCTTGAGCACAGTGTAAAGGGTTTTTTTCTGCCCCCTGCAGCTACACATCACATGTGTCTTGAAATAAATAAGAAGAAATAACCTGAATGCTTTGCGGCCGGGAGCCTCTAACAACCGTGGTCCCTCCTAGGCCCCGGGGAGTGGAAACTGCTGTCTTCACTGACACTTGAGAAGTTTGGAAGGATAGAGGCTTCAGGAAGCTGCAGCCAAAATAAAATTAATCTTTGCTAAAACTCACAGGGCTCAATTGTACAACAAGGAATATTGGAAACTTTGAATCCAAGTGACGGAATGAGAGGGATTCCCAGAGTTTTTAAAGAAATACAACAAAAATATTAAACATTACACTCTTTAGCCAGAGCTGCAGGACACACACACACAGTATCCAATGTCCAATATATAATATCCACGGCACAGCAGGAGCCTTTCTTTTAGTTTGAACGGATGGTGGCCATGTAAACACAATGATCCCTGCAGGTCAAAACTGCATTGTGATCTAACTTTAGCTTGTTTTCCCACTTAAACTGCTTCCATAAACCTGCATCAGTTATGTCAGACGCTGCACACGCAAGAGCAAAACAATAATAGCACAGGGGTGCTAATCAGTGTTACTAAAACTAACCTGGGTTGTTTTTCTCCATCCGGGGCACCCCAGCAATGTTTGGGGAACAGAACAGGCCATTTAAAGCTTTTATGTCTTTTTCACAGGCAGGTTAACGAGCACAGGTTCCCAGAAGAGCACGGTTTTTCAACCTTTCCATGACTAAACAAAGGGTTGTATTTCAGAGTCGCAGATCGGTTTCAGGACACACTGCCACCTGCTGCTAATGTGTTAGCATATAGCATTCACAAAATTGCTGTCTGGGTCAAGCTGAGATGTCCGGCCTTGGCTGTATCCAGGGAAACAAACAGTAACAAACAAGCTCCAGGGAGTCGACAAGTGACGCTTATATTCCAGTCAGAGACAAAAGAAAAGGCTGAAAGTCTTCAAGATTCATTGTTCGCTGGGGATCCACTCTGCCTCACGCCGTTATATTTAATTGTCATTCCCTGAATACATCAGTGGTACTTTTATCTCCTCTCTGACAGGACACAATCTTATTTGAGCACCTCATATGAACATTTAATACCACTGTGATGTGTATTCTGTTGCCATGTGTGTGTTTGTGTTGGGGCCCTTGTGCTCGGAAATGTAGATGGATATGCATGTGCATGTAATGAGGGTGAAGCCAGAGAGATGCGTGACGTAAAGCCGGCAGGGTGCACGATTGCTGACTCTGACCGTTATTAATGGCCTGACCTATGAGAGCCCACTGGGGTATTAGTCTAAGGGTCAGGGTTTCTCTTTGGCATAAGGTTTCTCTTAGGGTGAGGGTTTCTGGTAGGTTTTGGGTACCTGTTAAGCGACTGGCACCAAACCTGTGGGGCTGACATGTACAATTGCAATTTTACTCTTCTTTCAGTTCAGCTCATTTGTTGTACTTTCCTGCTGAAGCTAACCTTTGTCTAAATATACACTGTCTGAACGTGCCTTTGAGGATTGTTACAGACATGAGGTCATCACAGTATGTCCGTGACTATTCTCTGGCGATCACCTCCTTCTGCAACCCCAGACCCGGTATTTACAAAAAGTGTGCGTGCGTGCGTGCGTGCATGCGTGCGTGCGTGCGTGCGTGTGCGTGTGCGTGTGCGTGCGGGTGTGTGTGTGTGTGTGTGTGTGTGTGTGTGTGTGTGTGTGTGTGTGTGTGTGTGTGTGTGTGTGTGTGTGT
>JASSRZ010000080.1:4090119-4112990 GCA_032164315.1 Malacoctenus gilli | reverse complement strand
ACACACACACACACACACACACACACACACACACACACACACACACACACACACACACACACACACACACACGGAAAGTTTAGAGTCACAAAATCGCAAACTGACCCAAGAAAGTCTTGTCTCCACATTCAAGTTAAAGTTTATTTTACAGCAGTTCAGTGATTTGCCCTTGAAGACCATTTGGGCACCTGTTGAGTCCAAATAATCTCAGAGGACCAGCGGCTCTTGGTGATTGCCTAACTATTTATTACTGTTATGTCCGTCTATCAAAATTTCTGGTTTCACTGTTCTCACCTGCTGTGATCGCCTGCCTGCCCAGCAAATTTCACCCATACCCAACAAAAACTATTTGAGTTTGTGGACAAACTGAAACCAACACATCAGCTCCTCTAAGCAGATATACTAAACTGTAGAATAAATACATAAATCCCATTTAAGCAACAACTTGTTCTTCATATTTGATGTGCTGATTGGCTGATGGCTCGGTACAAGTTAGGCCAGCTGCCCTCGCTGTATGCCGAAGAGAAGGTCAAAAGTCAGGGGGGCGAGCCGACAGAGGGAGGGGCTGGATGTCTCCTATTACTGTGGCGGCCGCCAGGACTCAGCCAGCCTTGTTATTGCCTTTCTCAAACCCTTTGCTTTCTGTGTGACTCCAGCATCTGCCACTCTGCTGCCACACTGCCTGCTGCTCACTACAAACTGCAGGCTGGAAGCTGCCTGGTTAAAAAGCAGGTTGATGCTGCAGCTCAAGGAAAATCCAGCGTTTTTTTGTTGATCTGACAGGATAGATTGAGAGTGTCTTTCAAAAGATGTGCTTGGATGACTGCAGGAGCCAGTGTCACTTTGGGATGGGTCCTGTGCAGCCACAGTATTGTGTAATGTTATGAACATGTTGCAACATATGGAGAACATATAAATATGAGTTCAAATAGAACGTCTGTCATTCAAAATGCCTTTTCAATGGACCAAAGAACTTTATCTCAAATAATATCTGTCTTGTGAGTAGCCACAAATTCTCACACATTAATCGTGACACAGTTAAGGGATTAAACCCCTGTAATCCTGTCCGGTGTGAGATTACGTGCACACAGTGACACCGCCATGTCACTTCTGATGGCTCAGTTAAATCTCACGAAGGTGAGAGGCTGTGCCGAACCACGCAGTTTATAATTACTCGTCATGTAGCGTAACACCAGTGGATCGTATAGCTCCCGTTTAATGACCGTCCACTGCCAAGGTGGTAGTTGAACCCACCGGATGATTTATTGCTGTTTGGAAGAATACCGGCTCGGTGGATGGAGACCATCTCTGCTCTGGAGTCTGAATGTATCAGCTCACCCACACCTTGGTTACAGTTAATTAAAACATTGTCAGATAGACCTGCTATACTCTTCTGCTGAGTGGGTGATCAGTGTTTCATCGATTGCTATATGACAGATATAAACTAATTATCAATCGAGAATAAGTCAGTTTACTTCCACCAGAATGGAAATAGTAAGAAAGTGCGTCACTGTGAACCTTTTTTATATACAAAGCAGTTAAGCCTGTTTTTCTTTGACAAAAAACATATTCTTGCATTAATTAGACAGTGTTGACTTACATAATCACAACAGAGGTTATTTTTTTACAGATCAGTTATTATATTTAGCTGAAGTTGCATAAGAGGAGATTTTGTAAGGTTATTGTGATCAGAAATCCTTCAATCAGGCCAACTGCACCTCACTGTTTGATAAGCTTTTATTTTTCTCGCATGTGAAAAAGCAGAAAACAGCAATGACATTCAATAATTGAACATTGCTATTCAAATGTGAAAATGTTTATTAGTGTAGTGATAAACAACTGGGTTCAATCCCAGTCCCTAACTGTCCTCACATCTCAGGTGTCTTTGGACAGGACATTGACAGAGGAGTCGCTTGCAAGGGAGGTGAAAACTTTGTATCACAATTTGCGTGTGGATGATTGATTTCGAAGTAAACATGCAAAGGAGATGGAGTCTTTTTACCAGTTGATGAGAAAACATCGGTGTGTTGCTATGAAATAAAATTCTTGTGTGCAAAAAGAAGTAACTGGAATGATGAAACATTACAGTGGATCATTGTGAAAATTTTCCGTGATGTTGCAGATTTTGATGGGAGGAAATTAAAAAGTAGACACAATTAATTTACATGAAAACACACTTCCACAAAGTTCCTGTAGCATCTGCAGTTTTTGCTTATTTTGTTTAAACTTTTTAAGTGAGTAATTGTTTGAAACTTGTTGATTTATGAGAATTAGATGATGTCATTAGTATTTCCTAACACACTGTAAATTTCAGTAATGATCAGAAAGCTTTCTCAGAGTGTAATTAGTTGATAATTCATTTTCTTCTCAATAGCTTCAATAGCAAAGACATTAGAGGTGGGGGTTCTTGGAAACCCCCGTCCAAACTTTGTTAAAAGACTAAAGTACAAAGAGCATCATAGTATACATGAAAGTTTGACCAAGTCATTGTCTCTGCTTCACAAGCTGTCTGTGGTGACACTGATGACCTGCGGCTGCACTCGGTTCCTGTTACAACTGCAGAACCAGGCTGCCCTCCTGTGGCGGTAGCGCTTCGACAGCAGCACATACAACACGGGGTTGACGCAAGGGTGCAGGTACTGGAGCACCGTGCAGAGGAAGTAAAAGGTCTCCCAGGCCTGTCCGTGGCGATACTGTCCCAGGTACAAGCACAGCTCCAGCACGTAACCAGGCAGCCAGCACACCGAGAAGGTGGCAGCGGCCAAGAACACCATGATCGAGGCCCTGCGGGTGTTCCTGGCACTGGACATGGACATTACAGGGCTCTTGTGGAGAAAAACAGCCAAGCGGACATAGTTGAAGGCGATGATTAGCATTGGAATAAAGTAATAAAGCACAAACTGGCTCAGGACCACTTGGTAGTGGTGCTCATGAATGGTTGGAAGGCAGAAGGTGAAGTTTGACAGGCCGGGGCCGAGGCTTTCTTTGGTGGCGAACATACGCAGGGGCAGGCTGATGAAGAAGCTGAGGGCCCAGACCAAGACAAACATGAGGATGACCAGGTCCATGGTGGGCGGCTGGTACGGGTTGGTGATGATCATCGCGCGGGTCATGGACACGGCACACAGCGAGTAGGTGCTTGCGGACAGGCTGAAGGCGAGCAGGAACTGGTAGACCTTGCAGGAGGTGTCGCCCAGAGGCCAGGAGTGGCTAACGGCCGAGTGGAGCGTAAAGGGGATCAGCAGGAGGGTCAGGAAGTCGGCCAGCGTCATGCTGAGCAGGAGGATGTCCAGGCGGTTTTTACGCAGTGTGTTGTGCTTGGCAAACAGAGAGAAGACCAGCAGGTTGGCACACAGCCCGATGCCCAGGATCACTGCGCAGGTACAGGCAAAGATCAGCACGTAGGTGTTGGGAACAGCCATGTTAACCCACCACCTGTTAAAGCAGTAAGAAACAACCATCAGTTTCTGAAACAGCGTGAACTTTATAACAGTCTGTCAGCCTCAGCCTCACTATAAGTCAATCGAAACAAGATGTTGCATCCTGAGTGGTAGAAAAACTTTACGGCACAAAGACAAAGATTGGCACAATCTGAAGAGAAAGCTTTTGAATAATTACAGATACGGACTATATAACAACCTGATCAATGGTTACAGGTCACGTGAGTACATATTGGAGCACAAACTTTATTTTCAGTGTTGCCAACATCTGTTTGAATTCACCACAAAGCTTTTAGCAAACATGTAAAGATGAGTTTGCCAGAAATAAATAGAAATATGTAATGCAAAATGACAAAATTGAAGTCAGAGTGGAGGCAACAATGATGAGTAGCACAGTTCAGCCTCAATGCCAATGCAGGAAAAGGCATCAACATTTGTAACAATGACTAAAGTTAAATAATTGGATGTACTTTTTCCAAGTTTCAAAGATCAAACAATGAAAAAGAATCGAGGCATCGAATATCTTTTCTTGACAGTTTTGAATAAATTAACACGTTTGTAGGATTAATTTTGAATCAGCTTGTACACACCTTGTACAAACTATTGTATTTCTGTTGTGAGTCAATCAAACAAGGTTTCGATTCATGATGTAAAAAAATTTTCAGAAACATGCTGTACATGTTTCAATCAATATCTTGTGACAGGAAAGTCCCGTTTGACTCACAGTTGCTGGCAGGTGCAAGCATCTGTTCTGACAGGCTGTATTGTGGTGTGAAAGTTGTTGTTTGGACACACTCACCATCATTGGTCCTCAGCTGTGTCCTCTTGCTGTTGTCTACCAGTGAACCGTCCTCATCACGTGAAGCAAACGACCATGTTTCCTTTGTTCCTGGTTTCTCTCCACAAAGCGCCGAGTAGGGCAGAGGTGGCAGCCTCTCAGGACTCATTACTGGGTGTGAACACTGGATGCAGATGGAAGAAAAGCAAACATCACTTGGAGCAGATTGATTCTGGCTGACTGGCTTTAAAGAGCGATGCCCTCCGATCAGCCAATCACCAACCTGTGCACGACTGGCCCTTTAATTTTCATTATTTCAAGGTGTTTGTGCATCTTTAGCTTTTCATAGCATATTATGAAACCCTATACAGCTGTGAGTATATTTTAAAGGATGACTAACACCTCTGCTGTGGAGAATAGGTTTGCTCCTTATGTGATTGGCTGATAACACTGCGGAGTGCTTTAAAGGTAAGAAGGCCTGATCTGGGAGTGACTCAGCCCTGACTAATCCTGAGTCACACAATGATAGATATGAAATGAAACACCTGAGGAGACATTCGAGGTTGAGGAGCAGTTTAAAAAAACAACAACAAAACAAAGCATCGTTTATTTTTCTGTTGGACCAATGAAGAGAAGCGGTGCAGACCTGAAGTGGGTGATAGAGGCCACCGCTGTTTGCTGAATGCCACCTGACAGAGTTGAATTCAAAGCTCGCCAGCATTTCATGCAACACTGCAGCCATGTTTAATACTGTGCCCCCGTCCTGTTTAACATCAATCTGCCACACATCATATAACCTAAATAGCACAGAGGAAAATCACTAAACTAGACACCCAAGTTGTACCAAAATGACTCCAGACAGCCTGAGTGAAAGTTGGAAGATGCTCGGACGCGGAGGGTGTAATGGTCTCACAGGGACTAAACAGACTTCTTCTATGCTCCACCTTTCATTTAGCAGTCTCAGAGAGCTTTACAAGCATTCACTCAAACCAATGGTGATGGCTGCCACAGAAGGTCTTCACACGCCACCGGGAGCCATTCGAGCTTCAGTGTCTCGCTCACGGACGAGAGACGGAGTCGGGGATCAAACTGACAATCACAAGTGTGTAGTACAACCTGCTCGACCACCTGAGCACCTGTGTACACACTGTTCGACTTTAGCACTCTGGAAACCTGGCAAAGGCTGTTTATAGGCCAGTTGTTGCAGTTTCGCTGCGTTTCAGACATTATTGTATCATAACATTAGCTGTTAACTGTTTGAATGTATGAAAGAAAGTCGCCACCAGGCTTAGTTAAAAGTGTGAGTCAAAAAAAATATCATGATGCATGAAAAAAACTACAAAAACCAAACCACTGAGATAACCACAACTATGTAATCAAAGGCTTGTTAACTGCTCGTCTGCCGGCCACATGGAGAAAGACTTTTACTCGCTAACAGTCATTAATGAAAGCTGACAAACGAGCCTGCGTCTCTTTACAGCTCTGCCGTGTGTAATAAACCTTTTCATTATCGTCTATATAGGGTTTTTATTAGCTTATAAACGCTAAATGGGTGTTTAAGTTAAGTGTTACCCAATCACTGTCCTCTCACCGACTGGTAATCCCGCCCCCTCTCTGAGGATGTTGGTGCATGATTTCATTCCCACTGTGTGAAGGACATTTTGAATCTGACTTGTTCTGACCACTGTCCCACTCAGAAGGAAACAGAGTCTATTGATTAGGTTGTCAGTCGCTGTCCTCCTTTGGAGATATTGATAATGTTTCTCTCCACAGTTTGATTGATTCCTGCTGCACGAGCTGCAGGCCGTAACGGTGGCTTTATCAGGCTTTCCACAGCATTTATGACCCTGTGTCAGCTAATGGCCCGCGGTGTACACTGCTGCTCTTAGCACAGGATATAGCTGACGCTGATGCATCTGCCCACCCATCCATTACCACTGTCTGTGTTTCTCACTCAGCAGCTGTTAAAATGCCACATGTTCTCCAGCGGGGACGTAAACAACTTTGTTGTACTCGGGTGATGCTGAAGAAGTCACCAAAAAACATCAAGGTTGTTTTTTGTTGATTCCTTTTTTATATATTTATTTCATCAGTTTGCTCCGCATACTGTTAAATGACCTTTCAGAGACTGTGAGAGGGAAAAACAATTGCTGCTTTTAAAACTGCAGGTGGTGTGGATGCAGAGTCACTTGGTCATATCTTTATTCGTTTTTACAGTTGTTTGTACAATAATTAGTGTCAGTCAACCTCAACTGACTCCCTTTATATTTGCTTTGACTCTCTTATACCTTCATTTTTAAAATTGGATGTTATTATTTCATTTTTCATGGTGCAGCAGACACAGTTTCAAGAAACCAGAGCTTGAAAATGAAAGGGTTTTGGGCTGCACATTGTGCAGAGGAGCATCATGAGAGAAAGAGAAAACATTGATGAAAAATATTGTTAAAATATTTTAAATGGCATAGTTCACTTGACCATCATATTTTTGTACGATGATCTAACACCAATTTGATCCGAGCCGAACCTATAAAATGGGAGGCCGTTGCTAAGAAAAGATCACCTCTGTCTTCTGTGCATTTCTGGCACAACAGTCAATAAAACATGTGGGGAGACAAGAACAATGTAAAAGACCAAAACCAGACAGAACAGACCACAGAGGGAGATTATACAGAGAGAAGTCATGTGATGTCAAGGACAGAAAGCCTGCAACCACATTGTTAGAAGTGAATAAAAATTAAATGGGTGACAGAGCACACTCAGAGCAGCAGCCTTTTTTTCTCACTTCATTGGCTTATTTATAAGAAACATTCAAAAATGATTACTCAAAGATATTTTGTACCTGGTGAATGACGACACAACAAACCAGAGTACCTCTAATGGCTACAGTTTAATGTTTGGATAACTGGAAACCTGTACAGTATGCCCTCAGTGCAAGTGAAGAACATGATAAGAGTCTGGAAGCCCACCGACTCGAACTCAATCTACAAAAATAAACTATAAACTGATGATAGTGGGTTTGATGAAGCGTCCAACGGGTCCGTGAGGGGTCTCAGGTGGGTGTGGGGGGGGGGGGGGGGGTACAGGACCGTCACAAAGAGTCATCAGATCAACGACAACAATGAAAAAAAAACTCAACCACAAAAGAACATGTACAGGATATAACTAAAGTGCATTATGGAATTTAGTCAGCAGCACCAAGATACATTCACAAAATAAATATATATTTTCAACGTTGAAATAAATTATGGCTGAACCGTCTGAACAGATTGTAGTCATTGAACAGTTTGTAGTGACTGTGAGTTTGGTGGAGCTGTCGAGTCGAACCACAACCGAAGCAGACCGACCACTCAGTTTCACTTGGTTTCTGTTATTACGTCGAAGGAACAAATCCTCCACTAGAAAACGTGCCATTGTGAGCACCCTGTGAGTCAGGCTGAGAAAAATGCAGCGATTTTCCAAATAAATATGGACCTTCAACATGTCGCTCTGAAACTCTCGAAGTGTTGGGTTGCTTCAAAACACAAGTAAAAGCATCGGAAAACATATCATACAAGCACAACCCGAAGTCGCACAAAAAGGGACCCAGTCAGGCACAGTCTGTCCGGCCACAGTCCGTCTGCGTCATTGTCTGAGTGCAGTCCGATACAGATGCTGAGGGATGCTTTTCACGGCCCGCTCGCTGCAGCGGACCGTGTTCGCCTCCTCTTCTTGTCATTCTCCCTGCGTCGGCCTAACCTTGCCTTTTTCTTCCTCTTGGTGGCTACTTTTAGTGGCTGGTCCTTGTACGCCACAGCCTTGTTGGTCTCCTGTGGGAGGTTGGGGCCCTCCCCGTCCAGCCTGAACCTGTCAGGAAGGTCCTTGGTGGCCCCGGGAGGCTTCTGGGGGAGAGCGTTGCCGCTGTAGGTCGGGTTCGAGATCCTGCTCTGAACCGGCGGCGCCCGCTCGTTGGCTGTGTGGACCTCCTCCAGCAGCTCCTGCAGCCACGTGCGCCGCTTGAAGTCCTGCAGGGAGCGACCCTTGTCGTGCATCAGCTGGGCGTGGCTCACTGACCTCTTCCTTACCGCAAAAAAGAGACACAGAATTAGCTTAGTGTGAGAATCAAAGGAGGTCGGTCTAACAAGCAACAGTCAAGCAATGTCATGTTCATTATAACTGCAGTTTGATCTTGAGCTGATTTTGCTAAAATCCTTAACTGATCTCTGTTGCTGAGTCAAGTTTTCCTCTCGATTTGGCATTAAAACATTTCTGAAAAAAATAACTGTTTTAGAGTGAGATTTGTCTTTGGTCTTTGGCGCTGAGTTTAAGTGTTGAAAAGTTTGAGAAGTGGTGGCAGCTGAAATTTAAGGTCAGTCTTCAGGAAACCTCAGTACAGTAGGTGGCAGCATAAACAAGTCTTAGAGCTGTCACTGATCTGAGTTGGAAGCAGACCTGCAACAGAGACAAACCTCCTTCTCCTCTTTGTTTAATGCGTCCACAGAAGTGTGGAGGTGTTTCAAAAATATATCCAGGCAGAAGTCTTTGTTCATTTTGTTTTAACACCAATTTTTGGACTCATCAGCTAAAATTAAAAACCTGTTTCTTAGCTGCTGTGATCAGAAAAAAAACTCACGTTCTGCTACTGAGTGCTTCGACTGGTCTCCCATCAAGAGTCACTGGGGAGCAAAGCAAGAACACAGCCAGGCTCCACTGATGAAGCAGAACTATCGAGCACATCCTGGAGCCCCAAATCTGAAGAACAGAGGCACAAGATTTCACTTCCAATCGTTAAAAAAAACAACTTTTTTTCTGCTAAGTGAATTGCTTAAAAGTTTCAGTGAAGTCAGGTGAAACTATACTTCCTGAAAACAGGAAATCAAGCAGTTTATTCGAGATTAAGAGAAGTTTGAAACTTACAAGTTGGGTTTTTGTCCTTTGAAATCCACCAAAAAATAAAACTGCAACTTCCTTCGAAAGTATCCTGTTGCAGGAATAAATTTGGGAAAAAAATAATGATGAGAATTATTTTGCGAAATACATTTGGGTCCACTCAGAAGTTGTGTCCAGGTCCATTGGTGTAAATGCAGCCTGGGGAAATCCCCTGCGAGTCTGCTCCATTCATTTGCCTCCCAACAGTGTGAGTGGTGCTATTTATTTCTCCCCAGCGTCCAAATTAAAAGAGGGACAAAGATAGAAAGAGCTGCAGCTCATCAGCCGCGGAGCCGTCACACCGCGCAGTCCTGCAGGAGTCTCACGACAAGCAACTCTGAAGCATCATTTTTTGGGTGGTCGGAGGTGGAGAGCAGTGCCGAGAGAAGGGTTTACAGTCCGACGCTGTGTGAGTCTGTCTGAGGGAGGCAGGGAGGGAAAGTCAGACTCCTCTTTGGGTGAAGATGCATGCACTACCTCTGCCCCAGCCCATTAAGTCCAGTCCAACACCCTGCCCAACCTCCCAACCCTCACCTCTCCCTCCCTCTTTCTTTCTGCCCCCAACCCCCTCATACACACACACACACACACACACACACACCTGCTGCGACATGAAGGTGGCGCCCATGCAACATCCACGCCACCTCACAACCAAAAATCAAGAGAAACTCGAGAGTTACACTTTCTGATTTAAATCATTTCTCGCTGTTCTTTCACAGTGAAGTTGGCTCATTTTCCTTGGATAAAGAGGTCAGAAATGACAGGTGTGCACCACTGGAGGTAATCATGGGTTACCAGGCGGAGAGTGAACGGTATAAGGGGAGGGGCAGGGTTACTCCAAAGTAAACAGCTGGGCTTAACCACTTTCCCAGGGGAGAATGACCTTAACCTCAGAGAAACCCAACCCACAGCCTCTCACTGCAGACCATTCAATTCACCTCCACTCCGCCTCAGCAAACCAGCTCACCACCGAATGGTTACAGCGGCTTCTGAGGTATCTCTGATATTCTGCTAATAAGGGGAGTGGACAGCTTCGCACTGAGGTGGCTGCAGGTTCACCGTGTATGTTTAACCCAGTCCAATAACTCTTCTGAGAACGTAATAAATGTTCGTGTTAAAGCTCAGTGGCTAAATGTGAGGGTTACCTCTGTGGCTCATGTATTTTTAGTGTCACTCTGATTGACGGCGCACCGCATGCCTGAGTTCGGCAGTCATTGTAACAAGGAGGGAGGTCCTCCTCGATGCGCTCTGGTTGGACATTGCTCATTTCTTGGAGGAAAGTCTTTGTTACTTGTCGCAGGCCTAGCTTTTGAGAACAGACTGTCACAACCCACAAACACAGTGTCATTACCACTTCATACGTTACAGATGAACTCTAAGTTCAAGGACAACGTGGAAATTTTTCTGGGTAAAAGTAAACTGAGTTTAAAAACATGGAAACATCTTCTTCATCGTCTCAACTGAAGACAACAATAACAGTGGATCTTAGTTATCTTGGAGGCTATGAACCCCCAATTGCTTCTTGGCATAAAGTGAGCACTGCAGAGGCAGGTGAGGCTGGTAATCCTTGAATCTCCGTCATACAGTGCAAATAAGAGGAGTCCAGAGGAAACGGAGGTAAATGAGCTGATAGACACTTGGTTGCTGCTTTCACTGTCACAGAAAAACTGCCGTCAACAGTTGGTCATTTCAAGTCAATCAAGTGAGGTTTTTAATGTTTGAATAAGAGTGAAACATCGCATGGTGCTACAAAGTTCAAATCAATTCAACTTTATTTAAATTCAACATCGTCAGCTCGTGACTCTTTATGTTTCGATTTAAAAACGACAAATCAAGAGCAAGTGTTTTGTGACAGTGGAGAAAAAAAAGTCCCTGTTAACAGGCAGAAACTCCCAACAGCATCAGACTCTGAGGTGGGCAGCAGGAGAGAAAGGTTTCGGGCAAAGACAAAGAGCGACGAGTTCACATGAGACAAGGAAGATGACAGCAGCAAGCCGATCCAGACCCTGCAGACGTGATGAGAGCAGGAAACACTGATGGCCAGTTTCCTGCTCCCACAGGAAATTACATGGGAGGAACGCAGAGAAGAGGGCACAGACAAAAAAAGAGACAGATAGACATAAGGTCAGTGGCATGTCACTGTAACATGAAAGTAAGGAGGGGGCGGTGAACAGAGGAGGGGCACTGAGGGTCTCTTAGCTGTATGAACCTATAGCAGCTAGATTTAATGACCAGGGTTATCAGAGTCAATCATTGACCATAAGCTTTGTCAAAGTGTGCAGTTTGCGACTCTCTTTTGGAGGACTTCACAGAGCACCAGCTGTACGAGTGAAAGACGAGGTGGTCTAGTGGTCGGTCATGCAGGAACCCTGTGCAGAATCAGCATGTTCTCTCACGTCCCAGAACGGACACTGGACGGAGCGATGAATGGGCCGACAGCGGTCTGGAATGGCAATATCACTGTGTGAGTCTGTGAATCTGTCACTTCAGTCCAGACTGAAATATTTCTTCGGCGGTTGGATGAAGTATCATGAAATTTTGTGCAGATATTCGTGGCTTCCAGAAAATGAATTTCAGGGACTTCAGTAATTCTCTCATGTTTCCTTCGCGGCACCACCTTGCTCACATTCGCGGTTTCGAAAAAACACACTTTTCACTGGTCCATTATTGGATGGATTACAGTGACATCTGGGGCAGACATTCACATCCACCCTCAGGGAAAACTGCAATAACTTCGGTGATACTTGGACTTTTATCTGATTCCATCATCTGGACACAATGACACTTTGCATAGAATACTTTATGATCACAAACTCTGTAAAACTAATAACGTAGCCATTAGCCACATAATCCGGTGTAACAGATTGAAGCGGATCCAAAATCTGCTGTTCCCTTCAAAGTAATAAATCTAAATTCAGAGTTACCATGAAAAAGTGGAAGGAAGTTGCGTGGTTGAGCGTAAGGGACATGGTAAAAGCATTTGACATTCGTCATTCAAGTCATGCAAACTTTTGTAATACTTTTGAATTTTCAAATCAGAAGCACTGGTTTAAAATAGAAAAAGGCTTTTCCTTTGTTTTGACTCAGCAATACCACAGTTGTGTTTGCTACAGAAGTAATTTAGAAATACACCCTTGTGTGTTGTTGACAACTTGCATAAAGAGTAGTATAGAAGTTAGTGTTTTGTATGTGGCATGGTGTCCTTTAGAGATGGACAGACTAGATTGAGAGCTGAGGGCCTGAAAGAAAATGAACTGAAATGAATTTGAAGATATTACTGGAGGAAGTTATCAAAGCATTGAAGTGTCACTGTGAAGAAATAAGTCCATCTGATGGCCTCCCTTCAACTCAATAACAGCAGCATCTCCAGTCCTGAATCGGTTCACATGTATTTCTCAAACACAATAAATGTGGTACAATTTTGTCTTTCAGGCATCATAAATCACACTGCGAGTGCTATAATAAACTATGTGCCTGAATTCCTGCCAGTATTATGCTTGATGAAAACTGCATTCACAGATTATCATGTAACTCTCGGATTCACTTGTTTAGACACATGCTCCAACTAACCAACATGCAACATTTTTCTACAATATATGATCCTTTCTTATGTATTTCTTTAACCACCATTGGAATTCAAAACTACTGCAACAGTCAATTTGTGATTGTCATTGACATTGACATTGACATTTTTTTATTTTACTCGATGACTTGCAGTATCCACGTCTGCTCTTCACCTGAAGGTTTTTGTTGGCTGTAACTAAGCACAATGAGAGTAGCATTTAATAATATTACTCATTTTTGTTTTTATACTTCCTGAAAAAGATGATCTTGAAAACATGCGTTGACTGTTGTGTCTTTAAATCCGCATTGTGCTCCACATGCTTTAAAAAAAATACACTCCCTAATTGTTAAATTTCCGTATTGCTACCTCAGCATTCGTGCGATGATTAAGATGAATACAGTCTATTGAAAACCCTGAGTCATTTATGTGGCTGCTGTGCCTAACTGTTTTACTGCATGGAATAACTTGCATTTCTCCTCATGAATAAAACCCATAAATTATTTCTATGTGCAGTGATGATTAGTAGAATCACTCCAAGCCAGTCTGGAGACCAGTTGGTGGTAAATTACTTAATAGAGGGCTCAGTATTTTACAAGCAGTCATGATTCAATTCGGTGAAGGGGTCCAAAAAAGGGTCTGAGGCCGGGACAAATATATGGCAGACCCCCCTGCTGTCCCTGAAACTTGGCTTTCTTCTGTTTCCAGCGAGTCTGCCCCACACTTTAACATTCAGTCGGAAAAAAATACCTCATCTGATTCCATTCTGCAGAGACTTTACCTGCAAAAAAATATGAAAAAAATCCCATTTCCTGGCAGACTGCAGCGTGTGGAACAGGAGCCAGGAAAGCTGCTTTTGATTCATGCTAAATTGCACTCTCAACACAGAGCAGTATTCCTGTCCGTTTTTCATCCTCTTCACACTGCACCTACTTCACAGTCACACGTACAGCGCGTATGCACTCCCACCCGCCCCGATTTCAAAGGACTTCACCCTCCTGTTCCAAGCAGGCAGCTCATGGGCGCTCTGCATCCAGTGAAACACCCTCATTTCATGTAGAAATTCAGAGTTCAGCGACTATTTTTAGACATGTTGTACCCATTCACTGTATCGGTCCACCCTATTATGTCATAAACCCTGGCTTAGATTGTAGCAACGGTTCCTGCTTTTGTTGTGGGCTTTACATTCAGAGTAACTCTGTGCAACATTCCCCTCAGTGTAACTCTCCACACGATTACCGTTGAAAGTAGACAATAAATCTAAAGAGTGAATTCAGGGCTGATTCTTCTGAATGGGAGCACAAATCTCTGCAACTCCCCACATTCTGGACGTGAAAAAGGGGAGCGTATTTTTAGCAGTGAATGATAAAATTCAGTGACATAAAGTTTATTTGATAATGGTCCCTTTGTGATGCAGTCAGGCCTTTGATCACTCCGCCATTTGTTCACATGAGAACTTCAGGTTTGTTATCCTGGAAAACCTCACTTGAAAAACGACTTCTGCAGAGTTACTCCCCCCCCCCCCTTAATGGTTTTTTAACGGTGAGTTACTGTACAGGCCGTTTCGGTTCCTTCATTCGAGGCGCACTTTATAATGTCGAATTGTGGCCAGTCAGAGGAGTTCTCTGCGAATCATTCACACCTACCAATCATAACTGTCATCCCAGGAATGCTCTTTATTCCTCTTTACCTTCGCCTGGTTCAGCCATTTTCATCGGCTCGAGTACAAAGGCCGCGTTTTATTCATGAGCGCTTGGGAGACGAAATTTTAAATTGATCCACTCTGTTTTCTTTTTGGTCCGCAGTCTACTGGTGCCACTTTTTTTCCTTTTTTTTCAGTAACACAGCAGGTTTCGGTTTTTTAAGCTGGCGAAACGCACAGAGGTCTTCGTCAATTTCACTGCGAGCGTAGGAAATGTAAAAGTTTTAGTTTTAAATGCACTCGGATTACAGTGAGCTCCAGCTGACTTTGTTTAGAAAGCAATTTATTTGGGAGAACAAAAAATCAGTTGACCGAGTTTTGTATGTGTTTGGGCAGCAGAGCATTTTTGAACGGTTTTGTTTGCCTGCGCTGTCAAACAAAGCGTCACTCAACAACTGATTTTTTTTTTTTAATTTGTAGTTGTAGTGTTAATGTGACCAAACCTCTCCATTATATGATACTCTATCTCAGCTTAACTCCAAAGCAAATCAGTGGGTTTTGACTTGTCGCCTACAACAACACAATTTCCCCCTTTCGTCTTGTTCAAACTTATACAGTGCCCATGGTTACAGCTCTTTGAAACTTTCCCCTCCAAAACCTGTCTTGATTGCAAATCATTTTCCAGACAGACACCCGTGGTGACCTGGGACCTGAAGGCCTTCAGCCTTGGTCCAAATCGGAACCAACCCAAAGAGAAACATCATACCAATGCTGGTGGTTCCTCCAGAGATAATTATGCCCTCCATATGCATGAACGCTGCTGTTTGCAATTAAAACCGCGTGAACATCACTGGCATTTATTCCTTCATGTGGCAAAAAATCGTCCTTTGGCAGTCGTTTAGAGGGCATCACCGTGAAGTAAATGCAGGCAAATAAGAAGAAAAGGAGAAGAACAAAGTCAACAATCATGCTCATGGATAGGAGCATTTGTGATGTTATTGCTTTCTGAGGTAGAATGTAAAATGGGTCTTCAGTCGCCAAGCACCACAAGAGGTTTTTTCTTTTAAATGTTCTACAGGTTGTAAATCTTAACCCATCTTTTTGAAGTTCCTCATGCACATCGGTATCGTTTTTTTAAAAAATTCTGCTTGACTTGGTTCGGGGTCACATCGGGTGCCGTTCAGTCGGTCATCAGTCTGTACAGAGGCTAATAACAAAGGTGGCGTCGGGAGCGAGTGATGCCAATAAACAGCTCGAGCACCACCACCCTCCCACCTGTCGCTGACCGCCCCCCCCCCATTTCTGGATGATACTGCAAAATTCCATCAGTTGTGGTTTGAATCTGTGAGCTTCAAGGAGTCAAATTTCAGGTTAAAGTGAACACAGAGAACAGACAGAAGGCTTCATTTGGATCCATGCTTGAAAGCAGAAACATTGCATGTGTTGTGTTTTTTAAACCCTTCGTCAAACTTATCATACAGAACTGATCAGCCTGAGTAAAATATGGTCTGTGCCCTACTTACATTGATCTGAACCGAGTGAACTCCTTGAAGCTCTTCAATGAGTGGCAATGAGTCAAAGTGAATGTAGCTCTCAGATTTATGTAAACACTCATGCCTGCTGGAGATTTAATGCTTCCACGGAGCTTTAATGAATGGAAATTGCAACATTGTTGGTCATGGCAAAAGTTGTGTTGATATTCATACTGGTTGGGATATTTTTTACAAAGCATCTTTTGAGATATTTATCGAACAACGTAAACTTCGAGAAGTTTAGGTTGTTGGTCAGTGAAACATCGATCCCTCCTGCAGATTGGAGTGATTGCTGGGACTTAAAACAGTGTTGAATAAAAAAGTGCAGCTCCGCTTTCCCTTTTTTATAAACAGTGAAATTAACAGCTTCTGAGGGAGTTTCCATCTGCAAATCCACCCTCGAAGCTTTGACCCACAATGCACAATGGACTGTTTAGTGGGGATGTCGGAGCGGGGTCACTGCTTCCCGCTTTAAGAGGCGTACATCCTGAACATTACCTAATTCCTGCTCAGGGTTACCTAAACACGGCCTCCACCACCATGCATTTATTTGATCTGAGAGTAGCTGCAAGATTTGTCTATTTCTGTTTCTGCCACTTGATATACGATAATCCTCCTCAGGTAGGGCTTTGAGGCTGATTTCATATTTACAACTCGGATCTTTTTTTATGTTCGCCATAAATGTCAAGCTCCTGGAGACAGTGAGTGGGGGAGGTCCTACCAGGACAAAAGCATGTTGTCCAGGCTCAGTTGAGAGCACAGGTACATTAAATCACTATTTTTCAGACAGGAAATATCTGCCATTGGACGTTTCGCCTGTAAAATGTATTTGTAAGATGGAGTGATTCCTGCTTGGCAAAGCTGAACTCCACCGTTGCTACACTCATCTATTCAGCGTTGGAACACGTCTCGAGTGAAAAGCCTCAAATGTTGTCCATCTAATGATTGAACTGTGTCTTTGATCGCACCAAAGATGTGATTCAAGAGCAAAAAAACAAGTCCAGCGCTGGAGTCTTTGACTGGGCCTCATGAGGTGCCCACTGCATTAGCATTTCTCTCTTGGCAGATGTGGATGGTGGGGTGCCTGACTCTCTGCAGTGTGCTTTAGACCCCAGGGAAGGACAGGGGGTGGGTGTAGGGGGGTGGGGGGGCTTCTTACCCCTTACTCCCCCCCTCCACTCAAACCCAAACCACAAGCTGCCCAATGTGTGATGCCCCCCTCTCACTCTCCTGACCTCAGAGCCTGCTCCCAGGCCAGCTGGACGTAGCCTAAAACCCCCACACAGCCACCGCCGGTGACCACCACCCTCCTGCCCCTGACCTATCACCCAAAACATTACCATAAACTTCAGCCCCGCTGCCAAGCAACACACACAGCAGCGCTCTGAGTCAGGCCCTGCGCTGCTCTTCCATGTAAAGATAGCTCTGTCTGAGGGCAGAAAGTGGAGCCGGTGGAGAGGGGGCAAAGCGCTCTCGGTTACGACGGCATTTTACACGCGACATAAAACCTACTGTGGTGTTTTATGTTTTGCGGCTTGGGGTGCAGCCGTGGCATTGCCTGTGGCGCAGACTCCTGCCCACTGCAACGACTACCGTGCAATATTTGAGGCCAATGAAAAATGCGCCCGCTGGTGTGTGAACCACTTTGAAACATGCCACAAGTCGGCGTGCTCCAGGTCCTACGCTGGCTTGACAAATGGAGTCGTTTCTGCATCGCCCTTGCCTCGGCAAAAATTAAAGAGAATCAATAGAGGTCTGATTGAGGAGACCACACACACATGGTGTTACGGTAATGATGGGCTGAGTCTGTTTGTTTGCATAAGTGAAGAGCAGGCTCAAATCGTTAATGAGTGCTTTGCGTCCAGCGTGTAACCACAGCTAAGCCAGTGGGTCAACACGGTTGGCCAGACTAACCACTGTGTGTGTGTGTGTGTGTGTGTGTGTGTGTGTGTGTGTGTGTGTGTGTGTGTGTGTGTGTGTGTGTGTGTGTGTTTTACATCTTCTATACCAGTGAAGGTATCAGGCCGGTTACACATGGACCCAATGGGAATCAGTTTTAGGTGAGAACTTGCTTCAGCATTAAAGTGTTTTTTGTAAAAATGTGGTAATAGATTCCTCGTGATTAAGTTTAGGCAAGTGGTAGTTATAACTGTGTTGTACGGGGTGTAGTCTGGTTTGAATGGATAAAAGCCAAAGCAATGTTTTAAAGTCTGAGTACGATTTGGAGATCTAATTTTGCTTGAGATGGTCAGAACAGTGTTGCTGAAAAATACAAAGCACATGTGAAAATGTGTTCATAGCTTTTGAGCTCCTCAATAACCTACGTGTAGCTCTGTTTGCATGTCCCCGTAAAGTCAAGCTGAAGTTGAAGTAGTGCAATCCAGTATCCGACTTTGTCACGTCGCTTTTGTTTTCTTGGGAGTGTTAATTTGCGCTTACGACATCTATAAGCGCCCGCTGTGATGTTTCTATATTTAACAGCATGCTATATTTACTCGCACTCTGACACACAAGTGCAGTTTTGTTTTGCCAGTGACAAAATATATCGGAGACATTTCAGTGCGAACATTTAAACAGCGAAGGAAAAAAAGCACCTCGCTTCACTTGAAATTTCCAAATCGTTATAATGCACGGCGTTGGCCAAGTGCACTTCAGCGACTCAAAGCTGATCCATTTACTGTAAATGAGCTTGTCTCTGTGGTTTCCTGGCCAATTACTGTACAGTGAACTTAGGGCCTGTATTTATTTATATATAGGTTATTTTAAATGGACTGCACTCAATGCGGAGGCCTTGTTGCGCGGGCTTGTCCTCCCAGCCTGTCCGGGGACATGCTAGCAAGACTTGGCAGACAGACACGGATGCTGAAGGCAGCCTCTGGACAGCTTTATCCTGTGTCGAGCGGGGCCACCCGCCTTGTTCTCACCAGGGCACGGTGACTGGCACGGCACTCCCAGGCCGCGTTCCCGACTCGCCTCTCAATTTTCTGCTTCTCCAAGAGAACTGGAGAACACTGTACACTTTCTCAGGGAGAGAACCTGGAGGTCAAGCAGAGAATAGGAAGGCTTACTCTCTGAATACATCTTTTTAAGTGCGTATAGATCCATAAAAGCATTCCAGAGTCAGGATTATTAGATGGATTACACGCATTTATTCTAAGTGGTGGTCTTAGGAAGCCATGAGGGCCAGGTTACGAGTGCTGTTACCCAGCTCTAAGGAGGGGCCGTCGTCAGAAATCTAAGGCGTTTACAGTCGCTGCAGACGGCCGCACATGAGGGCGGAGTGAAATGCTGGCCGTCACCGAGGGAGGAAGGGGGGTGAAAGACGTCATGCAGTGTAAAGCCGCTCTGATTTTCAGATGATCTCCCCACAAAGAGGCGTTGACAAAAAATGACTCGAATACTTGAGCGCTTACAAATGACTAAACATGTTTTACAAGCTTCCCCGAGACTGAAACAATTCGTCAGTTCATAAACTGACTGTTTGACACCGCAATAAAAAATATTTAGAAAGCTGCAAAGATTTATTAATTTCACTTTTTCAGATGTGGACGTTGGCAGATTCTCTCAGTCGCACTTTAAAAAAAAAAAAAAAAACCATCAGTTTGACGACTGGCGTCATCTTGAACTTCAGGAAATGGTGATGCATGTTCGAGGTGTGCCAGATCGTATTGTTGACAACAACAGCAGCAGCATAGTTTCAACCTTGAAAATGTGATCATGGTAATATTCAAACTCATGGATGTCATGATGTCTTTATGTTATGCTACATGACGCACTAGTTTTTGTGTAACTATGACAGAAAGCTGCTTTGTTGAGTATCATGTTAATGACACAAAATCAAAACAACAGTTTCTTCTTTATTGTCAGTGTTTTTGTCACTGATTGATCTGGTCTGAGTCCTTTCAGGTGTTTTGATGCCACTCAGTTCAGTTTCGCATTCAGCATCTAATCTCTCTGTGTTTGTACAAATGCTATTTTGAAAGCTTGCCAAGCCCTGTAGAGGATGCTGTAGCTACAGTATGTGTATAAAACAGCAATATACACACTGCATGCCAAATTATATATCTAGTAAAAGTTATTCTCCTTTTTACAGCTCTAACTTTATAAGGATGTATCAATAGGTGTTTTTTTAATAGTTACCTCAGCTCCATTCACAGTAAAACTGTTGTACAGTTCTCCGCTTTGAAAACTGTGGCTGCAATGACTTTCCTGCATGTCTAAACAAAAAGCATCCATCTAGCACAAGTGGTACGATTTCATGTAAATTATTAGACAACAGCTATTTTAATTCAAAGTGTTTAAAACAACAAAATTTTGTTTTAGAATAACATTTTATTCTCTGTAACTGCAAAGTCTTTACTGTCAAATTTTGTGTTTTTCACATTACATCTGAAACAGTTTTGTCTCAAAATAAATGATCTGAGTCTCACATATACAAGCACAGAATTTTTCTTTATCCACCAACATGCATTTTTAATGCAAATAAATTAGCTAATTGCAAAAAAGTGAATACAGATTACAGGCAGCAATCAAAGCAAACAAAATTAATCTTAGTTTTAAGATGTGGAAGGAATGTGCTTGTTGTGGCCTGTTTTAAATCATTTCCATATGTTTTCTGAACTCCATGATAAAACTGGGACACTCAGAAATAGCAGAGTCAACTGAAAATCAGTGTTTGATAACTTATTAACTGGCCCAGCATGTGTTTGTTAGTGGAGCTCTATAAAAGTATCTATTAAACGTGCAATATTGGAAGATGGAATTTGTTATTTGAAAAACACTTTCAAGTTGGTTTATGAAGTTAAAACACTCAAATGTGGTCACAAGTGACATCATGTCGTTTTACTGAATGACACACACCGAGTGGGGTTTTTTTTCACCAAACGCAGACAGACAAACCATGAAAAAAAATTTACATGAGCTCGGTCATGTAAACACCAAGACGCAATAAAGGAGAGTGGCGCTAAGCTGCGTGCCGACACATTATTGCGTACGTCTCCTCTGCGCCGTGCGAAACCAAAGTCTAAAATACTGGCGGTAATCAGGCGGCGACAGAAATTGCGTCAGGAAAAATAAAACGGGGAGCCGCTTAAAGTCGGGTCGCGTCTTTGGATAAAAGGTCTGACAGTAAAGCCTGAAATACCGTATTAACACATGCAAGTAAATAAAAAACCTTTGTGAAAACTGTCTTAAAATTGAGGCATGACGTTAAAAAAAACAACAAATATCTCTTAAGTTGTGTGTCTCAAACTGAGAAAATGAGCAAGAAATGAAGGTTTCTGTGTCAAACGTGTGGATCAGCCCCTCGAAGCTGCCTGTTATATTCCCTTCAGTAGACAGGCGTTTAGATGTGTTGTGGTCTTTGTTTGACCACCAGCTGATGAAACACATGCTGTAACTTCACATTTTCAAGAATGGTACATACAGAGAAAAATATCTCCACCCTCTGCAAGAAAAAAAAAACTCGTGGAATAACTTTTTTTTTTCTTGCCCAAATTGAAAACATGTGCTCGGCCTTGATGATGTAAATGTTCAGAAGTGATAATTTACTAATGAACAGTGAGTCCATTAGACATTCGATTACATACTCCGGGCAGGAGATAAATCACCGCGGAGCATAATTCAAACGCGGGTCCTGGCCAGGCGGCTTGTTTTCTGTCCGACTTGTGGTTTTCCAACAGTCCAAATCCATGAAGTGGATTTGCTCACAACAGCCAACATATTTCTCCAATCTGCATCCCCTTGTAAAGCAAAGGAAGGAAGGCAGCGCTCACAAGTGTTTGTTTTGTCCTGCCCACGGTCTCGCAGGCCCGTAACATAAGGCCCGGCTTTCATTGCCGCACCACCGCACGAGCAGAAGAGAAATTAGCTTTTAAAAGTTTGTTTTGTGAGCACTGTAAATAAAGCAGCACTGATTCAGAGCTCGATCCCCCCGTTCTCTCTCAGATGGGGTATGGCTTGTGTGGGTGGCTTTGGAAATACTGAGGCAGGCTGAACATTTTTATATTACACTGTCCCCAGGGAGGGCTGAGCTTTGTGGTGCAGATGGATTACAGGGGGAAAAGAGCTGTTGTAGACGCTTAAAGTTCAGTGTTAATGGTGGGAGTGAAGTGGCTGTGTAGGTGTGATGTGTTCGTTTCGCAGGTCGCTGCCATTTCTGTCCACGTCAGGCAAGGGGAAAAGGGGGGATTCCCACGCCAGCCCAGAAGGGTGTTTTTACTAAGACCAGAGCAGACTACAGGCCTCCAAGCAGCAACAATCAATATTTTATACATCAGCAGTGGATCTGACGAACTACTGTACAAGAGTGGGACAGACAAGAATCGCCCGATAGCCCCACACCGCCCGCGTCCTCCACTGTTTGGGGTTTTTTTTTTTTTTACAAAGCAGACCTTTTTACTCTTTTTGCGCTGTCTCACCGCTCTCATCAGCAGCGTCTCCAACATCAGCAGCAGGCAGCTATTTTCAGCTTTAAAAGCCCCACAGTACATGACCCAGCCAGCACCCAGCAGCAGGCAGAGTTGGTTAGGAGCGGATGGGTGAGCACAGTACGAGACGTAGCAGCTGAGAAGCCAAATAGTTCACCAAAAAAAATAGACTTTGACATTTTGGGGAATTTTCCTGCTGATTCACAGTTTACATTTGAATCAGGATTCCTGTGATGGGTCACCGGAACACCCGGAGCTGCTATGAAGTGGCCGTCATATAGCGGTCAGCAGGCTCTGACAACATGTAGCACAATTCATTTAGATCAGCCTTTCTCAAAGTGTGGTACATGTACCACTAGTGGTACGCGGGGCTCCTCCTGGTGGTATGCCAAAGAATAACAGAATTTTTTTATTAATAGGAGCCCTATTATGCTATTTAGACTTTTTCAGCTATTTACAGTGTAATGGTGTTGAAAGCTCATTCAGACAAGTGAGCAGCGCCCCCTTTTTTCACATAAACTCATGTTTGAGATATCTAGCGTGCCTCTCCATTCAGTTTCGATGGCGGTAGAAACGGTCTGTTT
>JASSRZ010000080.1:4054969-4088950 GCA_032164315.1 Malacoctenus gilli | reverse complement strand
GTGTGTGTGTGTGTGTGTGTGTGTGTGTGTGTGTGTGTGTGTGTGTGTGTGTGTGTGTGTGCGTGCGTGTGCGTGTGTGTGTGTGGCCAAGCATGCCTGAGGTTGCTGAGACACAGCCCTCTCCTCAACATTAATAAGGACTTCCTTCCTACCAGACAGTCAAACACCTGATCATTTACCGAGGAGGACATGCCCACGCATCCCTCCGAGCTGGCCGCCCCTCAGCCTCTAATAAGGATCAGCCTGTGTTCCTTAGCTGCCCATCAATCAAAGCGCTCGCACGCCGGACATCCCCACACGGGCCATGTTTTCCCTCCGCACTCCACCCCTGATGTGTGAGAGTGTGTTTGTGTGTCATGTGTATCCCGGGTGGCAACTATATCCAGGGAGACAGAGCGAGAAATAATCCCTGTCATGGCCACACCACTTCAAAACTTTTCCTCCAATTGGCGTGTTTTTAAAAACCGTCAAGCCAAAATACACCAGGTGAAATGTGCGCTTTTATGATGTGCATAACCTCTCATTTCTCCTTCTTAAATATCGCGCTTTGAGACGGCTTTTCCGTAATTGAATTAGAGGGCTCGTCACCAAATGCCTCAAGAGCCCATCAGTGGTCAGACACCACTTTGCTAAGCAGGCTGACCACAAAACTCAAGCTGAAGAAAGTTCATCCTCTCATTGTCGCTCCTCGTTTCATTCCAGGTGCACGGCGTCGACTGTTGACTCACACCGTGTTGGTTTACCTCCTCGGCCGGCAGCAGTTCAGCAGTCAAAGCCGCTCAGCTGGTTCTGGTCCAGCAGAGGACTAAATATCCGTAAATGGAAACCAAGTGTTGTTCTCTCCTGTGGCCAGGAAGTTTATTACAGTCAAAGTCAGCGTTTTCTGTGATTAAAATATGATTGTTCCAGAGCATTCAACATCATCTGGTCTTTATGTTCTGCAGAATCAGTGGACGTGGAGCTCACTGCGAATACTTTCCTCGTGTTGCTAAACAGATCATGTTGTGATCTGGTTGTTGCGCCAGATTTTTTTTTTCTACACAAACGTTGAAGTGATGCTTGATTTAAGCACTGCGCTTTGTTTCTGGAACTTTGTTGTCCCGCACGATAAGCAATGAAGCGTCACTGTTACGAAGCCTGAATGTGTTATGGGAAGCACTGTGTTGTCATGGTAACACTCACACCTCACAGCGAAAAGATCCCTGATTCAATTCCAGAATGAGGTTCATTTACTTTTTTAAACTTTATTCAGTGGTCAAAACGTTTCACAAATACACAAACTGAAGAGTATCAAACATGTTTGCTTGGGGTTTTGTTTTTTGGTTTTTCTAAGCTTCCATCAATATTTTGTCTTTAAACACATCGCCTTGTCAAGATGGCCTTAGCCAATCAGACCCAACTGGGAGCAAAAAGGTCACATTCAGTCTCTTGTCCATGATGGGGCAACGAGAGCACAAGCACTCATTTCTCTTGCAGCAGATTTTTTAATCTTACTGGACCAAGTGTAGATTGGGAAGGACTTTGGCGAACAGTCAGCGAACCAGCACAGGAAGAAAGTGCAAACCTCCACATAGATAGGAAGCCTTGAGCGCAGGTCCCTAGACTGACCTTCTTGCTGTGAGGCAGCAGAGCTGAGGGCTGCCTATGTGCCGCCCATTGTGAATCATGAAGGGGAAAAAATTGAAATTTTGGGGCCCACCCTTAGGCATGCCAGTGTATGCTCCTTTTCCACCTAGCAACACTGGGAAATCAAAGGCAGTAATAGAAATTGGCATTGGACAGCGAGTGACCTGTCTGCCCAGGGTGTTTTATCACTTTGGACAGCACTGCGGATGATGAATATGTCAGATGATGCTGTGAGGACTGAGTTTTCGATCATCCTGTGTAACTGCAGTCGTAGCTGGATGTTCTCATTCGCCCCCGGCTTCGGCGCTCGCTTCCTCTAAAACCACCAAACTCAGCAGCCGTATCAAGGACAAACAGAACAAATCTTTATCGAGCTCTATTTTACATAATGAATTTATTTCTTAAAATATCCATCCGCGCAGGTTTTCCACAGTCTGAGTCTGAACATATTCAAGTGTGTCGAACAGTGCTAAGGTTCTCAGCTCTGTTTGATTAGGACTACACACAGGAGGTCCACTGCCACGGTGTTTTCTTTCCCTGGGCCCATAACTCTTAAAAACACACAAACACTTGGGTTGTAAATGACCTGTTCATCACACAGTGACAGGAGAGGTGATTCTGGACTCTAGGTGGGCCAGGTGTGCAGATCAGGACAGCTGTGTCGTGCCAAGACCATGGAAAGTTCTGGAATCTGTCGCTGCTGGCAGCGCCGCGCCGCTCCTGAGCGGGACTGCTGTTGGCTTTGCCTCCAGCTGTTTCTTTACAGACATGCTGAACGCCAGCAAGAGCCAGGGGCCAAGATCAGCCCGGCGAGTCTGGCCACACACAGGCCACTTACACACACGCACACACACAGACAGACAGGCAGCCACAGTTATACAAGCCCGCACAAACAAACACACGTGCATTTTCTGCAATCAGTCAAGAGCAACAAAATGCAACTAAACCAAACAGTCTCCTGCATCTGCTAACTCTCTGACATTCTCCTCCTTGTTGTTTTTTGTGCGCACATGTTTATTTTTGGATTTCTATCACCGTTATTTGCTTTATTAATTATACTTTTGCAGGCTGGGTTATATAATACACTCCCTCAGGGCTTCAGTTCAGCAAACTTTGAGTGTTTTAGATCTCACCTCAGTACCTGCTTATTCTCAAGTTCTTATTAATACCTTCTCTACTTTATTCTGTTGCTTTAACGGGCCAACCCTCTAATAATTTCTCCCACTTTAAACATGCTTATTAAAAAGTTTTTCTTTTTCTTTTCAGTGTAAATCAGTGTCAGTGTAAATCACTCCTGAGAAAATTTTGATTGGACTAAATTGATATTTGTTTCCACCTCTCATGATCTAATCGTATACATGACTGCTAATGAAGGGTATTCTTGTTTATTTTAAGTGCCCCAGTCAACATCTGTCCTTAAATGTGTTCTATAAATAAATTGACTGGTGGAATTCCTTCAAAACACACCAATAACAAGCATATTACCAACTGAACTCACACATGAGAAAGCGCCATGTCCGTCACCTTTGCAGCACTAAAATCTTTCCCTGACAAATACATTACAGATGTGACCTTTTTTTTTGTCTGTGACTAAATATACAAAACACGTGGTGGCATTTTTAACTAATCATAATGTGGCAGTGTGTTACACAGAGCTGTAATGTTCCCGCTGTTGCTAAGCAGTATCAGTGGGGTTTGAAAGCTTTGATTGAGGAACGTTTGAAGGTGGTGTCAGTGAATAATTGCTATGTTGAAACGGCCCCACCACAGAAAAATAAACTTGCCATCTTTTGTTTTCCTTGTGTGGTCACCGGTAATTCATTGAGTAAAGAGAAAAGGGAGGGAATTCTTTTGAGGCTCTTGTTTGCTAATTCATTACGCTCTCAAGACCGGGAAAAGTGGCTGCGGAAATTAAAATTTATTGAAATCTATTTCAGCGGTGCAGTTGGCCGAGTTTCTTGGAGAGTCGATTCCTTTCGCTTCACCTCTCCCTCCCCATGAGTTTCGGTCAACGAGGAGGCGAACTGCTTTTGTGGCCGTGCTCCGAGCAGGAATGTGTAGGTTTTGCGGCCGATGAAAACCTGCTGCAGTTAGAGGGGCTGGTTGTATTGGCATGCTGGAAACGACGTGTGGACTGATCAGCACTCTTTCAAGTTTGAAAGAAAAACATTGGGAGTCTTGTTCCAGCAGGAAACAGGCCAGAAAGTTGCCAGCAGACCCATGATGTGGAATGGTAAATTGACTCAAACATAGAGTGTGATATCTATTAATTTGTCAGCAGTCATTAACGTCTGCGATGCATTATTCACTGTTCCTATCTGACTTTCAGGACCAACAGCTTCAGTCTAAACACCTCTCTTTACCAGAGCAGCAAAGAAGAAGAAAAGAGAAGCCAACTCTGTATCTTTTTGACATGATGCCAGTTCATTACCTGTATTTTGAAGTAAACTAGCCAAATCACTCACCCTTGGAACAAAAACAAGCACTTCCTTTTCTTGGGTTTTCTATCCCATTACCGTCTTTCTGCAGTCCTTCAAATGAAACCAGCAGCAGTTAATCAAGTTAAACGCTCATGTCGAAAGTTACTCAACTGAAAGGGGGTCCTGGCATTCCCCCACCGCATCCCAATCATGTGAATGATTTAAGACGATGTAGCAGCGAGACAAAACACGCCACTGGGCCTCTGTTTTAAGTTATTTCAAAAGTGTCATCTTTAAACCGTTCATGAGTTTTAAATGATGGTGATGGTGAGAATAAAACCAGCATTTTTTCTGCTTTTTGTGAACTTTAAATGGACTTTTCTGAGGAATGCACTCACAAGCAGAAAAGAAAAAAAATGCATGATTATTGGTGACATGAACACTAAAGGGGCGGGGCATTGGGGGCAGCCGGGCTCCATCTGACTGGTTAAATTTTCTGACACAAAAGATTCAAACATAAGTCACCACACAGTCTGGTCAACTTCAACAGTATTTACATTGTAGATATTTATATTGCAGAAAAATCTAACCGTTTTACTTGTTTTAGACAAAGTTAAATGAATGAAAGCATATTTAGGTTTTCACTGAACATGGTGGTGCGTCGGGTGAAGATAACACAAAACCTCTATAATTGCTGTAGTGTATCTACCAGGCCCGTGAGTGGCTCTCTCGATATTTTGTAAATGCTCAGTCAGGGAATCAGGCATCAGTGGGATCCAAGCCTTCAATTTAGTTGGATGCATTCGATTTCCACGTGAGACAGTGTGCATGTACAGAGTGAATAACATACAGTGAAGGATCCTGGCAGGTCTCATAATGTAGACGTTGAGGCCAATGCCTGCAGTGAACTCCGAGGACCTTTTTCCTCGGTGTGGTGAGCACCTCAGGTATCATGTAGGAGGTTGTTTTACTGCTTCCTCTGCCTGTGCGCTGTGTCACCGACATTCCCAATGTGCACAGTTTCACTTCGAGCTCTGTCCATCATCCATCTATTTGACAGGCCGAGGGGATCGAGTGGGACCCGGCCGACTGGAAGACTTCCTCCTCTCTGTCCCCTCTCAGGGCACACAGTAGGTGGATATGGTTAGCAGCAGTCATAACAAGCATTTTTTCACGAACGAGCTTCATCCGATGACAAGCTCGGACATATTGAGCGCCTGACAGTGTTTTCCACTCCAAGTCCCAGATGATGCTGTCCAACCAAGACGTTCACTCCCACAGTATGGAGGGAGGAAATGGGGAAAAAATGTTCTTGGAAATGGAGTAGACATCCTCCTGTAGAGCAATGTTTTTAGCATCCTACACACAGCTGGACATGCCGTTTCCTCAAGCTGCTCCCTCAATTTTCATCAAATTTGCCTCAAATCATTATGTTGTCGCTGCAATTTCCGCCTCACATATGGCGTTGCATACCCGACTGCACGCGGTTTCAACATTTATGACTCCACCGGAGAGCGTCTGTCAACGTGCAAAGTCCCACCAATAAACTCATTCACATTCACTGTCTGCTGCTGATGTTTGTAAGCACGTCCTTTTTTTTTTTTCAAGTAATGACGGTGGCGCCCAGCACTCGCCCATCGGGTCACATTTTGACACTTGAGACTGCCATCGAGAGAGTCTGAAAAAGTGGGAGCTATAGAAAGGTGACAACAGTTTCCCTTCCTAGTTTACCTCCCCGCACCACACTGAGTCTGACAAGCTGCTGAAAAATAGGACCAGGTCGCATTTCAGCCTCAGAAGAATGTGCGCGGGCTGTGAGTAACCCTGTGGTCGGGCTTGGCATGTTTGGTCTGGCTGCTCACAATCTCATGTAGTGTGCCACTGAGGACCAGGGGCACGAACACCAAAGAGAAGTATTGAGGGCGTTCTTACTCTGGAGCCGAACAGATGCCAAAACCTAATAGTAGCGCCATAATCAGTCTTCCCCCCACTAATATTAGAACTGTAGCTTTTCTCTCCAGGGTGGCGCTTGGTGTGTTTGGCTCGGTGCGTCCTCTTTGACCTCAAACTCAGTCCTGTGGCGGTGCAAAGCCCCTCTTGGCGTCAGTGGGACAACAGAACTTTGGCCTTGTATATGATGCGTTTACCTGAGTGTAACACAGACGGTAATGACGCCGCTGATTTTAAAAACATCTTCGGACGCCACATTACCAAAAAGATTACAGAATTGATCCATTATGTTGCCAGGCATGTCAGATGTATTAACTCCTCAAGTTGTTTCAGCCAGATGGTTTTATCATTGAACGCAGCTCAGAAAATCTCCGGGAGACATTGTTGCTTTTTTTTCCCCCTTTTTTTTATTATCAAAACCAGAGGTGCTGTCTGACGGTGGGCTGTAGCGAAAGGTTCAGTTACGCAGAGAAATAAATTGCATGTCCCAAAAGGGCTGAATATTAACTTAAAGATAACTTAGTAAATACACTTCCAATCATCGTTGATATTCAATATCACCCCCACCGGCCCCTCACACTGCAGGGTTGCTTGCTAACGTTGCACCTGTGCTGAATTTGCAGGAAAAAGCCACCTCCTCGGCCCGCACCGAGAAGAGCGCGTCAATTAAAACCAAAAAGCCGACCTCTGGTCAATCAAGCCACCCAGCATGGGTTCTCTCTGTGAATTAAAATTAAAACTGATACTCACAGCAAGGCCAGTGTTTTTTTGTTCTGTGACTAAATGTTGGCGATGTATCATTCAAACATCCCAGGGTTTTGTGTAGGTACTTTTGGACCTCAGGTTCAGTGGGTTTGATGCTCAGCCAGAGACAATATCGAAACCGTGCCAAGAGTGCAAGCTGTGAACGCTTGTCTGAGAGTTACCGTAAATCCTTCTGCTCGCACCACTAAGAAGCTCAGAAAGCCGCAGCCCTGCTATTTGCCACCCCTGTGGTCCTTGCAGGTAGCCACTGAGACTCCCTAAATTATGATCTCCGTGTATAGGAGAGCGACGCAAGAACAGAGCTCAATGGATAAAGGCCTACCTGTTGCCCCTTATTTTCCTCAGTGGATCAGAGCCGGGCCTGTCAGGTTCCCTCTGTGTTGATTAATCTGGCACTTTATTGGATGTGATACTGATGATTAATGGCGTATTATCCTGCCCCTCCGATAAAAACATTCACTTTTCAGATATTTCCTGATTGAACCTGATATTTCTGGCTGTTACTCCTGAACACACTTGCGCTTCGAATGTGAAAAATACTCAATTCAGTGTGCTGTGTTTGCGCAGTGCAGCTCACATGAATTTATGATTGTTGTAATGTGCCGCTTGGTTGAATCTGACCGCAGTCAGACCATACTAACAATAATTTCATTTAGACTGGGAAGTCTGTGGACACGCTGCCTTCGACAGACACGTATAAATCATGCTTGCATAATATAGGAAACATCCTACATGTTCCGAGCTTCATGTAAACGGTCAGTTCAAAAAAAAGATCACGGTTCATTCAGCCTGGAAATATACAGGAGATCCTCCAAATCTAAATACTGGACCAGCGTGGCGTCGCTGAACATGATAATGTTCCCTAATTTAGCCTTGTTTTAGATGGAAAAAGTTCAGTCGGAGGGGTGAAGTCCAACACTGCCCCCACCAGGAATTCCCAGCAGGCTCCTGGAATCACACATCAAGGTCTGTCGCTGGCCCTCGACCCCTGCCCAGGCCCCTGTGATGAGGAGGGGCCAGGTCCGAGTCAGCCAGAGGAGACAACACACCATAGCTGTGTGCAACAGCACAGTGAGTCCTTTCGCTGGTTGCCATGCTGTAGCTGACCGCAGGATTGCAGTGTTTACTTAAGAGCCGGTGCATAAGAGAAAGGCGGACCACCGGCAGCCGCCACCCGCCAGGCCCTGGGCAGGACCTGGGGCTCATCTTTGTTGAAAATGGCTGTGGAACCTGCCGCCTCCCACAGGGCTGGACTATATTTAGCAACAAACTGTAAAAACGTCTTCATTCTTAAAAAGCTGTTTAGGTTTCCATTGAGCAGGGGGTTCAGAGGAGGACGAGTGGTGATGCTGTTCTCCCGTGGTCTGAGAGGTGCTTCTCTTTGCCCTTGACTCACCTGCACAACATATTTATGTCGCAACTCACTCAGGATGGAAAAAAAACAGTTTCCAAACGCAGTCAAATGGAACCAGACGACGGGGAATCCAGACAGAGACATCGAAAGTTGGGCATGAAAGAAGTAAGGTGATAAGACCCGGTGCCTGAACACGTGTGAACACTTTGGCCAGTGCAACTAATTGCGGACCAGGGTGTAATTTAAAATTAAGCACCTTTTTTTTTAACTTCCTTCTTAACATGAAACATGACCACTGAGCTGTGTTAAGCCAAACATAATGACAAACATACTGTAGAGTCGTGATTACAGGCGAGAGGTCCCATTTTACAGACCTCCTACGACGAAGCCAATGTAAAAAAAATGGCACAGTAATTGTTTAATTTGCTTAATTTAGGAATGAATAAAACTACTTTGTTTAGAAGCCTCCAATCAACATTAGATATTGTTTGTGTACTAATGCCTAAATCACAATCGCTACTTTCCCCTTTAAAAAGCTAAAAACATTAATTGCATCTAATTTATACAGCCTACTGCACATGGAGGCACATTCACCACTGTGGAACAAAACACGACTTTCTGGCTCATTTCCTCAACAGGTCCGGATTGCATGCCTTCCATCCTAATGAAGATGTTTTATTAATGATGATTTGCTGACACAGCCTTTTTTCTGTTTGCATGCTTCTCTCCTCTTCCCACTTCTCAACGTCTCATTGAACTCGGGAGGAGAGCAAATCCAAGACAGGACATGCGTATTACATGTTTTCATTTGCCCTCCTGTAAGCCCGAACAGTGAAACAATCCCTCTTTTCATGCCCACGGTCTCATTCAGTGGGTGGCGAGAGCACCACTATGATTGGGGATGAGGGAGCAGGGTGATTTTTTCCAAGGTGAGCACCTCATGGGAGATGACTGTTCGCTGCCATTAGTTTAAGTGCGGGAGTGTCAGTTAACCCGACACTGGCACCAGGAATACTTAATACCAGATGGAGGGAGCTGTCCTTGAAGTCTTAACAAGCAGGCGCAGAGAAACAAGCCTTTATTCAGTGTGAAAGGACCTAGAAAAAACTGATAACTTCGCAAGGTTACCACAAAGTGTACGTTAAATCCCACATAGGAAAGGGAGGGATAAAGGAGATTGGAGGGGGTGGGGAGGGGCGCACGTCCAAAATGGATAAAAACACAGTTTAGATGTTGCTGACTGTAATTTTTTATTACGTTCAAAATACGCAGGAATATAAAACAAAGCCGCGGTTGTCACGCTAAAGGGTCCAGCTGCTTAAGAGGTGTCAAATTATTGTACCTCAGCTGGATACATCGGTGTTGGACGCCAGGGGGTGAGAAAAGAGCCAAACCCAGCAGACTTTGGCACATCTGCCTTTCACCGCTGGCACGGATGAGCCACGCTGTGAGGCTTCGGAGCATCGATAGGCCCCCGGTGCTCGCGCTACCCAAAACTTTGAGCTGCTACACAAGCCGAACCGTCAGGACCACCTCCCGGTAGAACAGTAAACATGACGACAAGTGCTTTTTCTCCCCACCGTGACACCTCCTCGTCCCCCGACCAAATAGCTGGGGCCCGCTGACGAGCGGCTCCTTCGGCCAGCGAGGAGCTTAAAGTCTCGGTTTTCCAGATCGCACCGATAAGACCTGAAGTACCAGGTTTGTCTTGGCTGTGTTGGGCCAATAGCTGAGAGCCATTACTTAAAATAACTCGACACAAGAAAGCCCTCGAATAGACGAGTAGGGAAATTACAAGCACAGTCATGTCAGCCCATGGAAGCACCTCACACAGAGGTCCCCAAAGAGGGCTCTTGTTGTCAGCTTTGATAAAATCCACTCACTTTCCTTTTTCGGTACTTAATTGAAAATTGAGCTTGAGTCCTGCCAACGATTGCAATAAAATGCTGAATGCACTGAGAGGTTGGCGCTTGCTCTCCTCTGGCACTTGCGCCCACGGGCGCTGTGGTGCCTCTGTTGATTGTCTACTTCTCATTCATTAGGCCCACTTTAGTGCTGACGCTCCCAAACAGTGACGCCTCGCTCCAGCGAGGGGCCCGTGAGCTCAGAGCCCAGGCATCCGCCAGAGAGAGGAAACAGTTTAGGGGCATGGCGGTGTCACAAGCAACACATCACAGGAGTCTTTTCAGAAGACTTTGGCTCTTCCTTTACTGGTGTGGTACCAGTGTTCAGCCATGCGAGCAGAAAAACTAAGCAGAGGCAGGTCTGTTGAAAACTGCGGCCAAGTTAAGCACGGAAATATTTCTTTCCTGTTAACTCAAGAGTCTGGCAGTCACCTGCGTGAGGTTGCCCTCCTCTCTTTCAGTCGCGAACCACCAGCCGCCCGGTTCAGCTGTGTGAGACACGTTAGGGAAGGCCTACCTGGCCATGAACCATGAACGGAGCCAAATATGGCTCCCGCACAATCTCATAAATACGAGTGATCACCCTAATAACAAAGGTGTCGTGTCCATGTTGGTCTGCTGGAAAAATTTCCCTCTAGTGCTAAAGTCTGGGAATGAAATTAGCTCTTAAGGTTTTGACCGTCAACACTATTACTTTTACTGATAAAGATGGGGGAAAAAACAAACAATAATATTGGGGAAGGAAGCAGCTCTTATTATTGTCTCACTGCCGATTGAACACTATAAATCCAATCAGTTTGTTGGCATTTTTCATGCATTTTTCACACCACTTTTATCATCATGTCATTGATCAAAGCTTTATTGTCTGGGCCATTCGTCTGCATGGCTGCTGCTCACAGGCTCTCCCAGTACCTCCAACTCATAAATGATTGCATCAATCATTGCATGTCAATGGCTCACACTTCAAGGAGTTGGATGTGTGACAGTAAGCTTTCCACCAGATCATCCAGCATGACGCACCTCGCGGGTTCATTTGTGTGGACTCAATAGAAATTCTTCATCCACGACATGAGACTTCACACACAGTAATGTTAGTTTTAAGTTCAGCGAGGACACGAGCAAGTGTGTGTCTGCGTCGGATGGCCAAACAAAACGGGAAAAGCCCGAATCATAATAGTATTGCAAATACATGGAGGAGTGCTTATGATACAAACAGGCTGGAGGCCAGATGGGCATCGACAAGGGCCAGAGAGGCAGTCTCATTTTTCCTCCTGACAGAAATGTCTACAGCTAAGTGTGTGTCCTTTAAGTAGAGTTTGGATTGTCAACAGATGAAAATATACTGTGTGAGCATTACTAGATGACTGTCGCCAGGCCAGGACACACAAATCTCAACTCCGGTGAACAGCACTGCTCCTGCTGCCCACATCCTACCTCCTTTTTGCACAGGAAACTGCCCAGGACTTGATCTTAATTAGTTTGGCAGTGAGCAATAACATCCTTAGAGGATTAGAGATTGTTGTGATAGATTAGTGCAGGAAAACTGGCTTTTTTTTAAAAATTTAGCTGTGTGTGGCACTCGAGAATCCTCTGATTGCGTATTTGAAAGTGTGATGAGTCTCAAACTAATAATCTGTAGCAAAAGAAAGTGGACACACTGGTGAGAGTTGTTATTCTTTCAACCTAGCAGCAGCTGGAGGCCCATCAGGTGACAGCGATGTTATCATGCAGTGTGCTGAAATTATGATGCATCGATTATTTCACAAGTATGGGATTTGTTGTGTCAGTGCAATTGGATCAGACGTTCTCTGGGTGGTAACGGCTGACTTTTCCTAAGGTACTTCTGCGGTTGGCTCAGTTGGGATTTAGAAATGGCTAAAAATCCAAGATCAACTCCTCCGAGGAGTCTGAGTTTAACTTCCCTCCGAAAGATCAGAAGTTCTCTCTTCGAAAGTGGATTTTGGAGTTTGAATCCGCTTGATATGTGCTGATATTTCTAAACACAACATAACATGAATCATTCAGGTGTCAGTTCAACTTGCTGAAATCAACGGCACACAGGATGCTAATTTTGAATGAAATTAACTTTTGTCTCCCCCCAGTCAGTCATTTCACATGCTCTTCACATTTTCTTAACGACAACCTGTCGATAAACATCTCCAAATTTATTGACTGGCTGACATCAGGTGGAGCAGTCCCGTTCAAAATGAACTGAAAATGAGAATGTTGACGATTAAAGAGCAGGCTTTGATCATTTTTCAGAGGCCATGTCTGTTATGCTTAAAGAGGCACTCTCTATGATTCTTGGCCTGAGCCTTATTTTCTGTATAAATTACATACAAAGAAAGCTTAAGAGGTGTTTCTCAAGGGCTCAACATTTTTTACACTTACACTCCATTGGCAAATCCGCTATGGAAAAGCTGAACTCTACTTGAAGTGCTGTATTTTAGTGTGGTCAGGGGCTGAGGTGGGGATCAGTTGCTTGGTTTCTGCAGCAGCATCCTAGAAAAGCCCCAGAGAGGCAGGTCTGAAGGACAGGTGGGCAGCCACAAGGTGGCACCTCTAACCTCCGTCCCACAGTAGGGGGCACAGCCGCACTCACACAAACTGACAGGAGCTTGATGATCAATCTGTCAGTCATTTTCTTCAACTGATTCTTCAGCAAGTCATAATGTCTGAAAAGCAAGGGATAAGGAGCACTTTGAGTCTGGAGCCAGTGACTTATCGTTGGCTGCAGCTCTGTTGCTTGGATGAGTTCTCGTGATCTGTATTTGAAAATAAGTGCTACTGCGTTGACTCAAGGTGGACATCATGACAAATGGTAAAAACAAATGAAACATATAGTATTGGTTCAAATGGGGAAAAAGCATATATTAACTGATAGGAAAGATGACTGAAATACTGTTTCAAATGATCAATTCTTGCCTGAATAACTTTTTGGGACATTCAAAAAACTTGTTTTTTAACATCTTGTTTGAGTTTGCATGTTCCCCCAGTGTGCAACATTGTCTTCCACTTATTTCCCACAGTTCAAAAACATGCATTTGAGCTCAGTTGGCTCTAAATTGTTCATGTGTGTGAACAGGTAGGCTGGTGTCCTGTCCAGGGTCCATCCCATCTTCACCCAAAATGAGCTAGGACTTGCTCGAGATAATGAATGATAGTAGTTACAAGAAACTCGTTGTTAGTTGTGTTAGTATGGGGACATGTAACTTCAAAGTAGAGAAAAATGCCTGCAGGAGGTTAATGTGGTTTATGTAGCGACTGTACTGCTTTCGGTGGTGTTAATCCGGTTTGTTTGTTTGCCCTTTAGACTCAGTAAAACCTTAAATCTTGGGTAAACCAAACCCATGTGGTAGGATAAAGTGGGTTATGCTGCCCTCTTCTGTTTGGGAAGAGGTTTTAACCTTCGCCACCCGTTGTTTCGTTATGTAATTTTAAAACGTAAAGGTACTTTGTAGTAACTTTCAGTAACTACAGTCGCCATTGGCCGTGTAGATTTGCACGTTATTCAAGCAGCTGCGGCGTACACGACAGCAACCGATCAATGGCATCACATCGTTATAAACATTGTTTCCAAAAACCACTGAACGCGACTCAAACTTGAGATACAACCTCACTTTTAATTGCACCAGAACATGATAAAGTGAATGTGGCCAAAACATGGATGCTGCGATGCACATATCGTGAGCACGTCCTGTGGAGAACCGTTATCTAAAACACAGCCTGCGCTTTCTTTGTGGCGGCGGCCTGCCACTATTCCAATCTTAGCTGGCCAATCAGAGGCAGGCTTACTGCCTCCCGGCATCCAATTGCGGAGCTCCTCCTTCCTTGGCCTTGTTGCGACGGCGGACAGAGCGAGACAAGCAGACCGGTTGGAAGCTAAGCTAATTTTGTCAATTTACAGCTGATTAATTCCTGTTTATAGCCACCATCATCCGAAGCAAGCGCGTGTATCTGTTTTCGAAAATTCCGAGCTATCTGGGAACATTTTTACTGCGCGGCTAATAGGCAGGAGTGGGCATTTATTTAGATTCCCCGCTTGTGTGCTGCTAGCTCAGTTGGCAGCGGGTAGGCGCCACTTCTGTTTGACAACAGCGCTTTTTGGTCACGTTCCCGGTGTTGTGAGCGGCGGCTCAGCGTACGAACTAACGGGACGGAGAGAGGCACGGGAAGCTCACCTCCATCGAAAATTAACAAGTCAGCATGGCAGAATTCCTCGAAGACCCATCGGTTCTCACGAAAGATAAGCTGAAAAATGAGCTCACTGCGAACAATGTGCCACTTCCCAGCGGAGAGCATAAGAAAGAAGTGTACGTGCAGCTGTATTTGAAAAACTTGACTGTGTTGAACAACAAGAAGAGTCCACCCACAGACACCTTCTCCAGTGACGAAGAATTGCCTGCACCTGTCGTTTCCAACAAGAGTCGCTCCGGAAGAGTAAGTTTTGTTTGTAGCGCCTTTTGCTTCATTGTGTGGGGGCTCCTCTGTGTTTTGATGAAAGTCGTCGCCACATGCCTGAATATGAACTCACGAATACTTATTTTTTGTTGATTCAGAAAGCTACTAAAAAGTCAGACAAGCCTCGCACAGAGGAGGTGGAAGTGACAGATCTGACTGATGAAGATTTAAAACAACAGCTGGCAAAGCATGGTGTGGACTCTGGGCCCATTGTTGGTGAGTTCACGGGTGCATCTGTCACTCCTCCGTGTAACTTGTGCACCTATGCCCGTTCAGGCTTTGTGGTGCCCTCGATTGACCTCAAATAAACCTGAAGCCGCCTCAGTCATATAGTATGTGAGAAATGTTTATTGATTTAGTAGTTTTCAGAGATAAAATCACAAAATGGAGCAAGTGTTTTAGAAAAAGAATATATAGTAAAAAGAAAAACAAAGGGTCAATAGGTCTGTGACATACTTAGAGTCTTGTGATGTTAAAACAAATAAAAAATAAATAACAATTAAGTTGAGAAGATTTTAAAAAAAAAAAAAAGCCGTAATAAACATTTGCGGATCGGAAATTGAGAGCATTTTTCTCAGCTTGGAGAGTTCCTTAAAAAAAATTAATCTCTCGCCTTTTCAATCAGCCTCCACTCGTAAAGTGTATGAGAAGAAGCTGCAGAAGCTGTTGGACCAGCCTCCAGCTGAGCCTGAAGCTCCTACAGAAGTGACAACTCTCCCCAAGGCAGACAGCAACCAGAATGGCAACACAAACTCGGACCAGTACAGTGACAAGGAGGATGGTGAGCTCTGACTACACATCACAATTTCAAACCATAAATATTCAAATGTTATTCATTGTTGGTTTTTTTGTTTGTTTTTTGTTTTTTTAAAAAATATAATATCAGGCTTAAATCACACTGTTATTTGATGTAAAAGTCTTGAAAATGTTAAAAGTTTTGTTGCATGTTTTTCAGAGGAGATTGTTGCCCCTGAGTCAGAGCCTGTTCCTGTGGTTGAGAAGCCAGTGAGAAGCAGAGGAAAAACCACTCCTGTCACTGTCAGAACCAGCAGCAGACGACAAACTAAAGTGAGTTGGTCTCATCTAGTGCTTATGACTGTGACTGGAAATTTGGGCTACTCCAACGTGATTTATGTTACACTGACAGGTGGTGGAGGAGATTATTACTGAGGAGACCCCAAAAAAGGCTGCCGAGAGTGTTGTGGAAGATATCCTTGCCAATGAGATAAGCACACCGACAGGCATCAGGTAACAGCTGATGGATAGGATTCTTGTGCTGATTATTTTTCCTTGTGTTCAAATCCAGGAAAAACATCCCTACATTTTGTTTCTCTAAAGCTGAAAATGAACTCCAATTGTCAATGTGAAGCATGACATTGTCGCTTCTCAGACAATTTCAGTGCATGTTTAGTGTTTAAAATGTAAAAGAAATTCACAGACCATGATTTTTTCAAGCACAAAAAAGTTAGCAAACCCTTTACTAAATTTAATTATGTGTGTGTGTCCACACCTATGTTTGTATTCAGGAGAAAGAGTTTAGTTAGGCAAATTGACCTTTGAATTTGGGTTTGGGTTAGTTTTGAATTTAACCTCAATGTAATTGTCTCTCCTGGAGCAGCGCAACCTGCAGACGTCCAATCAGAGGGGCAGCTGGCCGACCAGTAAAACCGAGTGAGTACTGGCTGGACGAGTCACGGGTGCAGCGCAGCGTTCACACTGAGAGCCGCTCCTACTCCGAATCAATCTCCCGACCAGGCGGCGCTGTCTCCTCGAGCAAAGCACCTGCCAGACGGGGCCTCCTGTCACTGCTGCTCAAGCTTCTCCTCCTCGCAGTGATTGGTGGCTCTTTCTTCTACGCCTACCAGAACCTGGATTCCAATCAGGTTGACACCCTCAAAGGCCTCCTCGACAGGGTGGTGGTCCCGCTCCAAGGTGCAGTGGGCCAAGCGGCCACCTACCTGGGCATCAGCAGCGGTGCTTCAGAGAGCACCGGGAAGTAGAGACCCAAAGCAGTCCCTCAACGACACCACCTCTCACCGCCTGCCACAGCACACCACAAATCTATCAGCAAACTCAGCTCACCCCCACCCCCCCAATTTCCCCCCTTGAGTGTTCGGACAAAGACAGATTTGATTCAAACGAACTGTCCCTTTTTGGACTCCTGTTTTCCTCTCACAAGAGGGAAATCTCCTCAAACAGTAGCTTCTGGATAACACTGTTCCGTGGCAGTCAGAAGAGACTTCATTCAATGTTGATTTAAAATCTGTGAATTGTTTGTGTCTTTGTGTGTATTTAACCCTTCTATGTAGAATGGAGTGCAGAATGGAGAGGCCAGTCTGTTCGTGCATGGTTGTAGTTTTTGAAGGTTATACTGTAGTTTTTATGATGCTCTGTGCCAGGTGTTTTTCTGATGGTGAAGTGCCTGGACACTGTTAGCACTTAGTGCCCTCCCGTTTTTATTTTTATTCCAACACAAATCAGCGCTTCTACTTTTACCAGAACGTTTAAATTTGTGTTTACGTTTGGTTTTCAAAATTTGCTCTGTAGCGATATAGATTTAGGACGAGTGATGCATATTTTCTATGGTGCTCAGGATAATTCATTTTGAATTTTTTTAGCGTGGTCTGTTCTGGGAGGAGACGCATCACTGCATGAGGGAGAGAAGCTCAACTTTGAGGACAAACAAAAGTTTTCCCTCGTTTTTTGTTTTTCAATCAAAATTCACACACCCTCACGTGAAGACTCCATGATGATGGATCATCTTATTCTGGGCACTTGGTGTTGTTAGGATTTAACTGTCGGTGAATTAAGCTCTAAAAAAAGAACGCATTGTATCAATACCGTCATCATTTTAACAGCTGAAAGCTTTTTAGAATTTGCTGCCGTTTATTTGACTTTCAACAGCTTAAATCACATCCAATCATTGACAATGGATTCTCTTTTTTTCTTTTTTTTTTTTCTTTCACCCAGACCAGTATGTCCGTTTGAGTTTACATGCTTTGGATTTTAGAGCTTTGTTGTGCTTTTTTTTCCTTCCTGATTTTGTAAGATTTCAGATCCTTCAGTCCTGCGTTACAAACAGGACTGGCTGTTACTGTGCACCCACATAGCCCACCTCACTGGCTGCATGTGTCCAGACATGGCAGACCTGCAAAGAAGTCGCACGGAGAGAAGTTAAATCGCATAGCACAGTCTTACTGGTTACTATTGTCAAACAGTCACACTTTGCCTCTGCTAAACTACCACAAATAAAGACACTGTAGTTCACACTGAATTGGGTCGTTCACCCACTGGGGGCTGGGATGTGTTCTCCAAGGTGATGTTGGAGGTGGGAGGTTTCCTGGGGGGTTTCTTTCTATTTTCATATTTTTCTAAAGTGGCGTCTTCAACTTTTTTATAGCACATTTTAAGGTAACCTTTTGAAGCAATATGTAATACATGCAAGTAATACTGTATCTTAATCTGAACCTCGCTAACTTAACACAAGTGATTTATCATCGGGCAGCTCTCCCACAATGGACAGAAATGACAGGGGTTATGTGGGTAAGGATTTTTAATCTGTTTATTTATGATAATGTAGGCAGTGTATCATAAAATAAACCTGGTTGTTACACCTTATTTTGATGCTTTAATTTGTGAATCCTTTCAATGAACCAATACGCCTCTGGTTTCTTTTTCCAGGGTAACAGCAGCTCTTCCATTAGATTAAATCAAACCTGGAGTTCTGCTTTTATTTGCCATAAAAAGATTTAAATCTCGAATCAGGCTACTGAGGGGTCTCTACTCCACTGCAACCAAATAGTTGAGTGTTTAGTCAACGTCCATGTGTAAAGTAATGGTCCGTCACTGCGTTCCCTTGTGTTGTTCAATATCTGTTCCAAATCTGATTTGGTCAGATCTCCAACAGATTTATACTTTCTCACAAAAACTGCAGCGCGAAATATTTCAATTCAAATTCCTTCTTAAAACTGGCGCTGAACTTAATATCACCGGTCAGGGCGAGCTGAGCATTTTAACCATGACGGTTCGGGTGGGCGGGTCTTACAGACCGTCCCGCTTTGCAGCGGTTTGAATTTCTGTAGAAAGTGAGCGGGAGATGTGAAGCTGAATATATTAAACGCGTCAACGTCAGCCTTCGAAACTGGAGTTTGCTAGCTTTGCTCAATTGCGAGTGCACTTCGCCCCGTACGAAGGTTACTAGCGCTGCGTACTCTTGATGTTTTTCGTTACTGTTGCTGCTTGTACCCGCCAGACTTCAAATGAATCACCAGCGTGACAGTTTGAGGGGGTTAAAGAGATTGAAGCTCGGGCGCAGCTTCCGCTCCCACAGAAAGGCTGCTGCAGCGGAGCTTAGACACACCACGCGATGTTTCCTCTGCCCAGTGAGTGAAAGCGGGAAATGACGGTGTCAGGACCACCACTGCACCCCAGATGTTTCTAAACGACACTTTTATGTCTTAACGTCTCAGAGAGGAAGCAGCGGCCTGCAGCTCCGGCGTGGGACATGAGGGAGGTCATTTAAGGACACCACGACGGATTAACCCGGAGGTCTGTCGCCATGGAGACTGTAGCATCAAGAGGCAAATCCCCAACAATGCAACATTTACGTGAAATAAAAAAAGATTGGGCTTCTGATTATACAGTGATTTTGAAACAGACAACATTGACAATATGCACACTAAACTGCAGCCTGACTGGTGTGTTTAAACTGATTATTTCTGCAGTCAAAAACTTATTTTCTCCATCAATATTCACAGTTATTCAAGAACATATTTCTAATGTATAAGACAAATTGTGTGATCTCTATTTGTTTCTTTCACAATGAATGAGTTTGAGGAATTGAGTGCAACCCGAATTGAATTACGTTCAAACAAATGTACATACTGAGACTCTTTGAAATGAATAGCTGCACCCCTGCTGTATAACGAACGAGGGGTCCCAATAAACCATAAACTACTGACTAATGATTAGATGTCATGACACACTCAGTCCCGTAGTCGAGTTGGGTGCTTATGAACACTATACACTGTGTGTAACAGTTCGAAGCCAGACAGACTTCAGTCTTGTCCTCATCACTTTGTTCTCTTTCTGTGAAGCAGGTGTGCTGCTGTCTCCCCCTGCTGGTCGACTGCTGCCTGTGCTCGTGAAGGAACGTGGTCCGTGTCCTGATCACACTGAGGCCTGAAGGTTATGAAAGGACTCAGCTAAAACCTATTTGGGGTGTTTCCAACCTACTCCTGATTAGACACCGTGACTGGGTGCACCTGTCCTGGAGTGGCTTGCAGGCCCTCTGCTGCTCCCTGGTGCTTCATGTGGGAATCCACCCGCTCAGCTGGACACACTGCAGTGGGCTCCCCTCTGCTTCTGCTCTGCTTCAGAGAACCATTTTTCTATGTCTCTAGTGGAAGAGTAACCTTAAACCTGGAGACAGTCACAAATAATCTATTGAGTGCATGTAGTTATCAAACATTTGCTGTGCAATCTCTGCTGAATCACCTTGCATCAACTTTGTTATTATTCTGATTGATAGTGAATATTTCAGTAGAGGTTGTACCCACTGAATGAGGTGACCCTGGAAATGCCAAATTGAGATCCTGCAGGGGATGTAGAGGCTTAGTCAATTAAATCCAGCAGGCTGCAGCTTGACAACACAGCAGGAAGAGGAGCAGGCGCACAGAGCGACTCGCTGAGGGGACGTCTCACTGTGGGGGAAGGAGTCATTCCTCTAGTAAGCAGACGACCCTCAAGGCAACAGGTAAAAAGAAACTTTTCAGATTGTTTTGCTCTGTGCTTTTGATTTTTTGTGATAAGAAAAAATACTGTCCTGCTTCTTTTCTTCAACTGAAGTGATCGTGGCTGAGCTTGCCGTCATTCACACGAGTTCTCATTGTCTCTCGACCGGTTTTGCAGAACACCTCCACTTAGTATTTTTCTACAATATGTAGGTGAGCATGTTTCCATTGAAGACCACTGTGGATGTAAACAACTTATTATTATTGTTAATCTCGAGATGCACTGACACAACATCAGTGTGATAAGACATGGAAGATACAAAGGGTCATTCTTCAAACTTTTCAAGTCTCTGAATGGTTTTAGCAAAGGTTTACTTTGTGGTTTTATTGTCATTTGATCTTTGCATTACTGCTATGATTTCTTGTTTTATATTTTAACTAATAATTAATTTATATACTTAACTGCCTTTATTCCTCCAGTGATATTGTCTTTGTTCTCCTTCAAGGGCAGCCTGACTTTATTCGATCATAAAGCCATTCTTGCCACACTCCTGCACAGATAGAATCCTTCAGTCACTCTGGGATGAAAGCAATTCCCTGACTGTTCTTTAGTTACCTCACTGTGCATCATTAAAGGGTACAAAAACTGCTGTCCCTCCGGTGACCTTGGACGCTGATCCACCTCATTAGCCGCTTGTGTTTACATGCTTGGAGGGCTCCTGCTGGTAATCCAGTTTCAACTCGGGGGTAATGAATGGGCAGTTTCATTATTGGGCTTTCAGTAAGGAAGCATTTTGGAGCCCCCTAGCGGATATAATCAATTGTGAAAATATATCAATTTACAGCATTGCCAATGTCAAACTTTACTGTTTCCATATGTCTGAATCTTCCAAGTATTAGTTGGTTGCCTTACTTTGCAGAAATTGATAAATGCCAATTACTGCATGTCATTATTTAACAATTACAGTCATATGTCTGCATATTAGTAAACACATGTTCAGTTCATTTTGGAAAACAGTGCAGGTCGCACTGTTTTGAAAGGTGTTTTGATTAAGTCATTAGAAATGGCATTTTAAAAAGTTGTCATTCCGCAGAAAGATTTAAAGTCTGCAGGTGCAGCAGATGGACGCAGCGTTAAGGGATTACAGTAACTCCTTTAACCGTTTGCAGTCAGACAGTCAAGTTTGGCATCCGCTTACAGCGTATTGTTGCTCCGGTAGGAGAGGAGGGAGAGGAGTGCTGTGCATCTCACTGCTCCTCAGGCCGGTCCAGAGTCACATGCGCTCTGGGCTGCTCGTGCTGCTGCTGCTGCAGCTGACAGGATACCTGCCTCGGCTGTCTGGATCGCACTCACATTGATTGTGGGCGGCGACACACGGCTCTGTGGGATACGCCATAGGTATCAGTTGACTTTGCCATGCTGATTACATGGTGGTGCTTGTACCTTGCAGCACGGAGCGTCGTCGAACAATGCAAGTATTGCTGCCGTCTCTGTATGTGGCTGCGTGTCGTTTCAAGGTGAACTCTGCAGGCAGATAATGAGTGTGGATCGAGCTCCATTTCATGTGTGTTCTGCTGTTCCCCTCACAGAGAGAGATGTCTGACGAATCGTGTTTTCACTTGTGCTGCTACAGTTGAAGCAGTGTTGAGGGTTATTCTGCGGACCCCCTGTGCACTCTCACTTCCTGCAGTATTTATGAAGTGTGAACACGCAAGGGCACGGGACAGCCTGCTTCTGTTTGACTAACCTGGAATACTTGTCTCCTCTCCCCCTCGCTCCTTTTTTTGCTCTCTTTAGCATTAAAAATGGCTTCAGTTCTACAGAGGCTGATCACCCCTCTGTTCAGCGGGCCCCCCGAGCCCCCCAGGAACAAAGTGACAGTGGTTGGTGTGGGCCAGGTCGGCATGGCCTGTGCTATCAGTATCCTGCTCAGGGTAAGAGTCCCACTGCCTCTCTTGCTGTCTCCCTCCACTCAGATTACCTTCTTGCCTGCTGGTGTCACCACGCAGGGTAATACCCGGGATCCTCCCAGACTGACACCAGATTACTGATCTCCTGGTGTCTGATCTGGGTGTTATCCCCCCCCTTCACTGTCCTTGTGGTAACGTTATTATCAGGGACAAGGAACAAATTTCTAACATCACTTTCTAATATAGTTGTTTAAACTTGCGTTTGTTATTCATCCAGAAATCAAATCATGTTGTGCAGCCTGGCAGGACAGACAGTAAAGTTTAACTCATTAACTGACTTCGAAAATCAAAACCACTGTCAACTGATTCTTTATGCTGGCTGGAGTTTGTGTGCCAATGGCAGAGCTGCGGAGAGGGCAGTGAGTGCATCCACCCCTGGTTCAAGATCAGTAGAGTTCACGTACAGTAGATATTGCATCAGTGCTCCCATGTGATCACTTGTCCAAACGTCATATTCCAGCAATGATTAGTCATGTATGTGCTCTTTGTCATGGTTGGTGCCAACTGGAGTAACTGATTCAGAAAACACAGTCAAGTGTCGTTGTGCATGTTAAGCTGTTTTCTTTTCACATTCATAATTAACTGACAAAGGTCAAACTAATATATTGTCACTACGTTTATACACTCATGGGCCTTGATTGAGTGGTCCTGACCGCACTGATGCGTGCAGGAGCTGGCAGATGAGCTGGCCCTGGTGGACGTGATGGAGGACAAGCTGAAGGGGGAGATGATGGACCTGCAGCACGGCAGCCTCTTCCTCAAGACCCCCAAAATAGTCGCAGACAAAGGCAAGTGGACCACAAACAAGCCAAAACTCCCAATGTTATGACTTCAATTACAGTTCTTACAGATGCAGTGTTTGCATTCTACAAGTTTGAAATACTTTGAGGAATCAGCACCAATTCACTTCTCTCTTCCCTCGCTCAGACTACTCGGTTACAGCCAACTCCCGCATCGTAGTGGTGACAGCCGGAGTCCGTCAACAGGAGGGCGAGAGCCGACTGAATCTCGTCCAAAGGAATGTCAACATCTTCAAACACATTGTCCCCCAGATCGTCCGATACAGCCCTGAATGCACCATCATTGTCGTTTCCAACCCAGGTGCGTCCATCCCCGTCTTTCTTTCCCTCTGTCAGGTGGGAACACGCATGCTGGATTGGCCCCTTTGTGTCTCTCTCTCCAAACAGTTGATGTGCTGACCTACGTGACCTGGAAGCTCAGCGGGCTCCCGAAGCACCGCGTCATTGGCAGCGGCACCAACTTGGACTCCGCCCGCTTCCGTTTCCTGATGGCCGACAAGCTGGGGATCCACGCCAGCAGCTTCAACGGATGGATCCTGGGAGAGCATGGAGACACCAGCGGTGAGGACCTCTGACATTTCAGCCTGAACCCACCGAAATGACCCCCTGGTGATTTCAGCGTGACCCTGTAGACTGTGATTGCTCGTTGCGGCTGCTGGGTGAAAGCTGGTTGATGGTTGGATACTTGTGTTCAGTGCCGGTGTGGAGTGGAACAAATGTGGCCGGAGTCAACCTGCAGACTTTGAACCCCGAGATCGGCACAGAGAGCGACAGCGAGAACTGGAAGGAGACACACCGGCTGGTGGTGGACAGGTCAGTGAGACGGCACCACGACTGGCCCCTTACTGACTGTGGGTCATTGGAGGCCCCTTTAATCATTTGGGTGACCTCTTCGATCAGATTGCACCAAACGCACACTCCAATCAGGCGTTCGGTCTCTCTGCTTTATCCCTCAGCGCCTACGATGTCATCAAACTGAAGGGTTACACAAACTGGGCCATCGGTCTGAGCGTGGCTGACTTGACCGAGAGCATCATGAGGAACATGAACAGGATCCATCCCGTCTCCACCATGGTGAAGGTAAACTATTAGCACAGTCACATGTCACCCACCCCCCCACCCTCATTCTAGCATCTCAGCTGTTCCTCTTTGCACTTCCTTTTTTTGACTTGAGGAGTGAATGTAGTGAGACTGAGGCCTTGAAGCCAAGTCACACTCTCTTCAAGAAAAAATGGTTCCTTGTTTGTGTTTCCTTCTGTGGTGCTCTGCAGCGTTCGTTTCTCACCGTGCATCCACACAGACATAACGTTGCTCCACCTCCACAGGGCATGTATGGGATCAGCGAGGAGGTCTACCTCAGTCTGCCCTGCGTGCTGAACAACGGAGGCGTGTCCAGCGTGGTCAACATGACACTGACGGATGACGAGGTGGCCCAGCTGCAGGCCAGCGCCAGCACTCTGTGGGACATCCAGAAGGACCTGCAGGACATCTAAGTGCCCAGCAGGGGGTGGTGAAACCGCATCCTCGTGACAGCTCATCTCCTCCAATATTCTCACTTTGCAGTCAGAAATTCCCAAACCGCTGCACCTGCTGCACTGTCAGCCCACCGCCCCTGTAGATCCACTGGTGTTCGGGACGTGATCCCGTCTGACTTAGCTGTAGGTGTCAGTTCGTTCACTGTCTGCTCACTGGAGACACGATCTCCGCCGTGTCCAACTCATTCTCCTTCAGCTGTGTTGCATTGTGGGAGCGTGTGTCACTCGTATTGCTTCAGTGTGTAACAGAAGGAGGTTGTTTTTGCTTCAGTAAGACATGCGTGGCCCCATTTATTCACAGGCCAGGAGATAATATAATAAACAATGTTCTTGTAGAGACCCGCTGGGAGGCGGGAAGATGAGCAGCAGACGAAGGAAATGCACTGAAAGTTTCAATAAAAAGGCCTCAATGAATAACACTCAGAGCTCTCTCTGTCTTAACTCCTTCAACTCTCTTTTTTGCTGCATTCAAAGGCTGAATTTGAGAGTATCAACTGTGTGTTTTTCTGTTTGTCCTGTGATGAACTGATGAACAGTCAGGAAAGATTTGCATCTTTCAGCTATCAAATTATCTCCACTTCCTGAAGCTTGGAAAGTAGAAGCTGATCCAGGTCGTGAGGCAGCATTGCAGCCACAAACCATGATGTTGCCTCCACCTCGCTTCACTCCGCAGATGATAGTTTGTGGGGCTGTTTTCTCCCCTCTATTTTTATTGTTGCAAAAGTTGTAGTAATGAGCTCTGTGTCTGCAGAGTGACAAGTTCCTGGGTTTATGCCTGTATGGAATAAACAATAGATGGATGCCCTTCCATATAAAATGTATTTATTAACTCGAGTGCTAACCAAATGACCTCCAATCAGTGAGGATCACCTCCCAAAACCCAGCAGACTCAGTGTAACGGAGAGAATTCCCCCAGCCTGAGATCCTTCTCCTGCAAACACGCCCTTTGTTTTCTATCTGCTGCTGAGTGGGATTAAAACGTCAGCTCCTCTAAATCTCAGCTGCTCACCTTCGTTTGACCCAGACGCGACTCTCTGTTTGACCCCCAGAGAGGAGACAGTGTGATGATTTCTGAATGAGTGCTGTTTAGCCGGGTGTTAATCTCTGCGTGGTGTGAATGGGTGAGTGACGTATTCGTTGCCTCCAGGATTTGTTGCTTCATTTTTATTTTTTCTATCACTCCATAGCCGACGGAAGGAAAATCCCCTTTCTGAAAGCTGCAACCTCACTGAGATCAACCCCCAAAAAGACAACTCACTCAGCTAAAGTGAACTGAAATCATTTTAAAGAGAACAAAACTGATTTGCAGCTAACTGTTTTTTTTATTGATACTACACATTTAATAAGTGGCTCCACATAAATCCTCAGAGGTAACGCTGCTCGTGAGATTCAGGGAAGTTGTCAGGATTTCTTCCACCTGAGGAGGAAAAGGGACAAAGAAAGAAAGTAAAACAAGCGTGGAAATGGAGAAAGAAAACTGACAGATACAAACTTTAAATAAAAGGCTGCACTGAAAAATAGACAACAAAAAGATCCTCTGCTCCAGGCTTTTACTTTCTTCCACGATTTGCTGCAGGAGCTTCAAGAGAGGCGCTGAAGCTCGGGACAGTCCCAGTCCATCATCACTCTGGTTTAAGGACACTGCAGAGACATATGACAAATGAGAACATCAAGAAACCTGCAGCCATGATAAACTCTGCTGTCTTTGCTTGTCAAATTACATTCAAATCATGTTTCCTTTCACAGTCTTACGGAAAACAATCGCTTCCGCACGAAAGGGTGGCTTCACATTGACCTTCATGACCTCATTGATGAAAAAAAGTCTTGTTTTTTGGTTCTTTATAGCAGCTTATCAGTGAAGTGAAGTGGTCGAGTATGCAGTTAAAATACTATTGAACTAATCCCACGATGCAAACTACTTGTCATGCAGGTAACTGGGGAAACACTTCATTTTTCATGTTTTTTTTGTTGTTTCATTAAATACTTTTATAACATGCTTTAAAAAGTAGATACAACTTAGAAGAAAAAGCAGAACTCAGAAACTACATGCAGGCTTTATTATGTCAGTTAGATGGGAGAAAATGGATTCATCTGAATCATGTGTGACAACAGCTGTTACACAGAGTCCACACACCTAAACCCAAGGTGTCCCTCTCCTCCCTGGTGGTGCGAGCCAACACTGAGCGATGTCCCTCTGCAACACATCAACATTCTCTATTAACTCAGCGGGACAGCTTTAAACCGACTCACACTGCTTTACCTTCAAATGTGTTCTTACGCGCTCCTTTCAGGTATAAGATCGCCTGTGGAGTCCAATTTCTTCTCTGAAAAATAGCAGGAAGTCAGTTGGACGTCACTTTGTACTGAAAGTTTTAGAAAAATGTTTAAGTTCAGTTTAACGATGGAAAAACAGGTCATCCTACACCCACCTGTGGAGAAGTCCAGCACTGACAAACCACAGACAGCAGGAGGAGTGGGATTATCAGAGACATTGTTGTTTTCTGCAGTGATAATGAAAGTAAACTCTAAAGGATGAAGTGAGTTCAGCCTGACTAGACACTATCCAGGTGCAAGAATGAAAGAATCATCAAATGTAACTTGATTTGTCGGCTGTATTTCAAGACTCCGACAAACGGAAAAGTATTGTTTGATTCTGAGTAGTGAATTATGACCTTCAGTTATTTGAGAAGAAATGTAATGAAAAGTTCCAAAATTCAAGGCATTTTCAACAGCAAAAGACAAATAATACAGAATATAAAGAAAGAAGATTTCTGTTGTTGCTCATGATTATTTCTACTTCCACCACGACACATAAGTAGGGCTGAAGAGCAGGAATATCTTACCATGTCTGTTGTGTTGTCCTGCAGCTTGTAGTGAGGATTGATCAGTGCTCGGTTCTCCTCTCGCACCGCGTCTCATTCTTTCCAGAAATGCAAGAAGCAAAGCGACTCGTTCCAGAGGCTGAGTGATGAGCCTGACAGGTAGCTTAATTACCTCACACCTAAACTTTGAGCTGACAGAGTGACAGCTGCTGCTGAAGCTGTCGCCGCACATTCATCACACACACGTTCAAAGTTTGGACCTCGTGATGAGCAGCGGAGCAGCTTCACGGGGTCACAGTGTGGTGACGACACCGCCGAGATTCTATGAATGAAGCTGATGTGACACACACACACACACACACACACATAGGAAGTGTATAAGAAGTGTAATATATACATGTAAAGTGTGAATTCGGTGGTGTGCTGCTTTACTTTCACATTGACCGAACAAAAAACTGTAAAGCAAACTCTTTTATTAAAGACACTTTAAGTTTGCACTTTAAAAAGTTACAGTAAAACATCATCCTTGACAATCTTTTTCAGCCAACTCCACAACAGTTTACATTTCTGTTATATTCATCGCAACTTTTTTGTTTTGAAGATATATTTTCAAAGTACAAAACTCCAGTAACACTTCACAGAGGAACATAAAAAAAAAACGCTCTGAGTGACGTTCAGGCACACGATCTGGAGAGACGGACGCAGTCAAAGGCTCACGGCTCCCCTCTTGAGTTCATACAGTGGTCCCACATTATCAGTCCATAAATATCAAGCAGGAATGTACAAAAAAAAAACTCAGACCTGCCTCCAACCTTTCAAATAATAATCAGGAAAAACAAAAGAGAAGTTCATAGTAACATCCAGAGGCGGTCAGATACGAAAGTGTTTTTGCTCTGTCGGAGGAATGGTCGGGATGTCCACAGGTTCAATCTCTGTCTGCTGTGCTCAGAACTGTTTGGAGTCACAGTCATGGAAATGGTCAGAATAGACAGCCGCAGTGAGAAGCTGTGATAAATGCTGGGAGAGTCCCTGGTGACGTGATTGGCCCCTCGTTATACCATTGTGTTGCTCTCACCAATTTTGTCCACAAGCTGAAAGAGAAGAGGAGCAACGCTGTTATCAACAGGCAGTTCTACAGACGGCCTCCTTTCGAAAGAGGCAGTGACGATCACACCGACGCTGGAGAGGCGCTTCTGTATAGCACATGGTGATCCTGGACTCTGACAGCCTGCAATAAAGCCTGGAAGGCCTCACAGTGAGAGCGAGGAGTCCTGCCAGGCCACGAGTGGCACAACAGAGACCCTGTTCTCTGAGAGGAACTCATGTTTCACAGAAAGAAATCTGACTTGGCGCATACTTATCAGTCTCAGCTTGTATAAACTGAAAATTAAAGCTGCATCATGTACGAGACCACAGATGTGGGCTAATGCTTTTTGTCTTGTCCTGGTGACGCTGAACTGTCTTGGTGCTGCAGGGAAATCACTGATCTTGTAAAGCAGAGTAAATTGCCGTTTCCCAATACCACGTACGCTGAGTGCAGACTCCCGAACTTCTGAAGCTCGAACTTGGAAACTTGGAAACTTCCCGAGAACGGGAGTTCGCTGTACGGTTTTTCGCCATCTGGAGTGGCAGCGTACTCGTGACGTCACTTCTTTTGACTTCGGTGTCTGCCGTTGGTGATTATCCCAGAAATGTTTATTTTATGTTGTAAATTTTAATAAAAATAAAATAATAACTACATGAAACAAACACCTTACTAGTTTTTTAAATTAATGCTTACAGTTGTGTGTTTGCTCTTCCGCCATCGCTGGTTGTAGTAAAATGCATTCTGGGATACATGGCCGTCCGAGTCCACGCGAGTCACCATCCGATGCATCCCCGGTTAAAATGGGCATGACAAGTTCCCATCCGGGTATCTAACCGGACTCGCCGAAATGCGAACTTGTGTATTGGAACAGGACTTGGGCGCTGACTGATGACGTTTCACAAGTCCGGAAGAGCGCAAGTACAGACAGGTACGGGTATTGAGAAACGGCCAATATCTTTAGTCCTCCCCCTCCTTTTGTACCACTTCATACCACCAGATGGTGTCAAACAGCTAAAGACGCCTGCAGACACTTGAATTAGCTCTAAGAATTGACCCACACCTTCTAAAAAGACATTTATTGAATTTTGATAGATTCATTGACACTTACTGCACTGATCCCAGGTAGGCTGAGCAAAGATCCCAGTACAGGTACCCGTCTGATGAATCCTACCGCCACTGGGAAGAATCCCCTGTTGAAAAGAACAAGGCAAAAGTGAGACTCGGGAGTCCGTCGTCACAAACCGAGACTTGTCCTTCTGTCTGACTGAGCCAACCTGAACAGGAGGAAGAAACCGTAGATCTCCAGAACGACCCCGACGATGGGCCAGCCGATCAGGACCACCAGCACTCCTCCCAGGAAGAAGCTGGTGGCCTTGGCTTTGTGTCTCTGGAAGAAAAACCTGAAGGTTCGCTCCAGGCCGATGACAAAGGACAGGCCCGAGACAAACAGGATCTGCACGCAAGGAGGACACAAGAGTTCATACCTCACATGTGTTTCAGGTGATGTGGCACTGATCCAGTGTCAGACGTCAGAAGGACTTACATTTCCAATAGCTAACAGAGCTTTATCGAAGAACAGCATCATCCCAAAGAACAGGAAAAACACGCCGAACCCCGTCAGCCCCATCCCGATTTCTGCAGCAACACAAACATGTAAATATTTACACATCAGTGGAGACAAATCACGACATGAACCCAACTAAAAAGATAAACAGGGTGATAGACTGGAGTGAGATCAACACATCTCTGTAAGGATCAAACTTATTGATAGGTAACCATCGTGTAAGTGTACAATCTGATAAATTTCATGAAGCTTCGCTGTAAATACTTCATCGTGACGTAACGAAAGCTCCGAGCCAATCATGTTTGAGCTTGTTAGCCTCGCACATTGATGAGCTAAACCGGTTTCACACTGAAACGGCACAAAGAGCACAAAGCGCCTCTTACTCTGTGAGTCGGTGAGAGAAATCATCCTGACCGCCGCTGACACACCAACGAACCAAAGAAACACTCGCTCGCTCCTCCGGTTCGCTGCTTCTCACCGCGGGGGAACGAATCTGTTGATACACGGCGGCAGCTTCAGCAGCAGCGGATGCAAAGCTAGCGGTTTGTATCGACGTAACTCTGACGTCACATGCAGCCACGTATTCACGCACTCCTGCCAAAGATCGTCGATAACAATAAAATAATGGTTCAACTATCAAATTGAAAAGAAACTGTGTTTGATAGGTTCACTGCATAAAATCACATCCAATTAAAAAAATAACACGGTGAATTCATTAATATTGGAGCTTTTTTTAAGTATTTATATATTAACTTGCATTTTAATTTCTAATAAGGATTTTTTTTCTCACGTTATCACACTAACCTGCATCCGGCTGTGATTGATTGATATTAGTGAGTCACATTTATCTCATAATTTCAAGCAGGTCTGATATGCTATTATTTGATATGTAGCTTCTAAATTGAACTCATCCGTTTAATCGTCGCGCACGTTCGAGTGCACAGAAACAGTTAGAGTGACACCTCTTTAGAAGAAACTTTCTTTGCTGGGCTGCGCACGCACGAATTAACGCGCACACGTTTGAAAACTGCGCAGTCATGCGCTGTTAATCTGGTCGTCTTTCTTTTTGTCAAATAACATGAGTGATAGTAACTTTTGAAATCCCAGTCTAAATCGCCAATGTACATATTCGTGTATTTTGGTTGAATTGTTGTTTGGCACGCTGCTGCTCAGCACAACTCAGTTGTTTTCAAATCAACTACATTTCCCATCAACCCTTGTTTCAAGGAAGAGCACAATCCTGAGACGTGTTGAAGTGAACCCGGAGTTGGAGTAAAAGCAGAAAAGCTGCTGCTGAGCACAAAGCGCCGCTCGTCGGCAAACATGAAATCCTCCAGTAGCCCGCGACGATAACCGACCGTTTCCACGAAGGGATTTTGGCCTGAGGTCACCATGGGAGCCGGCTTCGCCATTATTCTGGTGTTTCTCGGATGTTGTAGCAATGTGGTGTCTCTGGAGCTGCTAGTGAGGTCAGTGTCCAACTAATGAGCGGCTCTCTGCCTTTACCTCACATGTAGTGGAAACACTGCGCGGTGCTTACCAGCGCTCACTGTCGGAGGTTTGAAGGCGCTGCAGAAAGTTTTCCTGTGTTGCATTTCTTGTTGAGTTCACTTGAATCAACAAACTTATTTTTGTTTGAATTGAATCTTTCTTCTGAGGTCTCAGTTGGAATCACCGGAGGAACCTCGTATTTCTGTTGTCCTTCTCAAATGTTTTCTGGCCCTAGTTATTCACACTGTACATACATAGAAGTGGGTCATACTGCTCCTCTGTTGTTTTTTACTCTTGTGGTCTCCAATTCTCCATATAATTGTTGCACTCCTGCATCATCCTGCAGAATACACTATTTAGCCAGGATGCTCCCTCCACCATACATCACTGTGGGGATGATGTTTGTGTGTTTGTGTTTTTATTTGTATTCGTCAAGACCACCAACGATTGTATTTTGTTTCATCAGCTGCCTCTGCTTTTCCCCACGTTGAGCTGAGGACAGACTATACACTAGAGTGGCTCATCACTTCTACTGTGTTACAAACTGCGTGTAAGAGAACTGGACAAGTTGAGCCATGTTCGATATGTTGTGAGTCAATATTATTTACGATATTTACGGTCTGATGATCATTTTATCTACTTATTTAAACTGCAGAGAGTTTCCAGGATGCGGCAACATTGTGACCTTCGCTCAGTTTCTCTTCATCGCATTAGAAGGTTTCATCTTTGAAACCAGATTTGGACGAAAGAAACCAACAATCCCGCTCAGGTAGGATCTAAAAACAGACCAACTGACCATCCTGCAGGAGGTTCACGCTGACAATAAGTCCAAACTGTTCACCTGCTGTTTCCGCAGGAACTATGTGATTATGGTGACCATGTTCTTCACCGTCAGCGTGATCAACAACTACGCGCTCAACTTCAACATCGCCATGCCGCTGCATATGATCTTCAGATCAGTGAGTCTTCCTGTTCTCACTGTCTGCCATGTCACAGTTTAACTTGTGTGTTTGACTCACTGTACTGTGTCCATCTGTAGGGTTCACTTATCGCCAACATGATTCTTGGGATCATCATCCTGAAGAAAAGGTAGCACATCTCCTCCTCTGACAGCACAGATCATAAAGTCTCATCTGCTGCGTTTAAGCAAAGTGCCTCTGCATCCAGAATAACTGCTGGTATCTGCCTCTTATGCAGGTATTCAGCCAGCAAGTATCTGTCGATAGCTTTGGTTTCAGTCGGTATATTCATCTGCACCATCATGTCGGCCAAACAAGTGGTGAGTCCTCTGCAGGAAACCCGCTTTCTGCACTCTCAGTGGTCCTTGTGTGGTTGAGTCATTTGATCTTTGTCCTGCAATGATGCACAGCTGGTTTGTAATGGTGTTCCTGCAGAATGTGGACAGCGTGGGATCGGAGGAGCAGGGCTTCTACGTGTTTTTACACTGGCTCATAGGTGAGTGACACAACGGCAGTAATGACGGAGATGAATCACTCCACTGACTAGTAGTTTAATCCTTCTTTCATATGAACCGTCCAGGCATCGCCATGTTGACCTTTGCCCTGCTGATGTCGGCCAGGATGGGCATTTTCCAGGAGACGCTTTACAAGCAGTATGGAAAATACCCCAAAGAGGCCCTCTTCTACAATGTGAGCGTTCGTTTCACCTCCCAGCAGCAAGCTTGAGTTGAGCTTTCATCCTGAAGGGATGCACTCTCTCCTCCAGGATCACTGAAAAGTCTGTTGCTCTCCCTGCAGCATTGCCTGCCTCTGCCGGGCTTCCTGCTCCTCTGCACAGACATCTACAATCACGCCGTCCACTTCAGTCAGAGCAGTGAGTCTCTTCTGTCTGTCCAGAAAGGCCTGTGTGTGTTGTCACAACAACATAAAAAAAAACAAATTATTTTTTCTCTCTTTGCAGCCCCTGTTGTTGTGCCTGTTGTTGAGGTGACGGTGCCGATTTTGTGGCTCTACCTGCTGATCAACGTGGTCACACAGTATCCTGTCAGTGTTCCTGCCTCTAACATTTAGTGTGCTATCACTCTGACAACCAAAAGATAACTCAAAGTAATAATATTCATATATATGGTAGATCCTACTGCAGTTTTCTATGAGCTTGTTGTTGGAGACCTTCACCGCTGCTTCAGGTACGTGTGCATCCGGGGCGTGTTCATCCTGACCACAGAGTGCACCTCGCTCACCGTCACTCTGGTGGTGACGCTCAGGAAGTTCCTCAGCCTCATTTTCTCCATCATTTACTTCCAAAACCCCTTCACCGCCTGGCACTGGGTGGGCACAGCGGTGGTCTTCGTGGGCACCCTGCTGTACACGGAGGTGTGGAGCAACGTACGGGCGGCTCTGCGACAAGACGGCGCCAAAGAGAAGAAGGCAGAGTGAGGAGGAGGCGGAGCCTGTGGAAGAGACTGGACTCACCAAGTATTGGTGGTTGGTTATCCTGCAGATGTTATATACAGTTATTGTCCTTTTTTTCCCCCCACAC
>JASSRZ010000080.1:4042795-4054869 GCA_032164315.1 Malacoctenus gilli | reverse complement strand
CTGGACTCACCAAGTATTGGTGGTTGGTTATCCTGCAGATGTTATATACAGTTATTGTCCTTTTTTTCCCCCCACACTTGATCATCGGTTAGACACACATACACAATTCGCTGTAAAAAGATACAGTTTAAATGAAGAGACCAAAACTCACATTAGAAAATGATGCATTCATGTGCACAAACACAAAGTGGTTGGTTGGAGTTCTCTAATCTGAAGCACAGAAGGTGTCGAGCAGGTTCCAGTGATGTTTATAATGATAAGATCCTGTTTTACTAAGACAAGAAATATATTGCAATGGAAAACACTTTTCAGTTTAACTCGGTTCAAAAAAATCGCAACCAGCTTCTCTTCCTTAACAGTTTCTTGACAAAAGATACGAGCAACAACCAGCGATTCACCGATGTATCCAGATCGGTCCTTCATACAGCAGTCACTCCATCACCAGATCAGGCAATGTGCGCCGATAGCAGGTGCCGACATTTGGCTTTGGTATGGACTGCATGTGGCGAGCCAAGACCTACGTACAGAAGTAGTGCAAATCAGTGAGAAAAACAGACCTGGCAACCTTTGCTTCAGTCTCAGAGAAGATGGATGAATGTAATGACAGACACTCCTCACACTTCTGCACAGTCTGGTGTAAACAAGTGATGTCACATGTTCATGAAGGCAACATTCTGTTTGGATAAAGACCACCATCTGACAGGCCCACCTCACTGAGCTATGTGTCAGTAGCTAACTGTGAGATCCAAAGAATTTTTTTATATTTATGAATTTTTAATTGAACAATGTGAATCTGCTGATGGTTTTCGGAGTTGTTTAGCTTGTTTACAACCTGGACTTTGAAGACCTAAAGGTTTCCCAACAGCAGAGCTTTGCTTTCAGTCGAGGGAAATATTTGTAAACAAACAATCGGTATCTGCCCCATATTTCTTTGTCGCTGCAACGTAGTTACAACAAATCACAGTGATTTTCTTACTGAATACGTCCTCAGTGCTATCACAGAAATACTCTGCAATTTCTCGTGTCAAAGTCCACTTTGATGCAGTTTAGCAAGTCGTTTACCTCGGTGTGCATGCGAGTCTGATTCTGACGGTGACGCTTTAGTCCCAAATCTGTTTGCGAAAGGCTCCTGCTGTCTCGGATGATGATTTATTGAAGACCTTTGAACCAACTCTTCAAATCCATTTCAGCTCTTCGGTCCAGCTCAGCTCGATTCCCTTTTATTTTGATAGACACCACTTTCATTGCTGTCAGTGTTTGACTGCTGAATAACATAATCACTAATACACTCCTCAATAATCACCACCTGAAAATTGAGAATCATTACCTTACAAATATTCATTTAAGTTGTTCTGTTTTACAGAAGAAAAGGCATTAACTGATTTTAGAGACATGTTAAAGTTTTTAAAGTTTTGTCGTTCATCACTTGATTAAATGCAAAACTTAGAAGTTGTTGGAACGTGGCAAAATGATTTCAGGGACGGTTTTCCTGAAACAGCTGAACTTTGCAGCTTTTAGCCAACATTTATGTGTCGGGTTACCTTGTGATTAGAAGCTTTAGTGAGAATTTAGCTGCAGTAAAAACTTTTGAACTAGAAGCCTTGAACATACATGACTATTGTATGCTCATGTGTGGATTGTTTTTGGTCTTTTCATGAGAATCACGAAGAGCAGGTGAAGTGGTGAGTTCATCAGGCTCTCTCTTCCTATCAGTGGTTCCTCATAAGACAAGACACTCGATGGGGCAGTTTTGTTTTGTCTGTCAAGTTTTTTAACTATTTATTTTCTCCTTGGTCTGACAGCTGTAATGTTCCATGTTCATCAGCAGGATTACACTGAGCAATGCGGAGCAGCTGGAGTCACTCTGAATCTAGAAACAGGTCATTTCCTCACATCACATTGTGCCGTTTGTTTTGGACATGTTTTCTCGGGTGCATTGGACCATTGTTTGTCTGCACCAAAACTTTACACTCCACACCCACACAAATAAATGCTGTGAACACACAGGCTGATAAGTTTCACTGTCTCCATATTCTGGATTTTCTGGATCTGATCTGTTTGCATGCTTGCGTCACAAGCCGATGCTTAGACTCCACTTGGACCTTGATTAAAAAAAAAAAATAGATATGAAACATTACTATGTGCAATGTTATTCATATATATATATATATATATATAGAGAGAGAGAGAGTATACAATGGTTTTATGAAAACATGGTCTGTACAGCAACACCAAGATGAGCAGCAATGGAAACACAGCAAATGACTTCACACTCATTGAGGATGTTTATTTCAGCATCATAATTCTTCTAGAGTTGCATAGTACCCACAGTACCCTGTGACGCCAAATCATAACAGTTTCAATGTTGTTTGTTATGCACCAAACAACTTAACAAGTATTTATTTATAACTTGTACAAACAAATTGTAGTTTATAAAAAGAATAATATTTTAAAAAGGGTGCAGTATCGTGTTATTATCGTGGTTGTCTGGTAAAGTATTGTGGTTACTCATTTTGGTCTTGTGACAACTCAAAATTCTTCCTCTTAGTCTTCGTCTCCATCACGGCCTGGGCGTTCCCCTGATTGGGCTGAACCCCTGCAGAGAGGACATGCTTGGAGTTAAACCTTTTCACATACCTGTCCATATATACCTGGTCACATACCCATTCACACCTGGTTTAACTGGTTTTGGGTAGTCAGAGAAGAAGTTTGTGACTGGCTCTACTGTATCCCCTCACGACAACCACACTGATCCGTATGTAGTTTGGACCAAAGGTGGTTGTTTTTTTTACCTGACACTCTAACTCTGATTGGGCAGGTCAATTTACAGTTATCTCCAGTGCCCTAATAAAAACACGTTTTGATTGAAATAATAGAAATAAAAGAAACTAATGGAAGTGTGATACAATGTATTTATACTGGAGTAATTGGGCCTGCAAACTTTATCTTGTGTTTAAAAATGAGTGAAAGAGACCGTCAAAATAAATAATAACTTCACAGCTCAGGGGTCCAAGTTAGTACTATTTAAATATCCTCTTAACTTCTATTGTCAGTTGTAAGGCGCTGAAGTTCCTTTCCAATTCATTGGTTTACGATTCGTTAATTAAAATGGAAAAGGTGCGGAATGGGAGGGTCCCAATGTGAGGCTAACTTAAGCGCTGTGTCAGGGGTTGGAACCGTTGGGACACAGTGTTCCTTCATTCTTCACTCGCTGTGGAACTCCATCAACCAATCAGACGATATGTTGTTAGCCCGCGACCACTCAGAGCCGCTGCTGTTGGGAGGCCGAAGTGGGAAGGGCAGTTTTATTGTAGCTGGTTGTTGTGGACTCTACTGACATCCCTCCATCCACGCTGTGGATTAAAACCTTTACCTGAGCGGACATCGTCCCGGCGGCGGCGGCGAGCGGCTGCAGCGGAGCGGCGGGATGGGAGGAAACGGACCCAGTCACTTCTCCGCGGACAGCGAAGGCGGAGGAGTGACGTTTGTGAAGGGCATCAGGGTGAGTGGGACCACTGGGACACTGGCGGTGGTGGCCGCACGTTGCCTTCGTAATAAATGAACCCCGGAGAAGACACTCTGTGTCTTTTAGCCTGTGGTCCCCCACGTCCTGGGTCGCATGTTTGCGGTCAGTGTGGTCAAAGTGCGGAGCTCCTCGCTGCTGTGGCCGATAAATATAGAAAGAGCAGGGTCAGTTTACGCTCAAGGACCTTTTTCCAAACAATATATATTCAGAAAATATCAAAACAAGTTCTGCCGGCCAAAACGTGTAAAAATCAACATCTCTGTGAACTTGCAGAAAATGTATTATTTTCCTCTTGTTGTCTTTTTTCAATTTAAAACAACTGTGTTTTCCACACCTCTAAATTAGTTATAAATCCCCTTAATAAATAAAGATTTCACTGAGGACTCAAAGGGGAATTATGACCTTCACTGACCTCTGTCAGTGGAGGTATGAACACCATCACTGAAACATTTACAGTGTTTACAAATAAAGCCTGTGTTTTTGATTTTTTTGGATCAGAGTAATATAACATTTGTAGACAATGATATTTACAATTGAAAACAGTTTCTGTGAACTTTGACATTTCAATTAAGGAAAACAGCTCAATATTAGACTCAATGAAGAATCAAACAAACAAACAAACACTAAGTCAGAAGTAAAGCTATGCTGTGAAAATATACAATCATACCTGACTGATGTTCCGGACTGATGTCTCCTGCTTCGGATTGTATCTTTGTGTAACTATGAGTATTTTATGTCCTAATCCAAGTCAAACTCATCTGTTTGATTTTGGATACATTATAATGTAAGTCACACTGAATGAATTTTAAAAAAAAATCCCTTTTCAGAGCAATTGTCCATTTGGAACTAAAGCAGGACATAGGTTGATCCTTCCATTTTGCAGTTCATTTTGACAGTGGTTTGTTCACACTGTCAATCAATGTTCTTGCATTTTCTTTGGCGTTTAGAGTTGGACATGAAGGGGCAAAAGACAGAGGCTACTAAAATAGGCTGCCCGGCTCTGAGAGAAGGAGCTTTATCCACCGTCATGATAGTGGAGTCAGAGTGTGAGTTAAACCCACAGCGGACGCTGTTTGGAGGATGACAGCATGGATATATCAGAGGCAACATTAAACCACATTTCTTTGATAAAACCTCAAAAATGAAACCTGAAATCTGAATCCTGGTGGTGAAGCTCCCATCTGCTACCTTAAAGAAATTGCTTGATTTATTTAAATATCTGAAACATTATGACAAGCAGCTACTGCTTATCACTGTGTTTTCTTTGTCTTCATTCCTCAGCTCTCCGACAAAGTCATCAAACGAATGCGAGAGACTTCAAATTCCGGCTGTCCTCAGCTGGCACCGGGACCACAGGAACCGGAGGTCACTCCTGTCTCCGCCCCCTCAGTGGAGCACTTGTTACCCCTGATGACTGCTCCTCCACCTCAGGAAGCCCCGCCCCCTCCTTCATCTGTTGAGCCTGCTCCTCCAATGAAATTCGTCCCGCCTCCCCCTGTAACGTTTCACTCCCTTCCTCTGACCGCCACTGAGCCTGCAGCGCCTCCATCTCAAGAGATGGAAACGCCACCTCTACCTGAGCCTTTTATTGCTGCCCCACCCCCACCTCTTCCACAGGTCACTCCACCAGTAGAGCCTGAACCTACCACTCCTCCTCATCCTCCTGCTTTGGAGCCTATTGTCCTACCCCCCATTGAATCCTTGTCCTCCACTCAAGCTGAGCCTGAACACCCAACTATACCTCCAATACCAGAGCAAGTACCCGAACCCATCGTTCTGCCTCCACCTGTGGAAACTATACTTATACCAGTGCAAGTACCCGAACCCATCATCCTGCCTCTACCCACTGAGTCCTTGCAGAAAACAGATCAAGTTGTTGAACCCGTTGTCCTGCCTCCCCCGGTCGAGCCCTTGCAGATACCAGATCAAGTACCCAAACCTAACGTCCTGCCTCAACCTGTGGAGACTTTGCAGGTACCAGATCAAATACCGGAACCCATCATCGTTCCTTCACTCACTAAATCCTTGCTGATACCAGATCAAATACCTGAACCAATCATCGTTCCTCCACCCACCGAGTCCTTGCAGATACCGGATCAAGTTGTTGAACCCATTGTCCTGCCTTCTCCGGTAGAGTCCTTGCAGGTACCAGATCAAGCACCCAAACCAATCATCCTGCCTCCACCTGTGGATACTTTACAGATACCAGATCAAGTACCTGAACCAATCATCATTCCTCCACCCACTGAGTCCTTGCAGATACCAGATCAAGTACCCGAACCCATCATTTTGTCTCCACCTGCTGAGACCATGCAGATACCAGAGCAAGTACCTGAACCCCTCATTGTGCCTCCACCTGTGGAGACCTTACTGATACCAGATCAAGTGCCCGAACCCATCGTTCTGCCTCCACCTGCTGAGACCATGCAGATACCACAGCAAGTACCTGAACCCCTCATTGTGCCTCCACCTGTGGAGACCTTGCAGGTACCAGAGCAAGTACCTGAACCCATTGTTCTGCCTCCACCTGTGGAGACCTTGCAGGTACCAGAGCAAGTACCTGAACCCATTATCGTGCCTCCACTTTTGGAAACTATGCAGATATCAGAGCAAGTACCTGAACCCATCATCGTGCCTCCACCTGTGGAGACTTTGCAGATACCAGATCAAGTACCTGAACCCACCACCATGCCTCCACCCACCGAGATCTTGCAGATGCCAGATCAAGTCATGGAACCCATCATCCTGCCCCCACCTGAGGAGTTACCTACTTCTGAACATTCCCTTCCTCCCTGTGAACATCTGACCTCACCTCCTACAGTTGTTCTTGCTCCATCTGTTGACCCACTTGAACCCAATGCCCCCTCCCCTCCAGCTTTGGAATCCATTCAGCTTCCACCTATCGTTGAGCCTGCTGCAGTTGAACCACAAACCCCACCCTGCCCCGTCAAATCACCTCCAAGTGAAACTGCAGTTTTATCTCCACAAGTGGAGGCGGTTCTCATTGAGCCTGTTGTCCCATCTGCTGCAGTTGAAGAAGTGCCAATAGTCCCGCCTCCTGCTGTTGACCTGACGCCTCCATCCGAACCAACGCCACCTCCTACAGAGCCTGTTGCGGCGCCCCTTCCTGTTAAGGAGCTTCCAGTTGACGAAGTCTCCCCAGCATGTCAGTGCATGGAGGTGGCTGTAGTGCCCACTGAGGCACCTGCAGAGGTCCCTCCTCCAGAGCCTTTAGCCCCGCCTCCCACTGATGCAGCACTCACTGCTGTGGAGCCAATTGTGACGCCCCCTCTGGCCACTCCGGTTGAGGATGAAGCACCTGTTGTCACGGCACCACCACCTGCCACTGGTGAGCCAGGAAACATTTACCAGCAGCAACAATATTCCACCATCCTTATTTTATGTGTGGACCTCTTCATGATAATACAAATATTACTTTGTTACATGTTATTTATACTGCTGCAAACGTCATGTGTGTACTTACAGCTTCACCCATGTCTCCTGAAGTGGTGGAGGAAAAGTTGAAGCGGACAATTAAAGAAGAGATGCAGAAAAGTTTGGAGGAGGAGATCAACCAGAGGAAGCTGGAGCTGCAGCGACAGTAAGCACACAAGACCGTGAGCGTGGCAGAATTTCTGCTGCAACATGCTGTTGTGTGGAAGCGATTACACCAACGTGACAACAGACTGATTCACACATGATACAAAATAAGCGGCGGATTGTTGGCCTGATGGCCTGCTGTGACCTTTGACCCTGCAGGCTGGAGGAGATGCGGTTCCAGGCTCAGGCGGAGGCTCAGGCTGCAGCTCAGGCCCTGGTAGAGGAGCAGGTGAAGAAGACTCTGCAGGCGGAGAAGTCGGTGCACTTGGAGAAGCTGTCGGACGCCATCATGAGGCAGCGGATGCAAACGGAGGACCAGAAGCTGATGGTGCAGCTCTATGTAAGCAGGAGGGGACACGTGTGAGCTGAGGATCTCTCTTGTTCATGTGACAGTCTTTCCCTCCTCTCACTGTGCCTCTTTTTCTCTCTTGCTCTGTTGTTGTCTTAGAGGATGGAGCTGAAGGTAAGACAGGAGAGGTTCAACCTGCATGTGTCCGTCTTTCACTCTCACCCTGCTCTCATGCTAAAAGCTGCGGCCGTTTCAATTGTTTGAGGATGCGTCATTAAACCCATTACAGAGCACGTGGACTTTGTGGTGTTTAGCTCTGAGGCATGACGATGCTGGCTGTGAAGCTGTGTTGACATCTTGTTCACGTTTTAAACCTCTGCAGGCTCACCAGCTGGAGCAGAAGGAGAAGGAGCTGATGAAACGAAGCGCCCTCTACCAGGAACACGTCGCCAAACTGGAAGCTAAGGTAAAGTCTGGAAGATGAGTGAACGAGTTAGTGAACCCAGAGATTTGTGGAGAAACAGATCCATGTTGGAACTGACAGGGTTTTTCAGGGGCTTTTGGTGTTTTCCAGCCACTAAGGGGCAGTAAAACCCAGTAAAATCCCATCATGTGTCCATAACCAGCTGACAGGTCTTCAGGCACTCTCATGTTTTTATCTGTCGCTGCTGTGATAACTCATCCTGATGATAACATGTGGCATTTTTCCTGCTGTGATAGTGTGTGGACTTTTACAAAACATCGTCTGAGAGCTACCAGAAGGGCAAAGAAGACACTCACAACCGCTTTGCGTAAGTTGACGTCTGCTGATGGGAAAAATACATAATTGAGTGGGAAGAAAAGCATCATTGAGTGTGGTTTCCTTCTCCGCCACTCGTTCCACCTCAGCCGCTTCAACATCCAGCCTGTGTGTGGAGACCTGCAGAGTCAGATCCTGAAGTGCTACAAGGAGAGTGCAGGAAAGACTCTGTCGTGCTCCAGTATCGCTTCGGCCTACATGCAGTGTGTGGACAACGCCAAGAAAGTAACTCCTGCTACACAATCTCTCTCATTTGACCTCTTGCTTTTTTCTGTTGATTTTTACTGACTCTGCCCCATTTTTTCTCCCTGCACAGAACAAGTTGAGCACTGGAGGTTAATAAGCACCACTTTGGTCTGATGACGTTCATTGGATTCACTGCAGCAGCAAAACAGACAGAAATCAACAGACATGTTCCAGGAGTGACACCAGACACGGCTGAGGAAGTGTCACAAGCCTGCAGGGCGATCGGCGCGGTGTTCATGGGTGCGACTGTCACACACACAGTTTAGCTTTAAATGAAGAGACACTCCTGGATCTGTGGTTCTTGGGAGCATCCGTTAATGCCAACTGGGCTGACACAAAAAAGCCGGAGGATTTTTTTAGGGAAATCTAAGATCAGTGGAAATGAGACAAAACACACAAAGAAGCCACAGTTTGGGGGTCTTCACAGCTTGTTTGTGTCTTGCTAGCAGTGCCAAGTTCATTTAAGGTCTTTGTATGAGATGCACGTTGAGTGATCTGGGATAATCATTATGTAGTTGTGCCTTGAAGTTATGCAAGCAAGTAATCGGAGTGAAGTTGCATGAAAGAGTGATGAAGTGAGCAGAGCGCTCACCTATAGGAGAAATCAAGCACATCAATAAACTTTGATGTGGGAAATAACCGAGTGTTTTTCTTTCCTCATACTAACACCTGTTAATTCACAGTTTGGTCAAAATGTGTTGCAGCATTTCCTCTGAATTTTAAAAGCAAGTTGATGTAATGCAATCAGGGAAACCAGCCACTCAAGAGAAGTCAGAGATCAGCATACATCAGAGAAGCGATATACTGTGAGTGTAACGACTTGGAGAAGTGACTTTCATTTGCTTTACTTAGAAAGTCACGAAACAAACAGTCTTTCTTTTGTCGCGTTGCGGTGACTCAGCTCAGCTGTCTGTTCTGTGCAGTTCCACTGAAAAAACTGACTCAATAAATTCAGCTGAAGTTGCATCAGCTTCTTGGAAGGAAATGGTGACACATTTTATTTTTGACTCGTTTGAGTTCGCCGCTCATTATTTGTCTGATATTTGCGAATGTATTCTACACTGGAGACATGAGTTTATGTAGGGACGACTGTGTAAAGAGGAGCTTCAAGAAAACGGCAAAGATTAACATGCAGGCAGTGGCTAAAGAGGTAAGTGAGTGTTGATTTATCTTAATGCAGATTCAAGCCAGTGCAACTTTTACTTGCAATCTGGTGTTTTTCATGTTGATGTTCAATGTTCATTCATGTTGTAAAGAAAGGTAAACAGCTCAATATTTTGTCTTGTAAGACAACTGATCTTTTTTTTTTATGACTTATTTCACTGAAAAATTCTTTCAACATGTTAGATAACAAACATGTTCAGCACAGTGTTGAACAAATCGTACATTGAGGCATTTAAAAGGTTCAAAAAAAGATGACATTTATAGTTGTTTTGTGATCTGCAACCTTCAGACTGAAGTGTCATATTTTTCCACTTAGTCTCTTTTTCCCCAAGTGATGCAATGTAAAGGTTTTCAGACTCGTCTAAAATTAAATTAAGTATTTGAGAGATCTTGAAGACAAATTGCTGCATTTTCAGTCCAAGTTGAAAATGATCCAAAAAACGTTGGTTTTGTGATGTGGAGTGAAATGGATCTGTTGGCTTGAGCCTGTGTTCACCTGAGTTTTTACTGACATTCACACAGTCTGCTTTTGTCAACCCACGGCTGTTTTGTTCAGCCACTTAGATCACTCTCTCCATGAGAGATTTCTATCCTTGGAGTTTCTCAGCAGGCCGACAAACATCCGAAGCTCCAAGACGACGGACGTAAATGAGACAAAGCAGCATTTAGATTTCTCTGAAGGCCTTTGCAGGTGGGAGGTGAGTCCGTGAACAATAAGGTGTGTTGTGACAGCCGAATCAGGACGATAATAACATGAAAAGGCGCCTTGTGTGTAAGTCTCAGTATGTGCGTGCTTGTAGAAAGATAGCCCGTTCCTGAAACCTTATCTCCCACTTGGTGTTTCTCAAAACGACCATAAAATGCTGCAATTTGCACCCAGATGAAAACACTGGCTCTGTATTCATCTTCAGCAACAACTTGTGGCTCCTTTGAAAGACATTTTTGTCAGTTTTATGAGTTGAATGGCACATCAACTTGCAGCAGCCGTCAGACTGAAGCATCGGTCGCTGCACCTGCATTGACAGCACCCATACTGTGGGCTCAGATATACAGCGTTCAGCTCCTCTTAGCGAGAAGCTTCTGTGCTTACGCAACCCTGTCCTTTCTTTAGAGGTGCTATAGTGATTGTTACCAAGGACAGATCCAAAGCCCGAAGACCTCACAGTTAGCATCGTTACATAACTCTGCTTGTTTTTTTTTAGAAGGTGTTTTCTCGTGTCGCCTTGCGCACCGGGACCCTGGGGGAGTGGGACGTCTGATGGTATATTACCTAAACATTCCCGGGGGGCACGACACCCATACACAGAAGGGGCAATATAATCCAACTATGATCCTGCAAGGTGTAGAGTAGCATTTATGTGGGCCTGTTTAGCCGGCAGGTTTGTGTGTGACTTTCACTCATCTTAAAGTCGCAGGCAGTGAAAAACGATGAGCGACACTTTAAGTGTTAGGTGGCAGAAGTGACTTGAGTTTATCTTCAGGTTAGCACCAGTTTTATTTCATTTATTGTCAAAATTTGGCCTGAACTCCAAAGTCTGTTGCTATGATTGGTTGGTTTTAGTCTGACAAGATGCTTGATTTGCAAGGACAGTCTGTGGTCGGTTGGTGAGCTTGCTGTCGACAGTGGTCACTGGTACAACACTCCAACACTCTTGGAATAACATCACGACTGTCATTTTCATTCACTGGAGAATTTCATGAAACTGTTTTTGAATAGAAGGAAAATGGCAGACTGCGCCATTCAGACACGCAGATGGATGAAAGCATGTTTTGAACCTCATCTGTTCCTCCACTCAGACAGACATCCAGCACTCATCCATCCTGTCATTGTTCACTGACTACATCCTTTCCTGTTCACCAACCCTTCAGCCCTCTCCACCCATTCACCCCTATCTTCCATGTCCTCACTGATACAGTTCATGAGTCCTCCTGATGATCCACTCTGTGTTATGCCCAGACAAGAAGTTGTAAAATGAACAATCGTGAAATGTAAAATAACCATTTCAGCCACTAGGAGGCGATAGTAACGATACAGAAATGTAAACAACATCCAATCCGGGTTTTGTCGAACAAACTGCCATGTGTTGCACCTTGTAATGATGTAGCCATCTAGATATAGCATCTGACGTGTTGATTTGACTGATAATGAGTCAAAAAGATCATCACATTTTACAGAAGAGGCTATTTTGATGTTGTCTTTCTTTGGCAAGAATATTTTGACTCATTTCGAGCTAAACGACCTGAAGCCCTTCAGCCTGTGGAGCTGATAGGGAACTGGAAACTGATTCACTGAGCTCAGCATAAAGACTGGAAGCAGGTGTGAAAACATGTGTGAAATGTACAACAGGGGTCACACTGATGACTGGGGAATTCCCAACATCCCTCATCTTCCCCAACATGAGCTACTCTCAACACCAGTGAGACGTTCTCAACAGAAACAGATGAAAGCT
>JASSRZ010000080.1:3987107-4039510 GCA_032164315.1 Malacoctenus gilli | reverse complement strand
ACGCTGAAGTCTTCTTTTGTCTGCACCGTCACTGATCTCAGGCGAGGCAATAAAGGTCCACGCTAATTAACAGCCAACTGGAAAGTATCTCCAATCCTTCCATTACTCATCATCCAACATCAAATGCACAGACAATGTATTTCCATTTCTCATTTGGACACATCCTCACACATCATCGTTCCCTGCCAAAGGAGATATGTTTGCATTCTTAAACAAAGATCACTGCTATTGGTGTGTCAAGACGCCCAGGAGACGTTTCATGGGTTCATTTTTCACGGTGTTGATTGATTCAGCACCAGAACTCCAGTCATTGTTGTGATGCTGGATCATCTAAAAAGACTTCTCAGACTGCTGACATTGTCAGAGATGACTTTTGAACTCCGCAGAGCTTTAAAAAGCATCCGACACCCAACAAGACCCAACAGACACCTCTGATACTCCTAAGCCCCTGAAAGCGACATGCGATATTTTATTGAAGCCAATCGGCTCTTTCGCTGTTTGGCGGAGAGATTTTCTCCATGTGATTGATGTGAAGTCACATCCAGCAGCTTTTTGTCCAAGCTTGGAAGCGCTAAACTGGTTATGACTGTGTACACGTTAGGAAATCCACCTGCGCCCATCCTAAAGCCACCATCTTAACGCACAGTAATCTGACAGCTGACTTGTTGTCCCTGTTTCCTTCTGTTTCAATGGCAAATTAAAAAAACAACATTCTGATCAGTTGTGAAAGAAATGTTATCACTCTCAATGATTAAGAAGTTATTTCTCAGCCTGGGAAAACCCAGAAGGTGTTTGATCACGCTACCAGCACAGAGTTACACATGGGCTGAAGCTCTTCTGGTCAGACAAACTGAAGTGTGACTTCCCAGCATTTGCAATGTAAAAACCTTCTGGTGCAAGTTCCTCAAATTAGTCAGTACATAGTACATTAGTCAGTACACATTCACCAGATGAAGTAACGAAATGAAAGGGCCTCCGTGTCAACAGTTCACCTCATGTGAACTTTGGTTAACTTTTAAGCTAACTTTGAAAAATTACTCTTAACCATTAACCAGTGCTTCAATTTTGGTGGTCAACTAGTTGACCTGAAGGACATTTAAGCTAACTCATAAATTCCTCACTGATATTTAACGCTCAGGTTTCTCACTGGCATTTAACTTCAATTCACTTTAACCTCAACATCAAAGAAAACAAAGTTTGCTTACAATTCACCAGCAGATAAACAAAGTTTATACTTTTTGTTCAGCCAATCTTATGGGAATAAATGGCATTTAACATTAACTTCCACCTTATTATTCTGACAGGAAATGAATTTATCTTCTAAGATGACACTCGTGTCCAAGCCAGACTGAGCAAAGAGGCTGCCTCACATTTAGCAGCTGTCAGTCATTTGGTGACAAGCAGGCTTTAGGAAAAGTCTTCAAAATGCCACAAATCTTCAGTGAATGGAGTTCAGCGGAGGCTCAGTTTAAGGTTTCAGTTTGCCGAGTGTCCGAGCTGCTGATGTGGACAGATGGAGCAAATGATCGGAGTACCAGCAAGTGACTGAAGTTCAGTCAACAAAGAAACAGGAGTGAGTGTCTGTCAGTTTCAAATTATACCAGCGCTCTGTACAAAAAAAAGAGAACCCAAAAACCTAAAAGGCTGCTTTATTGTTTATCCAGGACGTGCTGAATTCCGACGACCTGGTTTTTCTGTGTGGACACTGAAAACACTGAAATGATGATGTCAAAGGTGCAGCTCTCTTTAACCTGCATTTGTTTAAGACGCCCCGTCTTCTTTGTTTTGTGGCACTTTGCAGTGTCACAGATACAGTCATCACCTAAACGATGGACACATAATCGAAATATAAACCTGCCATTTCAATCAGATTATGAAAGATTTTCCCTCTTAAAATATGTCTTAATGTTTTATTTCAGGTTTATTATTATACTGCTATTTTTTCACCTGTGTGACATTTTTCCATTGAGCCCATTGACCTGGGGTTACACCTAGGGCTATAAAAGCTAATTGCTCCACTTGCCCTTCTTGTGACCTCACTTGTCCATTGGGAGGAGCTTTCACTGTGACGCACCACCTTCAGGAGCTCAGAGGACCACCAGAGCCCGCGGCTCCTCCTGGGGGAAGCTGAGCCTCCTGCACCTCACGACCCAGTGAGGAAATTCTGACTCATGCCGACCACAATCCCAGGAAGTTCGATGACAAAGAATATTAGAGACAAAGTGAGGTGATGACTGTGAACGCTTCCTTGGGAAAAAAAACCTGCATTTAACTGCGGCTCGGTCATCGTCTGATGCAGCTCATTTTTTGATCACATCTTGACAGAGAGTAGAATTAAATTCTTATTCATAACTAATTCAAGGCTTTGTCTCATACCAGGTCAGTTTAATGTCTGATCTCTGTTTCTCTACTGTGCTCGCTGAGACTCACCCAGTTAACATGACGGCAGGACAGAAGTTAACCTGAGCTCCAAATGAAGCCTTCTGGGAACAGATGTGACTCATAGCTCCTGAGGTGGAACTCTTGTTATTAGACCTGTTCGACCTGCCTCATACCTTCATCGTGCACGTTTCTTTTTAATTCTACACATCTCTCCTGACATTAAAACCCTGTATCACACTGACTCTACTGAAGGGTTTCTTATATGTAATTCTTTGCTGAACTGATTAAGATTGTATCTGTATTGTGCTTGAAATTATATATTTTCAGAGGCCGGATGATGACAGGGGAAACCTTGTCCGCTGCTGTTTTTGTTCCGTTCTGTGACACATGTAAGCAGACCCTGGTATGTGGGGAACACAGGGGGTCACTCAGGAGTTCCCTCCAGGCCTCACTGCTGAAGCCTTTCCCAAAATATCCCTTTGAACTTCTCAAAGTTCACGATTAAATTTCTTGCACCGCCGGGCGCCTGGTGTGTCTCCAGCTCGCTGCGTAACCACACCCTCTGCTGTTCATCGACAGAATGAGCCTCCGAAGCAGCGAGAGGCGCAATTACAGGAGAGATTACACGCCTTCTTCAAAACCTGAGAATCCCGATCACGTAATCTCAGGATGTTTCTTTGTCTTCGACTGAATACATCCAAGAATCAGAGGACTTGTTGAGTGCTTGAACTGCGCTCAGAGGCTGATTTCATGTGGTGACGTAGATGTTTGTACCCAGTCTCTAGCACCATGTGAAATCAGTGCTCTGGGAGGTGGACAGTCAGCATGTACACTCTGTGCGTGAACTAAAAACTGAAACATGAAGCCTGAAAGTAGGTCACATTTGTATAAATTACTGTTCTCTCCTGCTCCACTCACTAACTGCTCACAGCTGCTGTCCTGCTTCTCGTTACGTCGTTGCTCCCCCTGTGTGTCTCCTTTTAAAGACGCGTCCTATAGGAGGCCATCTGCGTTCATCTGTTTCTATGAGCCACAGTCAGACTCACTGATGTTCCTGATGAGAAGACCGATCGTTGTTCTTTTCATCTCAATGTAAATCATCTGCTGAAATGGACCATTTCAAATGTTTATATGGGTGTGTTTCACATGTCACATTTCTTTTCTCAGCGTGATTTTTTTCCCCCTCTATAAAAAAAGCAACGACTCTTTTGTCTCCTTCACTCTCTGTCTTCGACACCCTGCTACAGCTTCAATCATTCAGGTTTGAAGTGTCATTGATTGACTATTGTTAGTTTTAATATATTTGATAAAGAATTATCAGGACCAACAGTTCAATAAAATAATCAGTTTCAATGAAGCAAATTGTTGTTTTAGATATTTTTCAACACAAGAACTGAAATCAGTCATGAAAATAGTAAAAAAGATGGAATAAATATTCCTTTAAGGATTGTGGTTGTGTTTCCATAGCCAAGCAATCAGCACATCTCAATCATTCACAGCAGCTGAGAAATAAATTCACCCGTGAGGACAGTTTGATGTTGGTATGCAGCTTGTCAAGACAAAATGAATTGGTCTATCTTGATGTTGATCACCGCCTTCACGCATCGCTCGCACCGTGGCTCCCTCTGAAAGGCCGCGGGCTTGGAGGCGCAGTGGGCGTCCTTATGTCCCCGAGCAGCCAGAGGAGCTGCCCTCCTCACCCCGACCTGATGAAGACACGACAGCAGTGATGTCAGGCATCATAGATCACGGCAGTGACAGGTTTGTTGATTAAAGTGCAGTGGATGGTCATGGTGAGGGTGATGATGAGTTCATGAAGGACGAAGCTGAAGGGCTCAAGGACCTCGTCCTTTTGGGGGTGATGGACGACCAGGTTGTCCTACAGGTGGGAAAAAGATTAATTAAATGTTTAAATAAAATATCAATTCATCGATCATTTGTAAAATTGAAACTGTAGAATGAAATGAAAGAGTGAAGCCTTGAAAAGGTATTGACATAAATAGTCAAAATGTAACTGGTACCTTGTCAGCTTTGTTGATGTAATTAGAGAACAATAGTGAAGTTCAATGAACAGATTATTTACAGCGGGAAAACTGCAGGGTTAATTTAGGTGTCCATTTCAAAGTAAAGTTTCATTGTTTACAGTCATCTGAAAAATACACTTAAACAGTTTGTGTGGAGAAAGGTTTTTTGAAAGACAACTGAATAAAGTAGATAAAAATGTTCAGTGTTGCACTCGTGACTCTGTCTGTTGCATTGAACTTGAGTATTAACAATTCAAGTCAGTTTTTAAAAAATTAAAACACGATATTTTAATGGGCTGTCACTGGGGGGGGCTTCCTTTGCCAAGCTCTTACTTGCTCCTCCCTCTTACTTGCTCTCTTACTGGCTCCTCTCCGAGCTGCGGAACACAGAGCTCCTCTCTGATTGGTCCATTTCTAAGAATCCGCCATATTCAAACTTCCGCCGTGCCGAGTCTGTCCTGTTGTCATCGACCCGAAGCTTCTTTGTACACATCAGGGCAGTTTTCACCCGTCTGGACTGTTTTTTGGGAGGCTCGTTATAAAATACATCTCGGGAAAAGCCACAGCGACGCGACACCTCTCCAGAAAATGGAGGAAAACGAGGAAGTGACCGTAAAGACGGTGAAAAACCAGAAGCAGGAACTTCGCAGGGTGTCATCGCGGACGTCCACCACCAGTCTCATCAGCGCCGCCGAGCCGTCCCCGCTCATACTGCGGAGGAACAACTCCAGGAAGTACGTACTTGCCCACAGACCGACCAAATTCCCCTCTGGAACACACATACGAGCTTAATTTAAATCTAAAGCCGGTTTGTGTCATCTCGTCACATTTGTGGACAGCGGCCGTCGGGGCTGCTGTGGTGCGTTCAGGTGCACCTCGGAGGCCGGACCGTCGCACGACGAGATCGTGATTTGCTGCGACTGTCTGTGTGGTCTTAGTTTATGACAAAATACATATTATAAACCCATCTAAATGTGATTAAAACATTCAAGATTGTGTCTAAAGAGTCTTTTGCTTGTCATTTTTTTACAGGATAATAAAAGTAGGTGAATATTACTTGTTTTGCTCCACCAACTGCCAGAAACATTTGCTGATAGTCGCTGTGTGTCACAAATAACACAAGTTATTTTCCATATTACAGAGATTGTTTGTACTTGTCTGCTTGTATGATGGCTCCAACAGATCATCATCTCATGACTTGGATGTTGCAGAAAATTGCAGCCTGTGCGGAGCTTTTTGTTCTCAAGGCTTCTCATCACGAGCACAAGCGCTGGGTTGTGTGGGAGGCTATGCAGCTGCCCTCCGTCTTGACAGCACCCTCTGGGTGTCAACACTCTCTGTAGCATCATTGTTTTGTCACCATAATCGACTTTTTCTCCCAGAGCAGTTTGATCGCGGCTCTTTACATGGTTATAAATATTAATGCCCCTTCGGTTCCCCCTAGAGCTTGTCATGTTTTTAACAAATATGTCAAAGCTGAATGAAAAATGCAATAGGTGTTAATGTATCACTGAACAACTACCCTCAATGCTAGGATTTAAGTCATTTTGAGAAATTATTTTTCTCTCTTTCTTTGCAAAAAATTCCAGTGATTGACGGGATACATTTGTCCCCAACAGTGCACGTAAGAGAGTTTATTTTTGATGTTTTGTTCCTTTTTTTTTTTTGTCTTTTTACAGACCTCCACTGCAAAGAGGCAGTTCTTTCACCTTTCTCACTCCAGGGACCCCCTGGGACTTCAGTCTGGTGAGTTCAGCCTGAAACCATCATGTGTGGCTGCACCGATCGCGCGTCCGCGCAGCTTTCTGTTAGAAGCATGACCGCCATGAGCCAAGACCTCTTGTGAGACAAAAACGTGTTTGTGTTCAAAACTAAACTACCTGCATCCACAGTGTCGTAATAACAAATGTATTTGTCAACTTTTAAACACAGAGTGTGTTTATACTGGGCCTGTGAGTGGCACCGCATTGCTGCGCACAAAGGCTTTATTGTTGAAGCGAAAGGTGGATCTTTGACATCATCATTTTAGCATTTCATTCGTTCACACAGAAACACTTGAGACACGTTTAAAAAAAAATTCACTCTTGAACACATTTGTGAAGCTTTTCTGGGCTTCTAAACAGCAGAGTCCATACAGACACCATCTTGTCACCATTCAAGTCATTGAACTTGGCTTGTAATGGTCACATTGATCCAAAACAACCAGTTGAGCTGCGGATGTTGAGCTCACTTTGGTGGTAACTGCTGTGTGTTTGTTGTGTGGCTGCAGAAAAGGAAGCGCAAAGAGAAGGAGGATGACACGGTCAGCCTGTCCAGCTTTGACCTCAAGGTGAGAGTCGGGACGAGTTCGCGCTGGAACGTATCCTCACAGCAAACTTTAATCCCTCTGCATGAGTCAGGCTCTCTCCTCGGACGGCCACAGGCGCTCATGTGTGTTATGAGCTCAGGATAATCCCGTCTCCCTTCGTCTCGCACAGCCAGCATCTCCGTCTGAGGGAGAAAAGAGTCCGGGCCACAACGGCTTCATATGTTGCTGCAATATTTAGAAAACAAATGAGCCACAAGCGTTTTGGGTCTAAACTATTGTAGCTGAATATCATACATTCAGTGCAGAGAAGTGTGTGTGTGTGTGTGTGGGGGGGGGGGGGTTCAGGTTGAATTTTCTCCCATGAGGTGTTTCATAAACATGCTGTTTAGCACACTTTTCGATTCCATTTCATCCTAACAAAGCCAATATTTGATTGACACACATGCAAAAAATTTATTGTGAAAGTTCAGTTGATACAGGGTGTGATTGGATGAATTTGTGAGATTCAATAGATTTTTCTGCTTCTCATTGTTCATCAGGACATTATTGATGGATCACCAACATTTCAGATATCAGTGATATTTTTGCTGCTGTTTGTGAGGACAAATCAGGATTTGATTGAAAATTTGTTAACGGGAAAAATAAGTTTTGTTGAATTGGGAGTTTCTTTCATTTTCCCCATTGATCTGTTTGTCCCTCATTGGGAATTTTACAGTCGTTAATTGATCTCTATCTGACAGGAGCCCAGTAGCAAGCGTGTCCGTCCTCTGGCCAAAGTTACATCGCTGGTCAACCTGATTTCTCCCTCCAAGAATGGAGCAGTGCGGCGCTTCGGACAGACCATCCAGGTATTCCCACCACTGATGCGACTCATTTGTCTCGAATTCAGTGAAATTTCTGTTTGACACGTTTTTTTTTGTTGTTGTTTTTCCCTCTCCCAGTCAATGTCGTTACGTGGTGACAGCAAGTCACCTGGGATGTCCCTGAAAGCCGGCAGCAAAGCTTATGGTCCGACTCCCACCAAACGCAGGAACAGTATGCTGTGGTCAGAGACGCTAGACGTCCATCAGAAGAGCACGTTCTCCACCAAAGAGATCAAGAGACAAGAGGTGGCACTGTTCTTCCCTGTCAGACACCGCAGTGTCATTTACATGTGTTCTGAGCAACAAGAAGAAACTTCTCCTGTGGTTTTTAATCATCGTGAACTTTTACTCTGCAGGCAATCTATGAACTTTACAGAGGAGAGCAGGATCTCATCGAAGATCTACAACTCGCGCGGAAGGTTTGGATGATCATTTCTTCTTTTTTAGAGAAATGCAAGCAGGAATCTCTTTTAATAACACTCCTGCTCACTTTCCATCCAGGCATATCACGACCCCATGCTGAAGCTCTCCATCATGACAGAGGAGGAGCTGACTCACATTTTTGGTGACCTGGATGCTTATATTCCACTGCACGAAGGTGAGCAGCCACTGATCAACCTCATCCGCTCACTGCTTGATGCACGACAACGTTCACCTACAAGTGTGTGTGTATGACCGTCTGTAATCTGACAGAGTTACTGATGAAAATGACGGAGGGAACTGGACCCGACGGGACCGTCGCTCAGATCGGACAGATCGTAATAGACTGGGTTTGTATAAAGCAGCAGCAGCAACACACTGATAATTACAGTCACAACTAAAGAAACTAGAGTATCATTGAAAAGTCAGTTGTTTTGTCAACATTTCTCCTTTCATGCAATATCTTTAGTTTCCTAAACTGATCAGAAAAGGTGGTCTCTTTTGAGGTGGGGGAGGGGTCACATGCATCAGAGTCGACTGTCCTTTTTGCATGACTCAACTGTCTTTAGCATAGACAGAACTAAAGACTTGTACAATGTTTCAGTTCACTTATTCATCACAGAACGCACCGTTCAGCCAAATCTGGGTTGCATTTCAACAAAGAGCATCGTTAAAAAGTTATATTGGCATATTTTGCTCTTGTAAGTTGTTGCATTGTAGTGAAACTTCAAGTCATACAAACTGCAGATCAGATGGATTCAGGCTGAATTTTTGTTCCATCTTTCAGATCTCACTAATTGTTTAGACTTATACTTCAAACTACACATTGTTTTTATTTCTTCTCCGAGACCTGAAGATTCAGACCATATTATAACCGATGTGTCAGAAGATGCTGTAATTTTTCTGTATGTTCCCAGCTTCCCGGTCTGAACGCGTATAAGAACTACTGCAGCAACCAGCTGGCTGCCAAGGCGCTTCTGGACCAGAAGAAGCAGGACCGGCGCGTCCAGGACTTCCTGCAGCGCTGCCTGGAGTCGCCCTTCAGCAGGAAGCTGGACCTGTGGAGCTTCCTCGACATCCCCCGCTCACGCCTGGTGAAATACCCGCTCCTGCTCCGAGAGATCCTCAAGCACACGCCCCTCGATCACCCGGACGTGGCGAGTCTGGAGAGAGCTGTAGGTCACCTTCACTCCACGCAGTCCTTCAATGAATGTGAATCATGAAAAGAAAATGTGTACTGTTTTGAAGATATCGACAGTTGCTTTGCTGAGTGGGTTTTTTTTCCATGGTCCAGATCACAATCATACAGGGGATTCTGTCTGACATCAACATGAGAAAAGGCGAGTCTGAGTGTCAATATTACATCAATAAACTGGACTTCCTGGAGGAGAAGCAGCGGGATCCTCTCATAGACAGCTGTAAGGTCCTGCTTTGTCACGGCGAGCTGCGGAACAAGAGTGGCTTGGTGAGACATCCTCCTCTGTCTCCGGTTTCTCACTTTTCGCATGTGGTGGGTGTCATCAGAGGCTGATCCCCGCTGTGTTCCTGTCGGCTACTTTCAGAGGCTCCACGTGTTCCTCTTCTCTGAGCTGCTGGTCCTGAGCCGACCGGTGACGCGCAATGACAGGAGCTGCTTTCAGGTCTACCGGCAGCCGATCCCGGTGCGGGACTTGGCTCTTGAGGACCTGCAAGATGGAGAGATCCGCATGGGAGGCTCCTTCAGAGGGGCTTTCACCAATGGAGAAAAAGGTGGGTTGCGTTGTTTGTATATTGCCACCTCCTGGACCACTTGGGTGGTGTCTGGATTGTACACTTTGAAGGCGATTGTTTCATTTAGGATTACAAATCATTTGCTGTGTTAATATGTTGCTTTTCCAGTTTTATTCTGCTTTTCTCTGCATTGTGCATTAATGGAAATATGTTAAAAGTCTCTTTTTTTTATCTCCCTGCTCTGTCTTTCACCTTCTTCTTCTCTAGCTAAAAATGTCTTCCGTGTGAGCTCTATGGATCCCTCTCACGGCCAGTCGCACACGCTCCACGTCAGTGACGTCTACCACAAGCAGCAGTGGCTCAACTGCTTGCGCACCGCCATGGCCCAGCAGCAGGGGGCCCCAGGTCAGCAGAGAGAAGCGGTTGGAGAAAAGCATGGCTCTCCCGCCTTCTCGGCCTCCGTGTGCAACGTGGAGACGGACGAGAACTGCCCCCCGCCGGCGGCCTGCGGTCCCAAACTCAGGCCTCAGACGCTCTCCAAGAGCAGATTGGAACAGAAGTCACAAGGGTCCCTGAAGAGGAAGGAAACCGGGGTGTAGACGTTTGTCACCAGATGTGTTCCCAACGTGTAAATTTACCACAAACCACTGTTTATGGCTTCAGCTTGTGTCTTTGTAGCTGCACTGAAAACCCTCCCCAATCATTTCCGTCCAAACGTTGATCAAATTTTAGTTTATGTCAAATGTGTGATTAGTTTACAAAAAAGACCTGATGTGTGCCATGGCAACTTTAATATGTTTACACTGACTGTATCTGTGTCAAATTAGGGATATTTTTTGTCTTAAAACCAGTTTACAGACCACTTGTAGCTCCTGTGTTTCACCTTTTGGTCGCCGTCTGCAGCCCAGGATACAAAGTGTGTGTTACGCTGCTTCTGTGCCAAGATAAAGGGATCGAGAAATTTGCAGAAATGTGACATTTCAGTCATCCACAGGAAGCAGCGTTGTGTGAAAAAAAATGTTTGAGATTATTTCCGAGATGTTGGCCAGGCCACGAGTTCGACCACAGCACGCACAGAGATAATAGCAGCACTTCCTGGATTTAAAGCGACGCATGAATATCTCTGTGTTCTGTGAAAATCTGTCAACAGTGAAGATATAAACGAATAAAGACGCTCGCCTCCAACATTCCCGAGTTTGACTCGTATTTACAGCTCAACTGTTTTTTCTTTGCAACACTCTCGGCTCCTTCCGCTTGTACTTTGCTCCTCCGAACTTCCGATCTCTTGTGACAAAGCTGGTTATCAGCGATGTCGCAACGCGTGCTAAACTAACCGAAGTAAGAGTGCTCAGCTTTCAGCTCACTGCTGGAGAAATAATCTACAGAGTAGCTCCTCAGCTTGAAGTTGTAAGTCTGAGTCTGAAAGGAAATCGCCCCCATTTACACAGATGGGTCCTTGTTTTTTTTCAGCCTGAATACAAGTCTGCATAAACTATCTCCTTTTTAAATTTATGCAAACTCAGTTTCCCAAGCAGGAAAACCAGACCTTAACACTTGTCTCTGTATATGTTTTCATTGTTAAGTCAATGAATCATTTCTGAGGCCCTTCGATCGATCCTGGTGAGAAAAGATCGTTTACATGCTCGACTTGTCTGTCTAGGCTGACGTAGGTAAATGTGTTACTCAAAGAAAAACATCTTCAGAATTTGAGTTGATGAAAGAAAGACTTAAGAAGCCTTTGAATCAATTATTTAAGACTTGGTGCAACATTCAGGAGAGGAAAAACATCGTTTTATGTAAAACAGGAATCTTTTTGTAATCTTTTTGTAACCTGAAGGGAAGACAAAGTCAAATTCACATTGTTTCTAGCTGTAAAGGTAAAAAAAAACTTTTCATTAATCTGCACTTTCGGTCTTAAATGCAAATGTTTTCCAAGGTCTCAACAGGTTAAGGCCTCCAATAAACTGATAGCGTCCCGGACAAATCCGGAGCCGATCCAGTCGGTCCACCAGAACATTGGAGATTTCTGAGCCTCCGCTGCACAAAGACACAGAAAGTATTAATTCATTAAGCTATTTATTTGTCCATCAACTTATCAACCTGTCTACAAATCATCCATTACCTCATCTATTTATCATCCATCACTTTACTTCTACTCAACCGTTCATTTCTCAAGTCATTCTTATGATCAATTCATTCACCTACCAATCATTCACTTGTTTGTTTTGACTGAGGTTGTGTTGGCTCTCAGCAGCTTTGATTTCAGACAGGTTACCAGTGTCACACAGACATCAGGTGATATTTGCTGCTTCACTGTCTCATTCCAACTGCATCGGTCAGTTTTTCATAGAGGGAAACACCTGAAGCTCCTGACCAAGCAGTCAGTCCTAACATCTGCCTCCCAGAGTTCACAGCTGCTGTGGTTCAGAGCGTATCGGATGACAAGATTTAATGTGTGAAAGAGTCAGTGTTTCCCCGACTTCATCCTCACAAGTCTTCGTTTGCAAAAATCCTGAATAACTCCAACTGAATTTGTACTGATACTGTTCTTTTCTCTGTTTGAGCAGAAAAATCAGCAGCGATGTCGTAAGTTAGTAGTTCAGAGATCACAATGGAAGCCAGAAACAATACAGGAGGGCAGTGGCTTGCCACAGCCTCTCACTTCTTGTAAATGTTTGAGTAGGTCAGTTTATTTTTGGACATGCACATGCGTAGATTTTGATGCAGAGCTGCACAAACCCAGAGAAGTCCTGCCCCCCCCCCACCCCCCCAAGGCTGGTGTGAGGAAGAGCTGCGTACAGAGTGGAAGCGTGGAAGCGGCCACATTAGGAAACATGGAAGAGGTGAAAGCGGAGAGAGCGAATGTCTTCCCTCCTCCTGGTTGGTGAGGAGGTAGTGTTCAAAACACCAGAGACTAGACTCAAAGCACTTCTTTGTGGTCCATGGTGGACTGATGTGTCCATGTCCTGCTGTTTGACTGGCAGCTCTCCTGGACTATCCGGACCCTCGGCACCCCGCTGGTTCCTGCCATCTGACTATAGTGCAAAGGTGAAAATGTACAACAGATGTGCAGCACTCTCTGCAGAACTCTGCACTGTTGTTTGTCCTTGTTGCCTGAAAGACTTTCACCAGCCGTTTTTTGATGACTGAACCAACCTGTGTTTTTTTGCGTTGAGTTGTGTTTCATGCTTCATTGTTAACCTAAAAGCAAATGGGGACTGTTCACCTGGTTAGACAGGGAAGACTTTTCTCAAAGCTGCTGCTCGCAACCGCTAGCAAGAGTCACAGTGAGCTGAAACTATCGCACTGGAATCATCAGGACAAAAGCTGCACAACTCTTGCTGTTTTCTCTGATGTTTGTCCAAAGTGTGTCTGAATTCAAAAAGACTGACTGGAATGAAAGTCAACGTCTCAGCCTGTATTGAATCCTTGTCTGAGCACTTTGTTTTTAAAACTGTGTTTTTGTGTCCCTGTCAGATGTCCCTCTGAACTCTCTCTGAAGCTGCAATTCAGGTTCAGCCATGTTTGCTCATGCTGGCTGGGGGGATGAATGAATTTATGATGTGAGCATAGTTGGAGCTGCAGCTCAGGTTTTTGGCTGCAGGATGTTTCGTTTGCTTCTTGAATCTGAAGCACTTTTTGCCCTTTGAAGACAAACAATACGTCCTCAGCCTTTACCAAATTTCTGAAGAAGTTAAACAAAAAGAACAAACAAAAGTAACACCTTTCGTAAACGGCCAACAAAGTGAGACGACACAAAGTGGAGCAGCTTGTTGGTTTGGGTTTGTAACATGATACTGAACTGTAACAATGCAAATAATAGTTAAATTACAGAAATCGAACGTGCATCTTAGATGTGCTAGTTTTGTCAACCGATGACAAACAAGAGATTCTTGAAATATCTTGAAACGTTTCTTGGTGACAAATGGAGACAAAACACAAAGTTCTTTTTAAAATAGTACTTTGTCTATTTATTTACATAAGAGGTGAAACCATCTGTATTATTTACACATTTACATTTGAAATAAATAGTTACAGAATATATACAAATACGTACATTTAAATAACCGTAATAATCAAACCACATTTCTTCGAGTCTGCCAGTCTGTATTCTGACCTCACGTTTACACTCTCTTTTGTGATGAATTATAAGTTTTAAAAACAATCAACATCAATTTATGACTGTGTTTGAGCTCCACAATGCCATGCATTTGACATTGGGTGAGTGTGGAAAGGACATTGAAACTATCAGTGGAGGCTTCTAAACTCCCTGAGTCAACTCAGCTTCTGCAAACTCACACACGTGGGTCGTTTGTGTAACCCTTCAGATCTCTGCTCAGGCTGAAGCTCAGCAGAGGAAAGAGGAGCCCAGTCGACTGCAAGAATGAAGATGCCCGCACGTGCTCACCGTGGACGCACGCGGCCGTTAACAGCAGGTCAAATTGATCTTTTGACATTCACAACAAGCCACCTTTTTGTTTTGTTGCACACTGAAAAACAGCAAGTTTTGTGAGAATAACTCACCAGTAAAGATGATTTCCTGAAGAGGTGGCAGGTCAAACCAGAGAAGGCAAGTGAATACTGAACTCGGTATTGATTCGATGTCCATGAAACAATGATGGTTTGTTTGTGCAACATGTGTTAGCTGTCTGGTCGTCTATGAAGTGCAGGCCAGTTGAATTTTAAACTATCGGAGCACTGTCAAAGCAGACGGAGCCCTTTTCAGTTGACTTCAATCTAATGAAGTCTGGGAAATGATCCTGTCTGGCAGTGAGAGACATGTCTGCAGTTCTTCAGTTGTGTGACCGTCTTGAGAAGCAGCTTTGAGCCTGCAGATGCAGCTTCACAGCATGTGTCCTTCTTAAGTTTCCTCCGAGGTGATCAGATTTCAATCACTTGTGGTGGCGTGTAAAAAAGGAAGCTTATGATGCGTTTAGGCAAACTGAGCTTGGAGATGACTTCCTGCGCCCTCAGGCCAAGCGTCCTCCTCAGAGCAACTCTGCTGAGCTGCTGCAGACTGAGGGGTGTGTCTGAAAGGGAAGACCACAACGGGTTACACGCGACAGACGACGGGAAACAACGGCCACTGATTGTTGACCCGCTTACTCTCGTAAAACTCCAGGCAGAGGTAGGAGGGGGTGCCCAGGTTGGTATAGTGGATGGGCTTCTTGTTCATATTGTCCCTGGCGTAAAGGTTCCCCCCGAACTCCACCAGGAGCTCGATCAGATCGATATTCCTCGTTTTGGCTGCGTGGTGGAGAGCCGTCTCGTGGAGCTTTGCGGCGTTCACGTTCGCCCCTTTGAGGAAAAAAAAAACAGAGGTGCCTGAGCGAGAGCAGTGCAGCTGCACAGTCTCTGTTCACAGAAGATAAAAGACCACAGTCACTTCAACAGTCTACGATGTGTAATCAGATTACATCAGAAGGAGAAGTTTTGGCAACGACTTCGTTCAGGGAAGATTCGACATGCAAACTGAAACTTGGCCCATTTCGAGTTTGATTCTGTTTCATTACAGTTGTAAAATGTATTTAAATTCTTCACAAGAACTTTGTTTTTTCCCTTTTTTTAGCTGGAGCACATGATTGTTGCACTCAAACTGCCCAATTTGTCTGTTCATGAGGTTCATGGAGGAAAAAAAATGGCATAACTACTTATAATTAAATGATATTGTTTTCATTTTTTTTTTTAAGAAAAAAGACAAATAAAATTTCTGCTCTCACCTGGATGCTTGATTCAAACTGAACTTCACCTGTTCTCGATGCACTGACCTTATTTTCAATGCTGCAAACCAACTGATAAAAACCCCAACTACCTTCGTAATTATTTGAAACCTCTGTGGCTCTGGTGTGCTGAGACCCTGAACTCACCTGCATTGAGCAGCACTTTGGCGCAGTCATACTGCTGCCTGGCGCAGGCGACATGCAGCGGCGTTCCGTAGTGGCAGTCATGAGCCTCCATCAAAGCTCCTCGGTCGATCATGAGCTGGACGCAGTCAGAGTTACCTGTGTGAGGACAAGCGAAAGTCATGAGTTCACCGTGTAGGGACAGGAAGCGCTCTGCACCACCACAGCGAGTACACCAGTGTATGAAGAAACGCTGCAGAGGAGCAGTTCTGTCTCGTCTTTTCAAAACGAGTCATCACAGATAAGTTTGTACTGTTCAACAGTGTTTGACTTCTACAGTCTGAACAGGTTTCAGGTTGTTGAAAGCTGCCATTCAGGATCTGGAGCTCAAAAGTTTCACAACAGTTTGGGACGTTTTCCAAGTGTCGTTTCAATTAATTCGGTGAATCATCTGTCCTGTTCTTTCAGGAAAAACTGATCCTCCCAAACCTCGTCATCAGAACACAGTGAAATAAGGACATGGGTGTAATGAAATAAAGATTACTTCATGAACAGAAGTGACTGAAAGTGCGTTCCAGTGCAGCGTTGTAATGACCGGGACGCACCTCCCATGCATGCCTCGTGAAGGGGGGAGAAGGTGAACAGAGGGGGGTTGACGGTGGCGCCGTATTCCAGCAGCAGCTTGACACATTCAAGACTTCCCGCCGCACAGGCGTCACACAGCGGCGTGCTGCCATCAATGTTCCGAGCATCCACCTGTTGGACCAAGCCACAAGGAGTCAATCACATCCCACCATAACGGACAGAAACTGAACTTTCCAGTCTTGTGTGAGGCTGCAGACTGTTACAATAAAACCACCCCACCTGTGCACCGGCATCAAGCAGCAGCCTGACGCACTGGGTTTGGCCCTGGATGCACGCCTCGTGCAGGGGCGTGATGGAGTCGACGGCCACAATGTTGACGGCTGCGCCACCCTCGATCAGCTGCTGCAGCTGGATGGCCCGGCCCTGTGCTGCTGCCTCGTGCACCGCTGACCGGTCCGTCCAGAATCCCAGGCCATGAGCTGCAGACAAGTGAGCGCCACATACAAGGCTCAGCCCTTCTCATCATGACACGAGCAATACTGACTCACATAACCCCTAATAAAGCAATTATACACATGCATGGGGATCCCAACCCTCCCACCAGCACTGCTGTTCTTGCATCATTAGGTGTTGGAGCCACTGTGCAGTGTGACCTTAAAGGTGATGCTCTCTAGAGTGACTCAGGAGGTCTGTCACACCTGCTGGACCGGTTCACCTGCACATCGTGGACACCTGGGAGCTTGTCGGCCTCACTAACGAGCTTAGTCATGCTCTCAAATTAACATCAGGCTTTGCAAAACTGAGCTGCGCGTCAATCAGAGGGGGTCTCCACGAAATAAAAAACAGGTTATGCAAACAAAAAAAGAAAACCAGTTCATCGATCAATCTCATGCATTCACTCCCTGACTCGTACAGAAACGTGTCTCAGGTCACTGCTGCTCTCCCACTGTAAGCTACTTACCGATTTCTCCATACAACGACGGTCTGGCCCGCGTAATCTCCATTTCATGTTCCCGTTTCGTGCCTCTTTCAGCCACGAAGATTCAACCGAACGTGTACTTCGTTCTACAGCGAAACAACGGCGAGTGAACAGGCCGCATATCTGCAAAACACGCCGGGACAGCCGGTGTGGGGAGCCCGCTGTGAGCACCGAGGTTGAGCCTGGATAAACAACGGCGGTGCATGGTGGGAAATGTAGGCGGCGGAGCTGTCGCCCAAACCTGAAACACATTCAGCAAATATTGAATACATTTATTTTAGACATTTGAATTGTGTTTTTTCAGCTTCATTTTTTCATATTATTTTATTTTCTGGAAAAAGCAAATATTGTAAGATTTGACTTTTAATAAACTATTTGTTAAAAACCAATTTGAATGATTTTCATGGGATCATTATTCCAGTATTTCATGATTCCTCCATTACAAGCAGGATCCTTAAGAATCTAGTAAAATATTTATTGTATACATGAGTTGTCACACAGTGTGAAGCATTTCGTGGTGCGAAACAACCGATCACGATCCCGTGTCACCAACACAGCTTTGGTAGAGAAAAAAATCCCCCTTTCTCCTGATAGCATCTTTTTTATACATATAACACAGGATCTTGTGCAATTTTACCAGATGGTTTGAAGATAATTTGACAAGATTTGATAACTTAATAACTTAAACATGTTGTATTCTATGAATAAATACTGAACTTCAGATGCAGCTTGGTCTTTGTCTTTTTCTTTTAAACCAGGCTCACAGCATTGAGAGTTTCCTCATTTTGCCACAGAAGTTTTATGTGTTGACTTAATGATTGACCACTTCTTCTAGGAATTTACCACATCTGTCATCACACCAAACTTTACTCCTGAACTTGCTTCAAGTTTTTGCTTTGGTCATTTCAGACTTTTTTGTTGATCACTGTGAGTTTGATTGTCACATAATGGAAACTTTTACACAGTTTAGCCAAACAACTGGATTTCTTGCTGTTAAACTCGGAGTTGTTTATTGACTTTTTTGAAGAGTTGTATGATATCTAGACAGCAAAGCATGAACATGGCACTGTCCATTAGTTTTCTGATGGTAGCACATTGTGCAGGAGTGTCATGGTGGTCGTGGTTGGTGGTCTTTGGCAGTTCATTCAGACAAAAATAATCAAGAAGAAAAAGTACTGCTCTTCGTCCCCAACTTCCTCTCCTGTTAGCAGCTGGTGCGGTGGAGGGTAACACGCCGTTAACTTGGAAGCAAGCCACCCAAAGTGAAAACGCACTCACACTTTTGAAGCTCCAGAGTTTGTTTTTAAGATTTCAGCGATTTTGTGAATGTTGAGTTGAAGAAACTGAAGAAGAGACAGCTGCTATAAGCGAGTCTCGGAGTCGCAGGCGTCGCCCGCAGCGTCGCCCGCCTGAGTCTTGCTGCCGTTGCTGCTGCCTCCGCCTGCACCATACTTCGCTTTTACACTTTCAAGATGGATGCGGTGGACTCGATAGGTTTCTGTTTCTTTTTCGCTGCCCACTTTCCGCGTGCCGCTCAGCCATGCGGACGGGCCAGGACATAACCAGGAGACACCGGCACTAACGAATTTGTAACCTTTGAAACACGGAGAGAAAAGTGAATTTGACGGGGACAATTTTGCTTCTGCTTCTTCGGACTCCTGGCTGTTTCCCAACTTCCTGGTTGTCGCATTTCTGTGTGTATGTGTGTGTGTGTGGCAAAACTGCGGCGACAGCTCGAGTGACTTTGAAAGGTTTTTTGGATTCAGCTTACAGACAGTTTTATTTCAGTGCGACGATGTTTCAAAGCAGAAACGACGTTTTTCAGCGACGGACAGCGGAAGGACTTAACGTCTCATAAGCAATGGAAAGTGGGAATGGTGGTGTTCCAAGTAAAGGTGATTCTCTTTCTTCTTTATTTAAACCCTCCGTTCGTATTTCAGTGCCCGAATATCTCTCAGCCACTACAAACCTACTTTAGCTTTGCGCCTTGGCGAGTTACGAGACAAAAATATGTCCTCAGTTTTGGTGTTTGTCAGACGGGACAAACCGTCCCAGGGTTGAGAAACACATCGGAGAGTTTTCCTTTTTTCTTCCTGCTTGAAATCCAAAACGCAGTTTGCTGTAATTTTCCAGGCTGGTTCATACGCAGAGCTCATGGGACCCGTCTTGTCCACTTTCAGGTTTTCTTATTCCGGTGCCCGACTCCTCCGACGTCCTTGAAAACAGCATTTTGGCTCCCCTTCACAGTGCCTACTTGAACGAAGAGTCCAGGCACTTTTTCAGCTACAGCTCAGCTTTTTTAGTGAAAAATCCCGTACTGGAAGAAAAGGTCAGTCCAACTCTTGCTCCTGAACTCCCACTATTTGTTTTACACATACAGCCGGACATTAAACACTACTTTGCCACATGTTCAGAAGCTAAGTGTAGAAGCAAGAACTGAAAATACAGACATTGAGACACTTGGAGCAAGTACTTTCGCCTAAAACATGATCCAACTTTCTTTTCCTCTTATTATGCAATAGTACAATCACTTCCGAGCAAACAGGAGACAAGCAGGATACACAGAAGAGGATCTGAAGGAAGCATATGGCTTTTTGCTCTTTGACAATGTCAACAAGGTACAGAAATGGATGGCAGACAAAAAAACAAGGGCTTGAAAAATCTGCTGATTTTCCTCAAGTTTGGTTCATGTGTTTTGAAGGCAAACGCACTTGGAGAAACCGGTGTCCTCACAGGAAACAGCAAATGCACAACTCTGGGAGATCCTACTAAGGGTAAATAATAACTTCTGTTCTTGTTTGACATCCTGAAAATAAGTAGTGAAAGTAGAGCTAGTACTTCAGAGCTTAGGCTGCGCACAAGGTACAGAAACGTCGAAGTTAGAACGTGTACAACAGCGTTGTTTACACAGATTAGTACACCGTGGTTACTTGGTTTAAAGAGGCATGCCACACACAATTTCAATCCTTTTGCTATTGATAAAAAGTTATATACCTGAAGTCTTTACCTCGATGGTTACTTCAGGACAAAGTCCTCATATCCATGCAAATTATGGAGCGAGCAGAGCAGGCTGTGGAGCAGTGAGAGCTGTGTGTCTGCTGCTCTCAAGCCTTTGAAAGTGAAAGCACAAAGCCCAGAGCTCTATAAACAATTAAAAATGAAAGTGGAAGAATTTCTGTGGTGAAACAGAAAGTAAGTTATATAAGCAGCTCAGTGCATTTATGTTGGGTGTAGAAAGACTTTTTTTTTTTTTCCTGACAGAGAACTCGGCGTTAAACAGCACTCGTGCTCTGTCTGTCCTTGCCTGCAAACTGTAAAGTCAAAACGTGGCGCTGTGACTCGAGGGTGTGTTGACTGTCGAGGTTATCGGGCATAAGCTTCGGTCAAGGTTGTTTTTCTGAAGCTGTTTTACGGTGAGGCAGTGGTTGCCACACGGCTGACTGGTACTCAGGAAGAGGAACTGCTACTGTGTCCAGTGCAAACCAGTGACTTTGCAAAGCATGGTCGAAATCTCTTGTTTTATTTGAAATCTGTCCTTGTTTGAAATTCACGTGCAGATTGCGGTGGTCATATAACATTTTTTTTTCCCCGTTAGCCACTTTGTATATGTTTCTTACGTTGAGATTTGCATTTCTGTGCATTACAACGGAGGGAAAGGACTCGACAGACCTGTCAAACTTGTTTTAATTGACTGCTCAGGTTACAGACCTGGTGGTGTTCTGGTCTTCATCAACAAAAAGGTCTGAGGGTTTAAGGATGATGATTAAGTTGTTCAGGTTGTCCCAGCCTCAAACATTGTGTAATCAGTAGTAAATTGTAGGCAGGCTTTGAACTGGAAGCAGCAACACTGGGCCTTGTTTCATCAAGCAATTAAGCAAGAAGACAAACTGTCTGAATTAATGGCTCTCATTATTTGAGGTTTGCTTAAAAATGTACTAAGTGAAAATTTTCTGTGTTTATCAAAAAGGTATTTACATTTCAATGTATTCTGACTGTCTGGATCTGAATCGATGGTATAATGGGAGATCTGGATATATCGCCATCATCAGGCTGACACAGGTACCGAAGATCAAGTTGTGAATCATCCATGCAGCAGGTTTGCATCGCTGTCAAAAATGAACCTTTGTAATCTTGTGCTTCAAACAGGGTAAAGTGAATAAGGTGCTGGAGAACTACACACAGAACTTCACTCAACCCACTGTGGGCTTTGATTGCCATGTGTCTGAACAGCTGCACTCAGTGTCCTCCCAAACCAGCTCCTTTCTAGCCTTTGAGCGAACTCAGGTATGGCATGAGTTTTAAGTTAAACTGATTGTGGTCTTTGACTAAATGGGGGGGGGGGTGTAATTTAACTGAGACTGTGCATTACTAGTCCATCTTAAAAGGGTGAATGTGTGCACTGATGTCAACCTATTTATCTGGTTGTGTTCAGTTGAGGTGGTTGAGAGCTCATGAGTGCACTAGTGCATGTTTGTGAAAATGAAAGAGCGCTGAAGTGTGTTTTGCTTTGTGTATTTGCAGTATTACATGTATGAACTCCTGGATGATGAAAGCAAGAAAACTGCCCCGTGTCCAAGTGGTGCCTGTCCTCTGGCCATTGTGTCATTTTCATATACAGATACCAAAGCAACAGCTGTAACACTACAGAACGAGAAAAGGTAGCGCACATCAACGCGTGCCATCCTGGACCTTCAATGTGTTCCTGGTCACCTGACTTTCAGACAAGCTGAAAACGTTCACGTTCTTTCAATTCACTTCTTTTCAATTTTTCATTTGCAGTGAGGTGAAAAATATAGGTAAGTAATGTATAATTGACAATAATAACCTTACTTCTGATATGGGTGTCTGAATTTGACCATCCATGGCTGGAGGAGCTTCAAGGAAAAAAGTACACAGACTAATGTCGCTTTCCCATCAGTACCCGCTCAGCCGTAGACGGCTTGGCTTGGCTTAGCCTGTGAATCAGGCGCTGCTGCAGGTGGTCCAATGATGTCATTCCTCAGCCAGTCAGAGGCCTGCAGTTTGTCACTGCCCCATTTTCAACTTGATTCTGCTTGTTTGGAAGAGCAGCTGAGCAGGTCCTACAAACCTTCACTGTTAGATGCTATCGTTAATAAAAGATCTCCAAACCTGCGTAAAGTGCAGCCATGTAAAGCTCTTTGCTGAGAGTAGATAGTGAAGGAAAGCATCACATGTTTGCTTTTACGCTAGAATGGTTTGGGCATTTGATTAAATTGGTCAGAGAGTGATCGTATCAAATCTGATCCATGTCAACAATCAATGTTCTTACCTTTGGAAAGGCGATAACATAAACTCTCACCGTGCATCATATGTTTCCTTATCTATTTTTAACAGTATGATATTGCTTGTATTTGTATGTGGAAATTCTGATTTGAACAAAAACAAACTCTGTTGTAAAGAATTCTAATGGGGCTTTTGTTATCTTTTTCTTTATTCCAGCTTGTCCATACTTGCCTTGGAGGGGTAAGATTCAGGTTGGCAGCAACTCCTTCCACTTTGGGCTGAGGTCTACATCAGGAGCCTTTATCCCGTCAGAACTGTAAGCTGAATGAGCACAAACACAATACACACTGTGTTACAATAAGATTTTCCCACTTAACTCTGTTCATTTTTAGGCCACCAGTCATTAAAGTTGACAAAGCCATTTCTATGGTCGATTTGAGGCACCTGCTGCCAAAGGCTGTTTTCGAAACCTCCTTTACTGGTGAAGGTGCGTTTTAAAATGCCATATTCAGTATTCTGGTTTTCATGTCGAAGAAGAATTTACTCTCTGAAACTGTCTTCTGTCTCTGCCTTTTAGCATTTCTAGAAGGACTCTATTGCAGTTTGTGTGAGTTAGTTTCTTCTGAGGTGAAAGAAAGTAGCTTGATTGCTTCACTGCTTGCAGAGATCAAAGAGAAGGATGTGGTGAGTCTACTGTGTTTATAAACCGTTCCAAAACTGTAAAATGTATTCATTCGTAATATAAAATAGCTGAAAGTCACAAAGCTGCTTGCAAAATTTGCGTTGATTAAAACTTGGAAAAACTTTTAGATGTTTAAATGTTATTCAGAGAACTACTTTTATTCTCCACTGGCTCCTAAACTTTCCATCATTGCCTCATGTGTTTGGGGCTAAACAGTACATTGTTTACTGCTTTCAAAAGAACAATCTTGATTGCAGCAGAACAGCTGGCTGTTTTCTTGGTACTGCGGCATATTGCACGGTTGAATTTTAACATCTGCGTTGCTCTTTCTCATTCTGCGCAGGCTCTTACTATTCCACTGAATGACGGTGGTTTTCTTGTCCTGTTGCACTCATCTCATTTGCTTGCATATGATGGTAAGATACAACAAATCATGCACTCTCTAAGAATACAGCTGCATAGCTCACATGTATTTTTTTTTATCTTAGATTGTGGGACTGGTGCGTCTGATATCTTGCAAGGCATCTTTGTTTTTCCACACTCCCGTGTTGCAGTGAGAGGTGATAATGAATTAGATTTATCAGAATCAACAGTTGGTGTTTATTCTTTACGAAAGAGAAGGACAACTACTAAAAGATTGACCTTCTCTGCCTTTAACAGAAACAAAAGTTGGACCAAGGCCGCCCCCCAACTCATCAGAAATCCTCCGGTATCTTCCTGCATTAAGTTATGCTGAGGGAGAGGTTGAGAAAACATCCATCAGCCCAAATGATGTACTCTGTGATGTGGTGGCGCAGCACATGCAGAGTTACGCAACACTGATAAACCCTGGGCTGGAATCTTTTCTTTCAAGGGACATCAGCATCTCTCCAGATCAGTTTGACGTCGCGAATCACCATAAACGTCTGTATCTGTCACCTGAGTGGAATAGCATGGCATGGCAGAGCGTGAGATCATACCTGAGCAAACCAGCCTCCTTTCAGCTTCCACTTTCCAAGGCCTCGGATGTCCTGGTGGCTGGACAAGAGGAGCAAAGAGACGACCTCGATGAGGATGATGTCTTTATCTGTCAGTCTTCTCCTGAAGCAGGCAGTCCTGCGAGCAAGTTTTCGGACAACCAGTTGCTGGACAAGACGCATGCTGGAAATGTTGAAACATCTTTGGACTGCAGTGCATCAATCTCCAAAGGACAGATTGATGTTTTACCAGTGAAGAACAATTTTGGACTTGCTTTGGAAGCCGAACATGCTGCTAAAGACGAGGAACAACACACCGTACTCACTGAAAAAAGTGAATCAATTGACGTGGAGGCAAAAAAGCTCCTTCCTGTGTCAGATGACCTTCCTACGGAGCTGATTGTCAGTATCACCTCCGCAGAGAAAAGAGTTGGCGTGGACACTCTGAGTGTTGACAGAAAGGTGTCTGCAACAAAGCCTGGTGATTTGGAGTTTTCTGGGTTTTTGAACACAGCCAAAGATTTACACACCAAATCTGGCAGCGATAAACCACATAAAAGTGGAAAGGTTGTGAAATGCAGCAAACCCATGAAAGCCACTAAGAGGATACTGCAGAGGAGTCCTCATGAGGGACAGACGCCTGTATCTGCTACTTGTGCTAAGACTGCCAGTTTACATGCATGCACAACACCAGGCATTGATGACTTGAGAAAAAACAACAGTGAAAGTCCAAAAGATTTGTCTGGTGACTCGAGCCTGAGGAGTCACTCAAGTACCAATTGGCGGAAAGCTTCTCAATTCCAGTGCAAATCTGGAGACTTGTCATTTGAAAGTAATGAAGCAAGAACTGCTGCTACTGATTTAGCTCCAGTCCAAAAGAAATCTTCGGACTCTGAACTGCAAAGCCTAGGAAGCAGCATTTTAATGGAGCTTGAGGCCTATCCTATGAGGAGGAAAACAGAACGGTGGGATCTAAAGCCAGTCATCAGCAAATGTGGGAGATTCTTGGTTCCTTATGGTTCTGTAGATATTGCCAATAAGATCATTTCTATAAAGAAAAAGATGCAGGCTTCAAAAAGAGAACAGTATTCTGAAGGAGTTATGCCTGATGCTTCTACAAAAGAAGACACAGAGAAAAAGGAGCAAGAGGAGAGCAGTGCTCTCGAGCCATTGGCAGGTTTAACAGACATGAAAACATCTTTGGATGACCAGGACCTTCAGAACAACACTCAACTTGACGAGAAACGTCTTCAGCACGTCAATGAAGGCACCATTTCAGGGCCTTTGAATCAAGAGAGAGACGAACATTTGGTTACGCATGAAGACACGGATTTGCTTCCCTCTCAGGCACTTGAAGGAAAACAGACTGATTTTGTTCCCACAGTGAAGCTTTCGACAAGTGGTGAAGCTTTGCTTTGTAAACTCGAATCAGTTCTTTTAAAAGGAAAAAGAAAACACTTTCTTTCCACAGAGGAATTGAGTGAGTCTATGGAACAAGACGAGGAGCCAATTCTGAAGAAGGGCAGAGCAGAGTCTGAACCTGAAACAATGAAGGGCAATCTCTTATCTGCCCTCGTTCCTGGTACTGACGTTAAAGATGTTTCAAGCATGGTGTCAGTTGACTTATTTGCATATGCCTTAGGTCTCACTCCGAAAGAGACTCGAGTCAAGCTACGGAGAACTGAGAGTCAGGAAAGTTTGGAACGAGAAGGCTTGGATGAGAAGCAGAAGCAAAACTTTTCGGATAAGCAACCCCAGTTCATACAGAGGCCTCCATCAATTTTTCCAAGACGTGGTCGAATTAAAACTCTGAAAAAGCACCAAGGCATCTCTGAAGAGTGCATTAAAAAGAAATGTAAGTCATATATCACATCCATGTGCTTGTTCTTTTGTCAAAGATGTACAAGATCTTTTAGTATATTTTGTGACACACCTCTCAACTCTGTCTCTCCTGTAGCAGCAGCAGTGCATCAACTCTGTGCTTTGCAGCACTTGTCTTTACTTTTTTACCCCGCTCCTCCCTTGCTTATGCAGCATTTTGCTAATCCTATCCATCTGCACTGAAGCACTGTACCTGGAGCTTGAATAACTGACACATAAAGGCAGTAGCGACTTACTTTACATGTTGGTGACAAGCTCTTCTTTGTATTTCACTGGTAGTTTCATTGGCTTTCAATGTGCTACTTTTATTTTCATGCAGTTTCTCTTCTTTCTCCTTTGTTTTGTCTTCACAGGGTGGTTACATTTTCAAACTCCAGCTTTCAATGCTGTTGAAAAACGCAAACACAAAGACACTACTAGGGATAAGTCTCTCAGGAAGACTGTTAAGGAAAGAGCGAACAGTGCTTGTTCATCTGCAGATGGTTTGAACTTACTTGCTGACCTGGCACTCGGTGCCAATAGTGACCGGATTCCTCCCCAGCCAAACCCAGCCCTTGAACGAAAACCTGAGACAAGTTCGAAGAAGGGTGATTTTACGAGCGATTTTACCAAAGCTGACCAAGAAACACTACTTCATGCTCTCCTTAGACAACCTTCTACAAGGGCAACTCAGCCACCTGTGTGTCATCCACCAAGCCAAACAGTGGGGTCCAGTGAATTGCTTGATTTGCTATCGAAAGAACATGCTTACTCATTGCCCCCATCTTCCTTTTCACTGTTGGGTTTGCCAGGTACACCCTTCCAAGTATACCCCGTAAGTGATTCTACCAGACTGCTGCGACATCAGGCAATGAATGGCGATAAAATCAAAACACTACATCCATCAGTTAGTCAGGAGGATCAACATGAACTCAACGGGTGTCCCGAAAACCTGAAAAGACGCAAGATGCTCAGGCAAAAATTCAGATACTCCCGGACCTTTGGCTACAAGGGAGAATCTCTCCAAGTCACGCGACATTGGCAAGAAAACTATAACTTTGATCTGGACAGCAAGTTTACCAGTGACATAAAGAGCAAAACTATCAACCGAGCCTTACACGGGTATGTACACTATATGGTTTGTGTATACTGAAAAGTAATTCAAGTGATGCATTTAAATGTTGTTAAATGAATATTAAAACTGGAAATGCTAATTTTTGTACATTCACCATCTTTAACAGGCCATGGGACTTCTCCATTCAAGATACAGATAAAGAACTGCGCCTCATCATCCATATGTGGATAGGTTTGTTTTACAGTCGGTCCACAGCCAGGTTATTTCATCTTGACTCGAACCTCACATGCCCGTGTTCAGAAGAGAGTGACTCTTTGGTGATTCCCTGTGGAGTTGCACCAAGCATAGCTGAGACTGAGCTCAAGGGGCCATCCAGTGCACATACCTCTGAGCCTTCGGCTCCAAGAGCTTGGGACCTCAGCAAAAAGGACAACTTGGAGTGTGGCAGAGATGCTGAGGTTCTGGATTTGTCTCTGAGGAATTCCACTGCAGCAACGTTCCCATTGGACTTGCACACATGCACAAGAGGAAGTTCAGTGTCGAACAAACAGGAAGACGCCAATGAAATATTAAATATGCTGAAGCCACCAGGAGAGCTATGTGAAGCCAGCACATATCAGGTTTGATTCTTATATTTCAACTGCAATAAAGTGTATTGATGTCATCGTTTTGCAGAAAGTGTAAACCATGTAATAATTTCCATTTTACCAGTGAGTGTAATTATTTGATTAATATGCTGTAGAAATAATCCAAGAATTCTGAGATTCCTGGCTAATTTTCTACTTTGAGCAGATGGGACTGTTGTGTTGAACCACTCAGTTTGTCTCAAATGTTTACGACCTGCTGTTTTGTTAAAAAACAGCCTGGTGAAAAACACTATGCTGTTGTCAGTGTGAGTATACTCACGTATAAACAACACCTATACAGTTTCTCTGTTACTTGTACAATATGTTTACTAAGTGACTTTCTGCAGTTTAACACTGCCAAGTAACCTTTCATTTTTGTCTGTCTCGCTCTGTAGTTTTATATTTGTTCATGATATTTACACATAGGGTTTGCCTTTGTTTTTTCAGAGTCACAGAATGATTGGACAGTCCTTGAAGCACAGTGGGCTCTCACAGAAGAGTGAAGGGATTTCTGGAAAAAACCTCCATGAGAAGGAGACTGGTCCTTACATTCAAAACTGTGAAAAATACTTCAGCCAAAAAGAAAGTGATGAGCAACAGGAAATAGGTGTGAAAGATGCCAGAAGTTCAGAAATCAATCAAGACCATTCTCAAGAAGTAATGGGGGGACCTTCTGGTAAAGGTATTTACACAGTTGAAGATTCACAAGCTGAACAGCTCGATGTCATCTGTGGTGGTTTGGAAAATCAAATGCCATTCAAACGGACAGAACCAGAAATGACGTTTCCAGACCATGCTGAAACTATCAGGGGTGTGGATTCTTGTCACCTGAAGCAACGTGAAGCAATCGAAAGCAACGAGCACTCAGCAGAAAAACATCTTGATAAAAATGGAGGCTGTACTTCAAATATGAAAGATGACACAGTCTTGGACGATCAGCCATTAAAAGCAAGCACTGATGAAATCTTGTTGGCCAAAGGAGAGGTCGCTGAAGAGTGTAGCGGCTGTGAAAAAATGGATGAACTAAGTCAAGAAGAAAACATTACAGCTGGACATTGTGACTTGCCAGTAATCAGTGCTTGTCTCAAAGGCACTTCATTGACTGATGAAAATGCTTCCTCAGAAGTGACACCTCAGACTCCATCGGAAATCTTGCCCACTAATGAGGACTTCTCAGCTGAAAAGGCTACTTTTTTGACAGAAAATGCAGAAATCAAAAAGGTTGTCTTGCCAATGTATGAACAGGTTGCCTCCTCCCCCTCAGCTGAGTTACATACAGACTTTTCTCTACTACAAACGAAGCACAATGCTGTCATGGAAATTCAAAGAGGAGCAGAGTCAGATTTTACAATTGATCCAAACGGAGTTGAACATGAGCCTCTGAAAACCAAGTTTGCTGACCGAATCAAAGGCAACAAGAGCTTGATTCCATTTATTGATGGAGAAATTTCTGGAGATGATGACACAGAACCACAGAACTCTTTGCTACAACAAAAGTCTAAAGATATGGTTCAAGATCGGGAGGAAAAGCTAATAATCACCCAAACTACCTACCCAGAAGCTGCTCCGCACCATGAAACGCATCGTACATCTTTGATTTGCAATAAGAAAGTAAAACCTTCCTCCCCCACCCTATCACTTTATGCTAAAAGTGAAACCTTCAAGCCAGTTGACTGTGGAAGTGAGTCTGACAATAGGTGCCCCACTCCAACCATTGATGAAAAACCATATGATTATATACTTTCAGCCACTGATGGAAGACTCTCTCATTTTAGGGATGACAAAATTTACAAAGACATCCCTCAGACATGCTCTTGTCCTCCAAATGAGATACCCGAGGAGCACAAACTTTGCAAAACCTCAGGGGTCTGGAGCAATTGTGGTTCACCAATGAATATTTTTCCTGATATTGAAAAAAGAACATTCAAAATTCTACAAAGTGTAAGAAACATTCTTTCCGAGTCAAACCACAGTGAAAAACCCAATACGATTGGAGTGGCTGGCATGACTGATTCCCTTGAAGAAACATTTGACACCCGAAGTTTCCACATCCGTTCCTCAGCTGTCCTTGAGGATGGGAAAATAGGCAAAGAAGAAGAAAAAGAACAAGTTGTGACAACTGTAGCACAAGATCTACATACAGACTCATCAGCTCACACTGATTCCAACGACAAATTGGAACATAGCATTGGTGTTGAGCTGCAGGTGAAAAATAGAGGCTCCTTACCTCCTCAACACTGGAATGGAAAATGGGATAACTCTGAAGAGAAATCTTCCAATTCTGTTTCACAGTTGTTTGCTTCTCCCGCATGTTTACAAGCAAACAAGCCTAGTGGGGACCAACAGGTTTGCCAAACAAAATCCCAACCCCATATCATTCATGAGTATTGGTCACACTGTCAGAAGCGTGTTATGGCTGTAACACCATCCAAAATCGATGAAAATCAAGTCGATGGCCTCTCAGAGAATTCAGGTAAGAACATTTGTTCCAAAAACCAACAAACGTGCACAAAGGCATCTTCTATCGTTCTTGGAAAGACAGAGAAAGAACCACGAACAGTGATTACCAAAGAAGTTCAGCAGAGTTCAAAGGCCTGTGACCTCTCCTCCATTGACACTTGGTTGATGAATTACAGATCCAAGTTGGATAAAGCTGAGATTGATATTCTGGAGCCTCCATATGCTAAAGGTTGCTCGGATAATTTGAAAGGAGACAGAGGTTTCTTGAGTTGTCGTCCAGTTGAAGATGTCAAGGAAGGAACTGACGAGGCAGTTGAGATGGATTACGCTGCATGTTCTAATGCTTCAGTCTCATTTGTGACTCACGAGAAGAGTGGCTTTCTAGATGATTCTATCACGCAAACACCCCGGACTTCACTTGCTTGTACTATTTCTAATGTCAGCGGCAAGAGACCCATTACTTTTCTGGAGCAACTTTCCAACCGATGCAGACAGGCTGACCTCACACAGGAATCTCTAGAACAAGAGTGCCTCATCTTTTTGGACAAAATGAAACAGCTTGTGAAAAAGAGCAAGAAGGAACCCATCTGCCAACAAGAATCTTGTGACGAGTTGAGGTCATCTTGCTCTAGTCCCCTGACTGTTCACTTTTCTTGTTTAGAGGAACAAGATGATTCACTCGACCTGTTGGACACCTCGCTGCTTAGACAAAAAATCAAGGTAGACATGTCAAACAAGAAAACTGTAGCGAACAGTGCAAAGGCAAGGAACTGTCATCCCAAAGCTCCATCACAAAGTGAAAGAAATCCTGTGGAGTATTCTTTAGTTTCTGACGTGACAGCAGAGTGCACCAGGCTGTTTGAGGCAGCAATGGACGACATCTGTGCAGTCAGAAAGGTTCCATCAAAACCAAAAAAATTCAAAATCAATCCAAGTCACCCAAAAGCTGGACTGAGTAACCATTTTGACTTTTGTGATCAAATGAAGAGGGAAATGGATGAGAAGTTTCGAAGTACGCTGAATTCAGTTGTGAAGAAATCCTGTAAAACCAAGTACAGATTCTTCATCCTGTGGACTTCGGATGATGTCTTCTTTGAAGAAACTAAGGTAAGATGGGTTTTAAAGGAAGACTTGGTCCACTTGACTTCAAATTCTATGGATTGCTAGAATAAACTCTTGAAACCAGATTCAAATAGAACACATTTACTTTGATAGATTTTAACACCTTGATTGTTGTTGCTGGATTTGAGTTAAATAAGCCGACAAAGTATTACATAAGTTTTTTCAGAACTCCCATGAATATTTGTGCAGTTCATGTGAATTTATATCTGATATATTATTTGCAAATGCAAATCTGCTCATGGAGGACATTTTTTTAAAAAGAGCTGGTCATTTCTCTTCTGATTTCCTAAAGGCCCAGTTGGAGGCAGAAGATCACATTGCCGTCAGCCCATCTGAGTTCTTCATTGACGAAAGACTGTCGTCTCTGCTCATCATCCTCAGGAATGAAGACATTGCAGAGCACATATGTCAGGTAGAAGATGATAACATCATGATAAAGATTATGCGTTGACGACAATTAATTTTGACCTCATACCTTGGAAATCTGTTATTAAGATCCCACAGTTGCTGGAGCTCAAGAAGTCCTCAAATGTGCTGTTTGCTGGAATTGACGAGCCAGACGACATTTTCAATCTCACCCATCAAGAGCTCTTCACACGGGGAGGGTTCATTGTGATTGACAAAGCAGTACTAGAGCCACTCAGCCTCTGTGTGTAAAACCACTGTTTGGTATGATTGAAATGCAAACAAGCCACCATTGTGCCACTTGTTGACTTCATTTTTGCATTGATGTGTAGGCAAAATGAAGAAAATATCTGAAATACTACAAGAACTAAACCAGAATGGGAAGTGGAAATGGATGTTGCACTATAGAGACAGTCGCCGGCTCAAAGAAAATGCGAGGTAGGTGTCAACTCTTGGTAAAGACTTTCTAAGATTTGAGCAATTTTTTATTAAAAGGCCCTTTTTGTGTCTGTTGTTTTGACATTGATATTTTGTGACATTTGCAAAGGCTTCTGCGCAACAAAAGCAAGAATGAGGTCAATGTATCTGTCTATTGTGGTTTTGATGAAATTGAGTTCCAAGGCAAAGATTCTGATTGCAAACTCTTTACAAAACAACTTCTCACAAAACACACTTTTTACAAAAGGTTTTTGTATGAGGAAAAAAGTAATATTTTAAAATGAGTGATTTTGACCTCAAAGATGATATTATTTTACTCACAAATATATTTGAATCCTAAGAAGTATTGTTATTGTTAGTAGCTTTTGAACACAAACCTTGTTCCTTCTAAATCCAGGCTGAGTTTGGAGGCAAAGGAGAAGCAGTGCTTCCTGCACTGGGCCCAAGACGCTGGAACACTGGAGGTGCTGCCGTACCACGAGTGCGACCTGATGTCAAGAGATCAGCCCGACTATCTCACGTGTTTGGTCCACTTGCAGATCCAGAACATATCAGCTCGCTTCTCAGTTTTCATAACTGGTAAGATCACCCATTACTTTCCAAGTGGGGCAATTACCAACTTAAATAAATTATGTTTTAAAGTAAGAATCAATAGATTTGGGTTATTTGGTGATATTTAAGTTAAGTTCACACAAATAATTGCCTAAAATTCAATCATTCTGCCTGAATTTACCTGCAAATCAACTCTTTCTTTGTCATACTTTTACAGAAACTAAAACAGGAGGCGCTTATGAGAGGAATGGGATTCTCACAATGACGATGAACTCTTTCCTGACAAAGGCATCCAGTGAAATCTTTACAGTTTGACTGAAATTAAGAAGTCAGAAGAATCCACTCAAGTTGTGTGGGTTTGACAGCAAAATGCTTTAAAAGTCATCTGACAGAGGAATCTGCCTGATAAAATACACTATCACACACGGTCTGATATGCCATTGTGTGCCTAACATTCAGCTCTTTTTGTATACTGTATTAGTTATTTATGGCTCAAGTTGTTTTTAGTTTGTTCTTGTTGTAAAGTTGAAAGCTTACTGCAGTTTCCATTCAGTTAATGAACGGAGTGGCAATCAACATACCCTGGCAGCTGAGCTGGATGTATGCAGTGTAATGTTGTAATTTCAAATTGTATTATAGTCAAGTTAAAAATGTTTGTACATTCTGTTATTTTAACATTTCCTCACAAATTTGAGTTTTATACATTTGCAGAACAATCAACAGTGATGTTGGACAAAAACCCTTTGGTTGGTTAGACTCTTTGCCTTTTATTACTGACTTGAAATAAAAAATCATTGTGGCTTCGCTCCACTATGGTACCGATGATCAATGGAGAATGTTTGCAACTTTCTTCTTGCACTGGAACATGTTTCTTCACAAGGTTGATGTGAGTTTTAGCTTGTTATACAATGAGCCAACTCACACCGGCGTGTCAGAAACAATCCGGAGGCAGTTTGACTGCTGTCAGAATGGACTCTGCACTCTTCCCTCTGATATTGGAGTCTGTAACCTGAAAAGCAGTGAAAAGGTTGTTTGGTTGTTTTAGGCTTGTTTGACTTCAGACAACGAAATCAATCAATTCAATTAAATCAATTTAACTTGATAAAAGCGCTACAGAGCAATAAATTGTCAACCAATAATAAAACAAATAAATTAGAACGAAAAGTAATATAAACAAAGTAACTTGTTGTCGATCTTGACCTCTGTTCTGCCGACATCTCTCACGGGTCAGACACGTCATCATGCATATCTTTTTCACGCTGCTGATATTAATCACAAGAATTACATGTGACCCTGCAGATGCATTCAGCTGTATCTCCACTGTTATTGTCATTAATTATTTATTTAAAAACAAAACTGGTCCAGCTAAAAGTTTGTTTGACAAGTGGGGTCACACCCTCCTCAGTGCTTTCTCTTGGCCTCCCCTGCAGCTGTTTGACATGTTGCTATGGAGGCCTCCCTGGAAGCTGATAGCAATAAGTGACTCGTTGTTGATAATCCAGCACCACCCAGTGTGTGCAGTCAAAGCTGCACCATCTACTGGAGCTGTGACACTTTCGAAAGTTTATGCACAGGTTGCTTCGAAAAAAAGAAAATCCAATTTATGCTAGATGAATCATAACAAAAACATGTGTTAAGATGCACTACCCAGAAGTTATCTGCAGAAAAGGGGATTGCGAGAACATGAATGCTTGTGCGAAGAAGCAAACTGATCTTAACCTGAGGGTGACTCAGTGCAGTGAAATGAAGAGGACTCCTTCGGAAGTGGTGTGTTTCAATTGTGACTTCACGGTGGCGCGTTTGGATCTCGTCCTTTGCGACTTTGACCTCGGTGGCCAGCACTTTGCTGGTCTAAAAACAGCTGACATGTCTGGGCTACAATCTCAAGCTACCAGCTACATGGAGTTCTCCTGCGCCTCTCGAGTCGCGCTTGAACTGCTCCAACACCTCGCCACTGAACGAACAGACGTTCTCTACTGCGCATGCGTGATTTCAGTTTCGGGGATGGGTCTATCGATGGAAACAAGATGGCGACTCTGGCAAAAGCGCCAATATATTTACTGAAGTAGATGTCCAAAATTAACCGCGGTAGTCGGTTTTCCCCGAGCCTCAGCGGGGTCCCGCGAAACATGAAGACCGGGAGCATGTTTTTGAAGAGGAATTGACCGGGATTGATACCACTACGAAGACGGCGAGATGTGTGAGAGCTATGCCCGCTCGCTGCTGCGTGTTTCGGTGGCGCAGATCTGCCAGGCTCTGGGCTGGGATGCGGTTCAGCTCACTGCGTGCGATCTGCTGTCCGATGTGCTGCATCGGTACATCCAGCAGCTAGCCAGGGTCTGCCACCGCTACTCCGAGCTGTGTAAGTGCTTTGTTTGCTGCCCGCTTCACTTTTTTAACCCATAAAGCTGAAGTACTCGATCACGTTGTTGTTGACTGGGTCCGCAGCTGGCGCCCCCTAGCAAAGGTTGATGTGTCAAAAAGTACAGTAGCAGCCACTTTGCATGTTGTTAATTGATGTATAGATCATCGAGGATCCATAGTTTCTATCTAAAGAGCAGAGGGCTCACCAGCTGACGTTTTCTGTCCAACAGATTTTGTATAAACAATAACAATGTTATGCTGCCCGGAGCGTTCACTTAGCTAGTGTCCTCTGATGTTAGAGCTTTGACTTGTGTTCATCAGAAATACCAAACTTGCTCAAGTTATTTGCACAATTCATGCAAATTGCACGACTCTTTTTGACTGCACTCAACAGTCAGCTGCTTCTCTTCTAAAAGGTTAACCAGAGTTGCTTATTTGTAAATATTAAAATATTCTCACAACAGTAGTTTGTATTTAAGTATGTCTTTCTGTACACTAAATAATGGGTGTTCCTTCAACAATATACATACTGCATTGATGTTGTAAAACTTAAATAGCAGCTTGGTGGTTGTTTCCAAGAAATCATGACTGTTTCCTTTTTTTTTGTGAGATATTTCACATGTGACAATTCCAATATCAAACTCACCAAACCACTGGAAACGGTGTCCTTCAATCCAAATTCTGGAAAAAAAAATCTCCTTTTTGTTTGATTGTGCTACTTGCAGGATAAAACAAAACTTTCCTGAAACATGAAACATGCTCAGATTTAGAAGATCCATTTCCTCTGATGTCGCATCACTTATTTACACAAACACGTCTGTGAAGTTATGGGTGTTAAACCTGTTGATTGTTGCTTCTTGCCTCAGTTAGAATCCATCCTGTATGTGCAGTGTACTCTTTCGTACGCATTCAGACTCGTATCCTGTGATTTTACCAAGAGAATGAAGCAACAGAAATATAACGTATTGTCGCCGGACGTTTCAGACGGGAGGACGGATCCAGTCCTGGACGATGTCAGCCAGGCTTTCAGACTGCTGGGAGTGAGCCTGAGTGAACTGGAGGACTACGTCCACAACTTGGAGCCGGTGCCCTTCGTCCACCAAACACCTCTCTTTCCCGTCAGCAAAAACAATGTTCTGCAGTTCCCCCAGCCCGGAGCCCGAGATGCAGAGGAGCGGAAGGATTACATTCCAGATTACATGCCTCCCCTCGTCTCCTTACAAGAAGGTCAGTATTGTTATTGTCTCATCATTGGTATTGTCATATACGAGTGTAAAGAAACACGTCGGTACATTATGAAATGAATAAAGGTGGTTCTATTTCATACCTGCTGGCCACCAGAGGGCAGTGCTGGAAGCACTGAATATTCCCTTCGCACATGCGTAGCTCGAGTATGCATACCAAAGTAGTCATTTATGACCCCTGGATGACCCGAAACTGGTGATAAGTTCTGGTGTCACCAGGGTTCAGTCCCTTTTTTTCTTCTCACATGATTGCGCATACCTGCTGGATACAGCATTAAGAGAGGGCTTTGCCTGTATGGTGTTACACCCCATTGTGTTGGAGCTGCGGATTTCGCCCTCCAAAGGCTGCGATGGCAATCCCTTTCTTCCTATTTTTTCTTTTTCGGGGGTTTGTTAGTGCCGCATCGGCGTCTCTTTCAGTTTCGTCGTTTCTACCGGGTGAGTAGCATGGCTAATGTCACAATATAAGTTGTGAGTTGTTGGCAGATAGCTTTCGCACTCTCTTCCCCGACATTCACCTGCATGCCTTTCGGGTCGACCGGAAAGTGACGGCAGCGTTTCTCGCCCAGCTATCTGTGCGTTGTGTACGTTGTGTGTCCTGACGTGTGACGGACACGCATCTGCCGTTCTCCCCTTCCATTAAAGCTTCGGATAGCCCGGCGTTGGCCAACGGGCCCCGGTATTTACGACATAGCTCGTGTTGCGTGTCCACCCTGCCGAATTGGACGGCGTCTGCACCCTCCTAACCCGGTCTTGGTGTGCGGCACATATTCTTAATTTGGTATCGACGGTGATAGCAGCATTTGCGCCCTCTCTCCCGGCAGTTAATCGATGTCTATACTGATTGGGTTCGGCACAGGTGATTCATGCACCTTGCATCTGCTGTCTTGGTGGCGTGAACCCCCCCTTCCTTCAACTTACCGCGGCCAAATATCCTACAATGGAGGGTTCCCACTGCTGTAGTTCCTGCGGTGAACTCCTTCAACCAGAAGATGGCCATGACTTCTGCCCAAGGGGCCTTGGGCTTGACTACCTTAGGGAGGGATTGTCTGATGAGCCATGCATGAATTACAGCTACATGCCTCGTGCCCTGAGGATAACCAGGCTGGAGCAGGTGACCTCTGTCATTGAGGGTGTCCCCTCTCCCCCTGGGCAGCTCCTGCCCTTTCAACCATGGCGTTCAAGGCGCCGGAGCATGTCTGCCTTTGTGTCTGGCCCTTGTTGGAAGAAGGTGAAAGCCGACCACCTGGCCTCACAGGTGGGCCGCTTACATGAGGAGTTGGCGGAGATGAGGTCCTCCTGCGAGTGCCGATGCCCACCCAGCTGATGCCAGTGCTTGCTCCAGAGGGTGGCATGGTTCCTCTCGCACCTTCAGCTGCCCCGGAGGATGATACTGTTTTACTGGCAGCCTCGGCCTCCCAGTTCTAATTTGAGTGGCCTGGACAGGCCTCAGATATGTCCGAACCGCGCTCTCCATCCTCAGCCCAGAGTTCGTCTACTGAGTCAATCAATGGTTCCATGCAGGCTTTCATGTGCATGGCGCTGGGGCGTCGACAGCTTGATGTACCGCAGCACACTCATCCGGCGCATGAGAGTGCCTTTCTCCGATGCAAAAGGTCCTCCTCTGCTTTCTCGGTCCCCCCTTCTGCAGACTACTTGTGGGAGTTACATTCCTGCTGGCGAGATTCTTGGGCTTTCACCCGGCTTTCGTCAGATGGCCTGGTTTTGGCAGCCATGCTTGATGCTCCTGGGGCCGGCCTTGAAAGGATGCCTGACATTGAGTCGGCGGTTGCATCCCTTATTGTGTCTCCGGAGGAGACTCTCCGGTCGGCCGTACGGTGTCCTCGACCCCAATGTCGAGTGACGGATGACTACCTGACTCGAACCTATAATGCTGGGGCTTGGGCTGGCCATAAATGTAATTCTTTGGCCCATCTTATGTTTGCACTCTCTGCAACCATACAGATTGGTAGGGCCGATCCTTCTGCTCTGAACAGTAGCGATGCAGCTCTGCAAAGTTTTGCTCTTATGACTAGGGAGCTCGGGCGTATGATGCCCTTGCTGGTTCAGGCACGGCGTCAGGTGTGGCTTGCACAGTCCCCTTTGACGGAGGCAGCTAGGAGGGCTCTCCGGAGTGTTCCTGTGGAACCCAGGGAGTTCTTTGGTTTGGCCACAGTGGAAGCTCTTGAGAGATCCGTGAGGGCCCATGCAACCAGCCAGCAGTTGTCAGACCTTCATAGGTGCAGGACTCCCCTAAGAAGATCTAGGGGTCTCTCTGTGGTTTCCTGTCCCCACCCTCCACCACAGGTCCAACCTGAGAGGGCTTCCGGTGTGGAGCAACCATTGAACAGGCCAGCCATGGCCTTTCGTACCCCAGCCCGTGTCTCGTCCAGGCAACACCAAGTTGCGGGTCCTCCCCGCCGTCACCCCAGGCCCCCTAGGGGCGGGGGGTCAGGGACTGAAGTCCCTGGGCTGGCCACTGGTTACTTTTCCCACGAGCAGCTCCACTATTGGGCTGCTCTTGCTTCTGACCCCTGGGTTGTCTCCACCTTGACCCATGGGTACAAGCTTCAGTTCCGGGTCAAGTGCAACATTATCAGAGACCCGGCAAAGGCCTTGGCCTTGGACCAGGAGCTGTCCGCTCTCCTGACCAAGAAGGCGATCAAGGCGGTGGATCCTCTAGTTTACCCCAGAGATTTTTATTTGACATATTTCCTTGTGTCGAAGAAGAGTGGGGGATACCGCCCAATACTGGACCTGAGGGGACTGAACAGGTATTTGAAGGTCTTGCCCTTTCACATGCTTACCACATCCAACCTCCTGCATAATGTCGCCAAGGGGGAATGGTTCCCATCCATTGACCTGGCAGACGCTTACTTCCACATCCCAATTGCACGGCAGCACAGACAGTTCCTGTGGTTTGCCTACTAGGATCGCCACTGGCAGTTCTGGGTGCTTCCGTTTGGGCTCTCCCTCTCCCTGAGGGTTTTTTTACTCAGTTTGTGGAGGCTCTGACATCCCTGCAATCAGGTGGTCCTGCAGTCATGAAGGTCCTGCCGTCTCTCGACAACTGGCTGATTTGCACACCATCATGTTTGCAGGCAGCTTGGGATACTGCCAGGCTCCTTGCCCACGTGGCCTGGTTGGGCCTCAGGGTCAGTTTCCTGAAGTCTTGTCTGGTCCCATCCCAGATGACATTCTTTATCAGAATGACCTTGGACCCCCCCTCCCCGGTTCTCCCTGAAGGAGACCACCAGCATCCTTGGTCAGGTTGCGCTGGCACACCCTTGGCCTGGGGACCTCGTTTATGCCTTTCCCCCCCTCCCTCTGATTGGGCACACTTTTCAGAGTCCTTCAGGAGGTGCGCACACAGAGGGCTTTCAGTATTCAGACCTGGGACCAGTACTACTTCTGCTATACAGCAGTCATTGAGTATGCTCAGCGGCACGGAAAGCTGACCCCAGTGCAGAGGTCTGACTCAGACCTGGAGACTGACAGCGAGTGAGACGCGCGGCAGGGAAACTCGGCGACCGGGACATTCGACCTCAGCAGAAGTCGAAGGAACAAGAAGACCGAAGAGCGGCATTTCGGAGCAGAGCAGGACGATGACTCCGGCAGACTCCCACAGCGGCTCTTTCTTCACATGAGTGAATAAACGGAGGAGAGGAAGAGCTGTAAAAGAAAATACAGCGCAGTGGAGCCTGTGCATTGCGTCATCGATGAGCAAGCTGGACTGCCAATCCTCGAGCCCCTCAATATTTAGCATGCTTTTGCTGGTGGCTCCCTTCTGGCCAGCTCACATATGGTCCCCACTGCTTTGCAGACTCAGTTTTAACGAACTGGGGTTCCTCCCCAAAAGGTAGGACCTACTTTCACAACACAGGGGTCGAGTTTGGCACCCGAACCCTCATCGCCTTCGGTTGTGTGTCTTGCTCCTGAAGGGTCTGACCTGTTGCTGAACACCTGGGTGGGGCCTGTCAGGCAGACCATTCTGAATGCCAGAGCGCCGTCCACTCGCCTGCAGTATGATATTAGGTGGAGGTTATTTGTACAGCGGTGTGACAACCATGGGGAGGACCCAGTGCGCTGCTTAATTCCCAAGATCCTGGAGTTTCTCAAATTGCTTGTGGATGAGGGTCGCTCCCCATGCACTCTGAAGGTATATGTGGCAGCAATATCGGCCCAACATGTGAGACTCGACACCAGCACAGTGGGGAGCCACAGCCTGGTCTCGTCGTTCCTCAGGGGGGCTCGGTGGCTGCACCCGCTGAGGGCCCCATGTACCCCAGTGTGGGATCTGTAAGTAGCTCTCAACGGGTTGTGTCAGCCTCCTTTTGAACCTCTCGCAAGTGCAGGGTTGCAGTGGGTTTCGCTGAAGACCACATTCTTGCTGGCCATTACTTCGGCAAAATGTGTTGGTGAGCTGCACGCCCTCTTGATTAGCTCATCATGCTTGAGGTGGCACCCGGAGGGTACAGGGGTCACCCTGTGGCCAAACATTGCGTTTGTCCCAAAGCTGCTGTCGAGTTCAAAATTTAACCGGCCTATTTGACTTGCACAGGGGGAAGTCGCGAAAGACCGGCACTTTTGTGTCTGGTGAGGGCCCTGCGTTGTTATATTGCAGTTATTGCGGACTTGCGTCTGTCCGAGCAGCTCTTTGTGTGCTATGGTGGGCCCAACAAGGGCTCTGCTCTCTTCGAGCAGTGGTTGTCTCACTGGGTTGTGGATGCCATTCGCCATTCATACCAGGTCTCAGGCCACCCCCTCCCCTCGGGGGTGCACACTCACTCTACCAGAAGGGTGTCCACACTGTGAGCCGCTCTGCATTGCGTGTCCTTGGAGGACATATGTGCTGCTGCTGCATGGGCGGCACCAGACACTTTTGCCAGTTTCTACTGCGTGAATGTGGCCACTCCTCACCCACTGGGTGTGATCCTGCGTTCCCCAGAGGCTTCTCAGTAAGGTTGGTGTCTGGGACTCTGGCGGTCAGCAGGGATGAAATAGAATGAAAGTTACAAGTGTAACTACGGTTCTATAAATCCCAAATAACCACCAGAGCATTCCATCACTCAGAATCCTCGTGGGCACATGAGAAGATTCTGTAGGAACTGAACCCTGGTGACACCGGAACTTATCACCTGTTTCGGGTCATCCAGGGGTCATAAATGAGAACTTTGGTATGCATACTCAAGCTATGCATGTGTGAAGGAAACATTCAGTATTTCACCCCTGCCCTCTGGCGGTCATTCGGGATTCATTGAACCGTAGTTACACTTGTAACTTTCGTTTTAACACACTAACATTCACTGGGTGCAAACATGAAAAATGTATTTTCAAAATGTAGAAATTCCAAATAAAAACATGCAACAAATTAATATATGACAATTGTGCCAATCGTGAATTAACTAATTTCCTTTAACCCTCAAGCAACCATGTGAGTTTACTGACTGAAATGACCGAGTGGGGCCATTTATGACCACATTGTCTTTTGTACAGTAATCCGTGTTTTTAATGGCCTTTTTGGTGTTAATCTTATCTGTCCTGCTACCTGCAGTTAAGACAGGTATTTTATAATTATTTAATGGGGAAAAATTGCTAATCGTATTATTAGTTCAAGAAATAACAAAAATGTAGACTTCAACAACAATGCATTTAGACAGTCCTTGTCACTTTTGGTTTGAAAAAAATATCTATCTGTCTTTCACCACACTAGTGGTCCGCGTCTTTGGAACCAAATTCCGCGTCTTTGGAACCAAATTCCAGATCATCTCAGGACTGCAGACTCAGTCACTTCTTTTAAATCAGGCCTCAAAACTATTTTATTTACTCAGGCTTTTCAAGACATTTAATTGCAGGTTTTCTTGAAACAGAATCATGCTAAAATTTTTACAGTTTTCCGATTTTATTTGCTTTTGATTGTGATTTTAACTGCCTTCTCTGTTAAGGTGGTCTTCCACCCAAAAAATTAAAATTTGCAATTTTTATGATACACAAAATATTTTTACAGTGATGTAGATAATCAATTACTGATTGTAAACATATGTCAGTGGTCCATAATGGTTGCCATGGCAACCAGATATCAACTGGAAACAGTGAAAAAAGTGGTGTGTGCAAGAAAAATGATGGGGAAAAAACTAAGGGTCACACTGCTTTAAAAACTAGTTTAAAAGGGACTAGAATAATGTATATGTGCAGTTAACCAAAAAAATCTTGGAAAAAACATTTTTTTCCTTCTACTTCAATCATTTTTTTCTTGATTTTTACAAAAAAATACACAGGCTTGAGAGTCAATTGACACTACTATAAGACAAAAACATTATATTGCCAATTTTCTTGGTTTATTGCACAGAGCAGTGTGTTGGGCAAAACCACCGAAAGTTTCACTAAAATCGGACAAGTATTTCTTCTGCTACAATTTTCTTCGTGAACTGACTTTCAGAAAAATTGCATTTTGAGAAAATCAGTGTTAAAGTTTCAATAAGTGATTCACACCACATTACGTCCTGTCCCATTTTTGGCCTGATTTTGGAGTTTTCTAAATGGAATTATATAAATTCGAGGATATACCATCAATGACAAAGGATTGAAAATTACAAATTTAATGTTTTTGAAAATTTGACTTTTTCGGTGAAAATTCGGATATCGAAGGTGGAAGACCACCTTAAGCACTTTGAATTGCCTTGTGTACAAATTGTGCTATATAAATAAACTTGACTTGACACTAAAAAATAGGAGCATTATCGATGTAAGTTTAAGTCAAAAATAGTTTTTACTTATTTTGTGCTGCCATCCTGCTCACATGAATAAAATTAATTAGCTGACTTGGTTTCCCGGGATTACACGAATACTGGTACATTGATGAAGTCATTCTTAGGAAGTCATCCTACTCAGAAGACATTCTATCAACCTATTTTACTACCAAGCATGTGTTTAAAACAAAAAAATCCCTCGAAGCTTTCTTTTTTCATATACGTAACATGATTTCAAAATAATTTTTTTTAAATTACTGAAATACCTGAAAATTGTCACTTTCAAAAGGAAATTCCCAGTTCTGAAAACAATTTCCCACAAAGCTTTTGAAACTAGACTCACAATGCACTAACAGAAATTTTTCAAACACAATCTTCAGCCACATGCTCGGCCACGGCCTCTACATCAAGGCTGTCCATGAACTGGACCTGCTCCCCTTGCGGCCAAATCTTGACATCCAGCTTGAGGAGCTGCAGCTACTGGAGGGACCTCATGGTCACATTGTACATCACAATGATTTAACATTTCAGAGATTTGACCATCATTGTCTGATGCTGACATATCTCCATCAATGGAGCTGTATTCATCATCACTTTGAGTTTAAAGTATAAGTCTCAATGCTTCAGTGACTGTATCCCTTGCTACCCTGGGTCTGTTATCCATGGTTAACTACAAAATCTTATAAAGAAGTTTTTAGAAATGGAAACTTTTAAATAAAAATAAAAAACAGTATTTAAAAAACAATGTTTCTCTTTGGGGTCATAAATTACCCCTCAAGAATTTGTCATGTCAAAGCAACAATAATGGTTGATGCAAAAATTTATATAAGTGTGTAGGAAGAGGAGCCTGACAAACTCATGTAACTCAAGTTCAGCTTGATTTTGACCACTGTCATTCAAAAAACCGAGCTGCTCCTATGAAAACATGAATTCTTCAGTGCACTTTAGAACATGTCTGTAACACACCACAGTTTTTTTCCCCTGTGCTTTCATTGCTTGTTGTGACTAGTTCTTTGGCCTCTGTGAGCTCAGAACAAACACCAGAAGCACTCAGTGTTTTCTGGACAGCAGCAGTAAAAATAAGCCTGTTTTTCCATGTGTTCACTGTAGAAAAAGTGAGTCATCTTTCGACATATTTGTGTTCTGTTACTGTGTAAAACAGCTACACTGTATGCACACTTTCTTTAGCTGTGTTGAACGTAACTTTAACTCTAAAGTTGCAGTTTTTGATCCCCGACCCCAATTAAAAACCTCAAATGTTTTCAGCTTGTTTTTTAAATGTTAGTCTTATGTTAGCTGAGTAACTAGCTGAGTATGTTCATGTTTTAAATGCTTTGTGGCTCTAAGACTTGTCGGGTGTTAAAACAGAATGAGTACGTAACCTTTGGCTCCTTTGCTCTGCAGAAGAGGAGGAGGAGGAGGTCCTTCCTGACATGGGCACATCGGCCGAAGCGATGCAGGTGGAACTCGAGGAGGATGATGAGGAGATGGACGAAGATGAGACAGTCAACGATGAGAATCACCCGCTGAAGAGGCCCCTGGACAGTCCCGACGCAGCTATGGGCATGATGCCCACCTCCAAGAGGCCACGCATGTACCCTGGCCTCAGCCCCGAATGGGGGAATGAGCCCAGGGAGCCCCTCACCTCCCTCAACCCGCAACGCGTCCCCCCCGGCATGCTGCCTTCACACGACAGCCTGGACCCCCTGTCACCAGAAATGCCATCTGGAACTCTGCCTTCCTTCAGACCTCAGCCTGTAATACCAAAACACTCAGATCAAAAGGGCCTTGCCACTCCAGGGAGGAAGCCCAAGGTCTCATCCCCCGGCAGACAACGGACTAAGTCCCCCAAAGGGGGCGTTCCTGTTCCGGTGGTGGGGAGTCCCATCCATTCACCCAAACCGTCGAAGGAGAAGAAGAAATCTCCGGGAAGGACAAAAAGCCCGAAAAGCCCCAAGAGTCCAAAGATGGGCTCTGCGAAAGCTTCTCAGCCTCAGAGCAAGATGGACAGCATGCATAAGTTACCGCTGTCCACGTTGAGCGAGCGGATGGGCAAGGAAAACATCCACATGCGTCAGAACATCGAGGACAGGGAGATGGCCGAGGGCACGTTCATGAAACTGGACCCTGATGACACGGCCATCGATGACTCTATTGACGCTGTGATCGCTCGAGCTTGCGCCGAGCGGGAGCCTGACCCCTTCGCCTTCTCCTCAGGCTCTGATTCGGACAGCAATGGCTTCTCCAGCCCCCGCAGGCTGACCATCATGGAGCAGTCCACACCCAAAGTCCCCATGGGGGCAGGGAACTTTTTGAAAGACTCGTCAACACCGCTGCACCTCCAGGCCCACCCGGGCCTGGGGAACTGGACCATGGACGATTCCATCAACGAAGTGATCCGCAAAGTTAACCAGGGGGGTCCATCAGTCCCACAGCAAAGCCAGGCGGAGTATGTGTCGTCGGGATCGGCCTCGCCACCCACCCCCGAGCCCCTGCTCAAGGTGTTCGAGGAGAAGAACAAGATGGTGTCGCCGGTGGATGTCAAGAAGAAGCTGAAAAAGGAGCTGAAAACGAAGCTGAAGAAGAAAGAGAAGGACAAGCCCAAAGATAAAGAGCGGGAGAAGGACAAGGGCAAGGTCAAAGAGAAGAACAAAGAGAAGAACCGGGACAAAAACAAGGACTTCTCCAAGGACGGAAAGATGCCTTGGAAAGAGTTTGGACTGAAGGATGAAGACCACTTTGCTCCCCGAGACTTCACGCTGCCTGAAGGCTCCATCAAGATCAAATCCAGAGACGGAGATGGCCCGAAGAAGGAGAAGGACAAACATAAAGACAAGAAGAAAGACAAGGAGAAGAGTAAAAAGGACAAAGATAAAAGGGACAAAGGTAAAGACAGAAGCAAGGAAGACAAGCAGAAGCAGTCGGCCTTATCTCCCTTCGCCTTGGGTGAAATCCCACCTCTGTTCAGCCCCTCGACCTGCCTGCGCATTCCCTCCATGCCCCCCATCCTGCAGGACAAGGAGGTGAAGAGCAAGGAGAAGGACAAGAAGAAGGACAAGAAGGAGAAGAAGAAGAAGAAAGACAAGGAGAAGGACAAGGAGCGGGAGAAGGCCAAAGAAAAGGAGAGGGAGAAGGAGGAGAAGAGGAAAGAGAAGGAGCGGGAGAAGGAGAAACGAGAGAAAGAGAAGGAGAAAGAAAAGGAGAGGATCCGCTTGGAGAAGGTAATTAGTGTTGTCCTTTCTCATTATGTTTGTGTTTGTGGAAGAGTGTCACTGACAGCCAGCGCGTCCCTCTTGTCCTCAGGTGAAAATAGACACTCCAGCAGCCTTACCGTCTCCAGTCATCCCCCGACTCACGCTCAGGGTGGGTGCGGGCCAGGACAAGATGTGAGTAACTCAGGCAGCAGGACGCCACGACACAACGGCCGCTTTCTGTCACTGCCAACACTGTTCACCCAGAACCACCTTTCTCCTTTCACAGGACAAATCTGTGCAGTTGGGATTTTTACACTTTGTGTTGTTTTTCTTATGGGACTAATTATTTCTTGAGAAAAGAATTGCATCTGATATCGAATTTCAAAATTATTGAAAAATAATTATATATAATAAATAAAAACACAATCTTTTATATATCTACTATTCTCTTGCTAATTTCCCTCTCTGTCTTGCTCTTTCCCTCTTCCTCCAGTGTTATAAGCAAAGTGGTTCCGAATTCAGAGCCCAAAACTCCGGCCCCCAAGACGCCAGTCGCAAAGTCAGGCCCTGGGAATCGTCCTCGCTCGCCCCCGCTGCCCCCGATACCTCCGATTTCCCCGATGCTGCCCAGCCTCGTGTCTCCCACCTTGCCGCTCCAACCCCCTCCTCCCCCGTCGTCGTCTCTGCTCCCGTCACTCCCGATTCTTCCTCCTGCCTCTTCCGTCAAAACGCCGGTCCGCAGCGTGGTGACTGAGACTGTCAGTACTTACGTGGTGAGTAGATTTTTGCTGTCAGAATGTGCTTTTCAGGCAGACTGGTTGGACAACAGCGTCCGACCCCCACCACCATCACCACCCCCTCACATCCACTCACTTCCCTCTCAATGACAACTTCATACTGTTTTCGGAGGTTGTTTGTTGCTCACACTGCCTGTTGTTGTCCAAGATTCGGGATGAATGGGGGAACCAGATCTGGATTTGTCCCGGATGCAACAAAGCCGACGATGGCAGTCCCATGATCGGATGCGACGATTGTGACGACTGGTATCACTGGTAAGAGCTCATTTTTTGGCAAATCGTCGGGCTGACGCAACGTTTCCAGCAACTCGGTTCAAATCGCTGCTGGGTTGGTCCTAAAAACATCTGGTGATTGATGGTGTTTATCAGATTGCTTCAGAGTAAGTGCCTTTGGAATGATGAAAGCCTCAGTATGAAGGTACAGTCTTGGTGTTCCTTCCACTCGCATGGGAGCTCAGCCTGATAAACAGGCTGCAACTGCAGCTGCTCTTTTCAGGCTGTTTCTCTGATCTTTTGGTTCTGCTCACTGCTGTACCTTCTTGCACTCACATGGAGATTTACATTCTTTTTGTTTCCTTGGACTGTTCATTGACTTCTGCGAAGAACAAAATAAATCCTAATAACATGCGCAAGTTCCTGAGTAAGTTCATCCAATTTGTCATGATTCAGTTATGAGAAACTTAGTATTCTGCAGAAATAGAGCCCAAAGACACAGTATTAAAGGTATTTCTCTACTTAACGGATTTTTTTTCTCAGTAAACATGGACAAACTGCAGTTCAATAACATTAGCACCCAGTGAACAGAGTACGAGCATTTGTTTTCTGTCATACTCAGGCAGATTTGATCGGATGGTAAATGATCAAACTGCTGTCGAGCGTCTCTCAGCGTCCTGAAGCGGCTTCAGGCAGACGCATGCGATGTCAGACCGCTGGTAGCTGCACGCACACTCTGCCTTCCCTGATTTGAACTCTCTGCTTCTTCTTCTCTCGTCCTCTCAGGCCCTGCGTCGGCATCCTCACAGCTCCCCCCGAGGACCAGCAGTGGTTCTGCGTCAAATGTGCCAGCAAGAAGAAGGACAAAAAACACAAGAAAAGAAAACACAAACCACACTGAGACTATGCAAAAAAGCACATATTTAGGACTTCTTCTGGACTAAAGCCATCACTGAACATTCGTGGCACTGCTGTAAATTAATAAAAAGAAATTTCAAATCGTGGCTGATTCAAACTTCCAATGGTTTTTGTAACGATCTCAGCCATGATGCTTTGTGAGTTGGTTAAAAGAAAAAGATTCAACCAGCACATATTTGGCCTTAGTTCCCACGTGGGCTCTGTGGCTCCTCCCCCTCCTTTATTTCTTCTAATGTTTGCTTGTTTCCTTTGTTTTCTTGGCTGTCCAGTCCTGTGAGATCCTGACGATTGAGTCAGTACGAGGAGACGATGACGGTTTGTGTGAGATCACAGCATACAAGAGGAGAACACGTCACCTGTCGTCTTTATCTGTGTTCCTCTCGACTGGAAAAAAAAACCCCGACCTCTTGCATTTTTTCCCGCAGTATCATTGAAATGTCATGTATATAATGATGACAGCATCAGGCATGTATAAATGTGTAAATACCAACTTCCAAGCCAAGTGCATTTTGTTCTTAGGATTCTGACTTGTTAAATTCATTTGCAAATATTGGGTTTTAAATGATTTTCTGTAATTTCTGTACATTTTTTAAATTCAAAGTTTGTATTTTTATTTCCCCCCCTCATACAGATTAGTCCAGGAGTTATACTGTAGCTGTGCTTGTAATGTAATTCATTTTGCTGATATTTCCATATTAAAGATGAACAGTCTGTGTACTCACAGACTTTAAGGCCTAAATTTGATTGCCAGACTGTACCCCGATTTTCTGTCAAACACCTCTGTGCACCAGTTTGTTGTTTGTTTGTTTTTTCATTTCAAACCCATACATCTTTCTCTGCACTTCTGTTTTCCAGATAGCTGTCGTTCTTTTGCATTTGCTTCATCAAAATAGATTGAAAATATTTTTAACTAACTGAGTGGCAAATGTTGATTTTCATTCGTGCTCGTTTCTTAGTGTGCGAGAACCGCAGCTGCTCGCCCCGCGGCCCGGCGCTGGGTGTTTCCCCTCCCGCAGCTGTCCGCCTGATGCATTCACTTAAATCTGAGACCATTCGGCGAGCTGATACCCCCCCTTCAGTGGCTCTGAGGGAGCACTTCAAACCAGCATCGCCACAATGAAACCCATCTGAGAGATTCATGGTGGATTGTGGGAACTGACTTTTAAAAGTGGGTCTTGGGGAAAAATGTCTCGTGGTTGCAGAAGATTTAGTACTGCGATTCTGCCCCCCCAAGCAGCCACACGGTGTCGCTGTTCATGCATGAGTACCGCAGGGTGCAGCCCCTCCCCTCAAGAGAAAAACAACACAGCAGGGTCATGTGAAATGTGCTTCACCTCCTCTTGTATGTCATATATGTAACAGGTGGAATCCTCAGCAGCTTTCAGCGTGACAACTGTCATGGCAGGCGAATAAGTGGCATTTTAAAGCCTGTTTTACAGTTTTTCTGAAGTGTTAATGAATCAACTCTGTCAAAACAAACCCCAACAGAACAGCACAGTCTGCTGTTGAAACCCACTTCCTGGAGTTATCAGGAGGAACACAGGATATGGAGCCCGCTCTGCATGTCTGACCTCATTTTTTCCATTCTTTGAAGTGAAACACGTATGAAATGTCTGCAGGACGACTCAACTGTTGTATCTGTTACAGGAAGTGTCAGTGGCAGCAGCAAGTGTCTTTGCAAACCCGCAGCTGAAAGGACTGCACGTCTCAGAGCGGTAGGCACACTGGAGAAGTTACTCTGCTTTAAAGCATACCGGGAGCCTATTTTAGAGTGAAGCCATTGAAATATTTATACACAAGTAGCAGTACTTAGAATTCATTTTTTAACAGCGCGCTGCGATGAACAAAGCAGCCGGGTGAGCGCTCAGGAAAACACGACTCTTTCATGGGGAACTATTTATTTGTCACTTTCAGGGGAACTTCAATGTCCAGAAATACAGTCTGAAGATTTTACCATCATTACAAAGTCAGTTTTGCTACACTTGTGATTTGAAACTAAGGAATTTTGAACAACCTTCAAAGCTTTATTGAGATAACTGTGACCAATAGTTCAATAAATTAAGGAAAAAGCATCTCCTACTGAAATATAATACTGATGATACTGCATATTGTATTTTCTGAATAATATAATAGATTAAAGAAAGCAAAACATAAAAGTCTCGATTTTTACCAAAAACACAAAACAAAAAATCCAAACAAGAGGAGCGACTGTGCTCTGATGAACATTTTCATTGTAGTCCAGTGACATGTACTTGAGTACTCTCCTGTCCAACTGTGCTTTGAAAAAAAACAGGACTTATTAAAAAAAAAACTAAGGAAATACAAGAGAAGAAAACAGTCAAGAAAAACAACAACTTTAATGAAGAAGCAAACATCTGAACATCTGATCCATGGTGCAAACAGACCGACAGCCACAGCACATGACACAGCAGCACATTTGTCCCATGACTGAGGGGCGGCTTCATTTGAGAGACCAGCAGAGAACTGCAAAGAAAACCAAAGCTTATGATCTCTAAAATAACGCACAAATTTGAAAATGCACTTTTGTCTGATTGATAGAACAACTTGGTTGGTCTGTGAGGGCCAGCTCAAAGTTCTTCTATGGTGTCAGGTGATGTAGTTTTGGGGCCCGGTCGGAGGTGTGACCCCTCATCTGAACGAAGTAAAATGGGCATGGGCCGATCACCAACATGGACAGTTCCACCGTGCAGCCTCAGCTCCAACCTTTGTAACACCATAATAAAGGGCATTAAGGCTCCCAAGTAATAAAAATTAGATATGAACACTTTCCAGGCACAGAAAGCACTCATTCACTTTTAAAAACATAGGAGGAAAAAAAAATCCTTTTATACCTCCACTTCTCTCTCTGCCTTTGTGTTTCTCCAGCAGACGGCTCTAATGGAAATGTACTCAATGTCTTCCGATAACACTGAATTAAAGAGGAAGTGGAAAAAGGGATGTGTGGCCAATGAAAGGGGAAATAAAATGACTTCTGCTCATGCAAAAGAGCTGACATTACATTTGCGGTGCGTGTTTTTAATCATACGAAACGCATCTGCTCCTGCAAGTCCTCACAAACAGCCAATCGAGACAAAATTAGAGTGCGGCCAGTGTGTCATAAAGCACTCACAGTTAAAGCTCATTTGCAAATTGGTCGAGTTTTAACTGAAAACGGAGAAAATGATCAAGACGATTACTGCGACTATTTGTGGACACGGGTGTCTGTATAGTCGAAGCTGGCTGCAAACATCTGCCGGATCATCGGTTTGACTGCCTAGTGTGAAGACCAAGCTGTGGCGTTAAAAGGATGGATATTTGGTGTGAGATAAAGAGTTCAAGCTCCTCAAGATGCCTTTTTCAGCACATTGCTCCATAAAGAGGAAGTACTGCTTGATTATCAGGTGCTCACTCCTCAGACTCCCAAGCTCATTTTGAAATGACTTTACTTTGAATCCTTCTGTGTTTAAGGTTGTACAAACAGCTCCTGGCTGCAGATATTGCGGTAATGCCCAGTGTTCACTGAGCTGTAACGGTTTCAGTTTTACTCCACCAAAACACAAACAGTATTTGTCTGTGTAAACGCTCCCGAGGGAGCCTGCGAGTGGTGCAAAAGGGAAAGTGGATGGGCGCTTTCACTCATGGCGAGGCCACCTGCAGAGCCTGAAGCATGCTCTGTTATTAGACTTTGCTCACGTGACAGCAGGCTTGAAAGCGCTCCGGTTTTCGCCACCGAAACCCACCAGAACTGACTTTCACTCCATAGAGATTGTTTTGTGAAACTCAGGCTCATGAAAGCTCAAAGAAATTTGAACGTGTTGATAATGTGAGTTGAGCCAAAAGCAGGAATCAAATAGTTTTAAGTTCAAATTACAAATCTAAAAAAAACTGACTTTGAAAACCACGAAACTTTGATGTATGAATCAATCGATGTAATAAAATGCAGACGAGAGGCAAGACCATATTAAATCGTTTATTCATTAATATATCATTAGTATATCTTTATGTGAGCCAAGAAAGAGACGTTTCAGTCTAGATCTCATTTGTAAAGGTCACCTGGCCCAAAGGTCAGCAGCACTGTCGTCAAACAGGCAGATTACAGACAATTTTTTCCGGTAAAACAAGTAATCCGGAGATGGCAGAGACAATAACAGAGAGGGGCACAGTGACTATTCAGAATATTCTCATCTTTTGTTTAGTGGGGAGTAAAAAGCTTTAAGAGAAGTTGATTTAAATATTCAGTACTGTTATAGCGACATACGACTGCTTTTACTTTCAGAGTTGAGGCGTTGAATTAAAATCTGACAACAAGTCACTCCAGCCACACACACACACACACACACACACACACACACACACACACACACACACACACACACACACACACACACAC
>JASSRZ010000080.1:3968578-3986608 GCA_032164315.1 Malacoctenus gilli | reverse complement strand
CACACACACACACACACACACACACACACACACACACACACACACACACACACACACACACACACACACACAAGCTCGACTCTCCGAGTGGTGTCCTACTCATCCAACATTATCTTGTGTCTGCAACCTCCTTCCAATGTTGGGGATTAGCACACACAACATTATCATACCATACATTTTCAATGCTCGTGTGAAAGGCTCTGAGTTATGCAGAGTGCAACGTGGCGCCCGTGACTCTGACAGTCATGCTAAGCAGCAACGCATCATAAAGAGCTGAATTTCAACATCGGTCTTTTAAAATATTCATGCCAGCAGAAAACGCAGGGCTTGAAATGAAGAGGATTTGGTGCCGTGATCAGAGGGAGTGGATCCCCTTCATGCCGGTCCTCTCAACTGTGATACTGGCGCACGCTGACATGACCCTGTTTCAGATGACTTTCCCACTTAATGTCATGTTGCTCTAATGAGACGCAACACCTATGGGAGAATGAGACCTAGTTTCAATTCCTCCTGGGTTTTGTGATAGAATATTGTGATAAATGACTTTCGATTTTCTTTTTTTCCCCTCCCTGGATGTTACAGCAGCAGCAGCAGCCAGGCGTTCAGCGCGTGACGTATGAGAGACTATATGTCCTATGATATACAAAAAACAGCTCTGTCTTCTTTCTATTTTCAGCCTCATGGCTCAGAACGCAGTCAAATCAGCTTTGTTCAGTGCAAATCATCAGGATGCAGACCGTTTCTTTCAGAAGTCCTCTCAATGTGCCATTAGCCTGCCATTAGTTGATGTTAAAGCTTCCAGTGTGCTTGGATGTAATGTGAACAGCCATCCTTGTGTAACCTAGATGTACATTATGTTCTTATTGCTGTGGGTCAGCCCACAGGTGGGCCTGCACCAGCGTCACAGGCAGCTAAGTGTACTTTCAGACACTGCAGGTATTCCTGCAGCCGCGTACACTGTGTGCAGAGTGACACGAACCAATAAAGGCTATTCTGTAATCTTCTTTAGTTGAACAAGTACAAACACCGACTGCGACGCCTGCCCTTCCTATGTGCGGACTATCTTTATCCACATCTCCTCTATGATATCACTGCCATGTGGCTGTCAGAGAGAGCGCTCCATCAGTCACCCACTGGTTTTATTATCAGCTGAATGATGGAGAGGGTGTCACCAGATTACACTCGGGCTTCTCAGCAGAGACAGTGCAAGGCGGCGGTGTCGGCGTCCGGCCCCGGTCCTGAAGGCCTCACTGTCCTGTAGGTTTCAGACGGCGCCCTCTCTGGACACACCTGGCCGTGACGAGCAGACCTGCATGAGGACGACTGCCGAGCCTGATGATGACACATCCATTAGATGCAGGTGTGTTGGAGCAGCGAGACATGCAGGATGGTGTCCCTCCAGGACTCAATGCCTTCAGGACATTTGTCCACAGCAGGTACTTCAAAATGAGTAGACAACCTAATAATCAAATAAATGATGACCATGCATGTTGTTTTGTTCTTTGTGCCTCTAACGATTCACTTCAAAGTGCCTGAAAACCAGGACTGAACTGCCTTGACAACTGTGTTGATGTTTCCCTTAATTTCTCCCTGAATCTGAAAGTGGGAATAAATCATCCACGTCCAATTTTCTGAAGTTCTCCTAATATGGGTGTCAATTAGTACCACAGTGCTGCTGTGGACACAGCTTTACAGCCTGCAAACTGGGCTGCCGCAGGCAGCACAATGCATTAGCGCACGATGAGCTGTCAGAGAGGATTATTTCAGCCACCACAGTCAGTGAAGGGGGTGGGCGCCGCTCTGCTGCACTAAACCAAGGATAAAGAGTGGGCGGGAGGCAGAGAAAGGGAGAGAAACACATAGAGGAAAGAGGGAAAGAGAAGAAAGTGTCTGTTTCACCGGGTGGATTTTTCCAGAGCACCGATGTTGGAACACTCTTCTGAGCTGGCCCTGGTGCAGAGTCTGTATGCCAACAGCATGCGCTGTCCCCCCTCTGCAGCCGGGATCTCTGTCAGGAACGAGGACCTGCCTATGAGGTACGTGGAGACTGGCCCCTCGCTCACATTCGGGCTCGCCTTTGTGAAGCTGCCTGTATTCGAACTGCCTCTTTGTCTGTAGGCTGCCTCTACATGGGATGTATTGTTTCCATTTGGGGCGTTCTCCCATGCTGTGACCGTGCCTGTGGGCAGGGGGGTGCTCCTGTGGTGTCTCTCTGTAAACATATGTTGTTTAGGATTTTTTGCTGTTGTTTGTTTACAGGAGACAAGAAACCATGTGATTGAATCATACCAGTCTGGTATTTTCTGACAACCAATTTTCCACAAATGATTTATTCAGGAGGTAGTTGGTTAAAAAAATGTATTACAAAGATTAAAATCAATGAAAAAATTAAAGCATTGTTTTAATCCTTAAGTTCCGAAAGACCTCAGGTGCACGCATTAAATATAAAAAAAAAAGACACAAAGAGACAAAGGTGACGCAGGGCTGTGTTTTTGAATTATACACACCCAAAATAAAGGCAAATATTTATGAGGTATCAACTCAGATCATTCTTCAATCTTGTGAGCCATCTCAGTCAAAAACAACTGACGATATCAGTCATCTTCCACAGCACAAGGAGCAACACTCGCATCGCCCTACATGGTGGAATTTGCATACATGCAGAGCAGGATTTCCTCTAAGACAGAGATAGATTTGTCTCCAGTGCCTCTTGACAGCGTGGTTTTCCTCCATGAAGCATGATAAGATGAAGTTCGCTCTCTCCATTTTGAGAGCCCTCCAGCTGGTCGCCATTCGACAGATGATTTCATGAAAGGCGGTGCGGGGAAGAAAAAAGTGCGCTTTCCAAATGAAGTGTTTGAAAATGCATGATGTGGCCTGTTTTTGGGTTTGCAGCTGACCTATTTATACACGGAGCCGTTTGTCACGAAGGGGTGCGAATTAGAAAACTGGGTTGTTGAGGAAGATGATGATGATGATGATGATGATGATGATGATGATGATGATGATGATGATGATGTTGATGATGATCGTGATGATGAGGATGATGATGATGATGATGATCGTGATGATGAGGATGATGATGAGTATGAGTGATACTCAACTCTATCCACGGCATGAGGGGACAAACATTTGATGTAAACAACAAAAGCGTGGCACAAGTGGGGGATTATGATAGGATTACAGAAGTAATAATCTGAGATTAAGAATAGGATAGTTTCCAAAGGTGCCAACAAGCAGACACTGGAAGAGCGCCCTTCTCACACTCACGGCAACACCTCTAAGAAAAGCCAGAAGAGTGCACGTCCGGAGGTAGAAATAAACTGTAAGGACGGACCACTGCCCAGATAACTGTGCACCATGTATGCATGGAAACCTGAGCCGCTCCTTTTATAGCGATCCTATTCAATGAGATCCCCCGAGACCTAATTGAGTCAAAGGAAATATGTGGATGCTGCAGATGGGATGACATTATTGTATTTTCTCTCCATCTTAATGAAACCTGATTCTCCGGAGAGGTTTAGACCACCTTTTTATAGCGGCCCCTGGAGCTAAATGGCACTGCATGCTGTATAGTGGGCTTGTCTGCACATATGGCAGAATAGGTGGCGTTATCACATTATGCATAGAAACCTCTTTCAGGCACTGTATAATAGAGCATGCACTGCATTGGTGCCAGGTTGCCTCGAAATTGCTATGGATACAAGGATTAAGTCGGATTTCATAAATGGGATGTTTCTTAACACTCACTGTGAATAACATTTTTGGATTGTGCAGCTGCTGGAGGAGGAATAAATGAATGGTTTGATAATTAGGCCAGCCCCCACCTGTCTCTTCGCCGGGGCAAATGGTCCTTGATCACAGCTCCCACCACCTTCTTTCCCTCCTGTGTGGAGGCCTCGCCCTGCAAGTCCAGCACAACAAAGGAACACAAGCGCCCCCTCCCCCAGGAAAACAACAGCCCAGCACAAAGGAGAAATGTGACCTATGACCCTGGGGAAAGGCAAGACCAGACAAAGTTTTAGGTCAACTCTCTTGTGACTGGTAAAGATTTGTCTCGTGCAACAGCAGTAGATGATCATCCTTAGGGAAACCTTATTTATTTGAGCGGTCAATTTTTCCCCCCTGAATTTAGGTCCTGAGGAAAATGTGGAAACAGGAGCAGCATCAGTGTGCCTGATGTGTCCATGACCTCAATACTATATTTAAACATTATAAATGGCTCTGTAATGAGGATCATTAGATCTCCCCAACACATGAATAGACTGATTGCCACTCACAATGGGAGACGACAGCATCGGCTGTCTGTCATCAGGAGCACATAATGGCGATGCTTCGGCAGATAAAATGAGCATAAACTACAGATGGGTCAGTAAAGTGTCCACGGGGCTCCACGTGTGGTCCCTGTGGGGATATTACAGTCGTTTTACATGGCAGCGGCATGTTCGGCAGCGTGGCTTCAGACTTTTGTTGAGGAGGCCACGCCTCTGGTTTGCTGCAGCTCGCTGTGCATTGACAGCGGCTTCCCTCTCTTTATTTCAATCGGGGACGAGGCAGAAATAAGGCGGATACCGGTGCCCCCCTCTCCCTCGCTCTCTCTCCAGCCCGCGGTCTCTCTCTCTCTCTCATGCAGTTTTGAAGAAGACGCCCCCTCCCTGCACCTGCTCCACTTCGTCTTCTTGCCGTCTGGCAGGAGTTGAGCCTCTTGCGGAGTGAGCGGACGTCGCTTCTTCTCATTGTTGTTTTGAACATGACTTCGACGTACGACCTGGATTTCCACCCTCTTACCGAAAGTCGGTTATTGACTTCGAGCGACTCGATGTAAGTAACGCCGCCAGCGGCCCTCGTCGCCCATCGGCCCAGGTTTTGCGGAGGAGTTAACGTTACGGAGCGCGTTTTTCCATTTTTACGGGAGAAAAGAAACGTGCAACACAGTTCAGGGCGAGTTGGAAGTTGGCTAATGTTAGCATGACGGCCGTTGCTAATGTTGCTAATCGTGCGAACAGTGGGGCTCTGCTCAGCTTTAGTTGGAGTTATTCGCCAAACTCGCATATTAAAGAATAAAACTACGCCACTGGGGGGTTGTGCTAGTTATAGCAAACCTATTGTGCGCGAATACGGACCCCGAACACGGCTAATGTGTAGAAAGCTGAAGTGAAAACGCAGTTTGCTAGCGATGATACTCGACGGTACGCGCGCTACATAGTCAAGTGACATGTGCTTCCGGAGATCTTGCGTTTCATTATCAGCGGTAAAACTGCCCAAATTAACGTTTCTAAACGGTGTCCCGTCGTATTGTGTGGTGCAACTGTCGTCCGTACTGGCGGTACTTGAGCACAGCTGAACAAGTTTGTCGGGAGTGTGCTCGGTTGGCGTTAAACGGTCGATTATGTGCGCTTGAAAGGGAGTACTTCCAGCGCAGCGACTGTGTCAAGTTTGCCTGAAGTAAGTCAATAATTGATGGAGTGAGTAACCCGATATTGGGTGCCTTTTTTTGGTTTTCTCTCCATTCGTTTGGCTGCGACTCGGCCACACGGGTGAGCATGGTTTGTCGCGGCTATCGGCTCGGCTGGCGCACTCCCAGTCCCTCCCTGTGCCTCTGCCTGCTAGCAGCCGAGCTAGCACGGTTAGCTCGCAGCCATCGCTGCTCCTCGTCCATGTTGGATGAAGAGTGCTTACTTAACGACTCTTAACACGTGGTTTGCTACAATATTGAGCCATTAATGGCAATCTTGTGACAGGTCATGTAAACATCAGGGGGGAAGGCACTTTTCTCAGTACAAAGGTACACGGTAGACTTCAGCCCTGCCGAGGTAACCTCAGCTAATCCCGTTTGACAAAACATTTCTACGACCACGGACTGTTTTCACAAGGCCATTTGTAAATTTCAGTGTTTGCACTTTCAAGCACCATTATCTGTATCTTGAAGCTAAATGAGTACGACTTTATTTTATGGTGTGATGAAAGAATCCTGATCTAAATGAACATTTTACGGTGCTCCTTCAAAGTAATTTACCATTAAGTAACAATAACCCGATTATGCTAAATAGTACGATCATCTTTCAATATTTCTCTATATTCTTATTCTACTGAGATTACTGAAACAGTGATAAGATAAAACCTCTCCACTTGTGTGTGATCTTTCCTTCCATCACAAATGGTAAAAATGTGATATTGAGCCACAGTAATGTGAGGCTTTGCTTTATTTTTTTGTGAACTGTAACTGCATAGTCTGACTGTCACAATATAAATGAATGTAAAGTTGCTATTTGGGACTTTTTCAACTCTTTAACAGTGGATTATATAATCTAAAAAGGCAATACATTTAAAATTAGCAGTTAAGTCAGAATTATCTCTTGTGATAAACTACCAATTGAGGGAAGCTTGGAAGTATTGAGTCATTATTGTATGTTTTCAGAAACATTTTCAGACTCCAGTATATTTTTAGATGATTGCGCAGTCATGCGACTTGGAGACGATAAGATGGCGATTAGATCGTAGCAGAGTTGCTTTTGATTGATTTATCCCTCTGATTGTTGACAGTGAGAGTGACTATCAGGGCTTAAAGGTGATCCTTTGGCAGCCAAAGCCAACACACTGTATGTCGGTAAGCTAAGCGTCACCGTGATCCCCCTTTGTTGTGGCCAGGGAGCTGTTGATCTGTGTGAAGTGCAGGATCTTGGCACTGGGTCTGGAGGCTGCTTGGGCCAGCTGTTCTGCTCTCTTTCTGCTAAGGTGGCAGTGCCAGCGGTGGTAGTGATGATGGGTGGGTGCTGTGTACCCAGATGTTGAAGGCCAAAGGAAGGAGGACTCTTGTCTGGTCGGTCACCTGTTTCTCGGCTCCCTTCTGCTTGTAAGGCATGACAATAACTGCAAAACGGGCAACACCAGGAGCTGCGTTCAGTTTTCTGACTCCTGCAGTCACTGCCTCCTATCTCCGTGGCAGGGTTCTATGATCCAAGGTTGAGCAAAGTCTTTCGCAAGCTTTGCAAACATAGGAAATTGAGTTGCATAAGTTCACATTTAGAAAGAGAGACCCTTCATGAGTTTTTGGTAATTTAGCCTATACCAGAGGTCAGTGTGTTTCTTATTTGATGTTGGTGTTACATGAAGTGAAGGGAAATCAGCTGTCAAGTGAGGGCTGTTTTAGGCAGACAAGTCAAATTTATAACATTTCAACCGATAAAAAGTGACAAGAACATTTTTCTCATGGCATTCTCAGTGTAGCATAGAAATAACCTGCTATAAATGTGAAATTTAAGGAAAACAATATTTTTAATGTTTCGAAACACCCGAATGTAATCTCTACAGTGTTTTTGTTAAATCAATGTTGAACCTCAACTCTTTAATAAAAGCAACACAGTTTAGGCAATTGTTTTTTTGTGAAGTAATTTACAGAATTTCTAAAGAGTGACCAAAAGCAAATGATTTTGGAGGTTTGTAACATTCATAGATGTTCTGATACGATGGTGCTTGAATGAGGGCTCTTTGGGACTAAGCACTTGCAGATTAACCTGTCAAGTCTTCTTACTGCTTTCAGGCAGCTATTGCTCTCTTTATTTGAGATGCAGTAATGACATGGAGTCCTACCATAAGTTTTAAATTGGAGCTCTCTCTGAAACTGCCAAGTGTGTTTCAAGTAACCTTGCTGAGATGTTTGACTGTTGGTTCACACCAGCTTTACTTTAGCATTGTCATCCATAACCACCAGGGACTCTTGGTGTGATTATGTAGCTAATGGGGCAGGCCTTGTCATCAGATGCTGGCCGTCTGTTAACATGCAGCCTATTCAGAGGCTGATTGAACATGTCTGTCTTCATCAGGGGAAATGGAAGAGAAAGATCAGGCCATTTTGAGCTGAATCTGAGTTAATACCGGAAGGAAAATATTGTAACAACTTGCTATTGTAACCGATGCAAACTGATTGGGTTGGTCACTTGGTGTGGAAATCAAAAAGCATACACTGTGTTCATGTTTATGCCCTGGAGGGACAACCCGTCTTATTTAACAGTTGTTTTTCCAAAAGCGTGAGTCAGAGCAGCTTTTGCTCAAGGGCCCTACAGCACTTGCTGGGTAAATCCTGCTCTTGTTTTCTGTGTCCAGTTTTGTAGGTACAACTTCAAGCCTGTCAGCAGTGTATTTTTGTTTGGAGCTTGCGAAACCTTATTTAACCCATCAAAGAATATCGGATGAGGTTTTGAAGCAGCAGAGAAAATAGATGGAGCTGGAAGAGAGAGCCTTTATGTTCCACTTGACAGCTGTCGGAGATATTACCAAAGCATTAGAGGCATTCTGTGTCTCATTGAATCAGCTTATAGGGCCATTGGTTCCCTGAAAGAAAAAAAAAAAACAACTCATGACTTTTTTTAGGGTATTACAAGCAAACAGCTGTTTCACTCAACTGATTTCCTGCTTTTTGCTGAGGCATTGCGTGTGTCCATGTGAACCTTGACATTTTTCATTTCCAATGAAGCATTTCAGGAGAGTGTTTTCTGATTGCCAAAAACAGCCCAAAGCAAAGGATCAAGTGTTACTCAAAACAAGTAGGGACTCATCAGTATTTGAAACAATGCCTAACAAGTCTTGTTTGATCAATGTTAATTAAAGGAAGTTTAAGTGATGCCGTTTCTTGTGAGTTTTGTATAATGTAAATTAACAGCTGGTAATTAAGAAAAAACATCAATATGGTTTGCTTTACATAAACCAAGTGATTGCTTACAATGGACAGCAGTGGGATTGATTCCTTATGGTTGTGGTGAAAAATTCTACAATATTATGGGACATGTGTTGTTGCTGTGACCCCTGGTGGTTTCAGGATGAGTAATGTCCACTTGCACAACGCTGAGCTTTCAAAATCATGTCCATAACCAGGCAAATTGGCCTGCTTTCTATTATGGGCACAGCAAAGGTGTTGCTGGCATACTTGTGCGGTCAGAGAGCTCACCAACAGGACGGCCACATGGTTCCGATAAATCACCTGTTTTTATGGGCGGAGTGGTAGCGAGCATGCGACTGCCGTGGCAATAGCTTTGGATGACTCGTCAGCTGCTGCAGGGCGTCTTGGAGAGAGACGAGCTGCCACATTGCAGGGCTGTTTGGGGAGGCTCAGCGAAAGACTTCATCACTACTGTCTGGGAGCATACTAGCAGGTGGTGCAGGGAGCAGATCGGAGCATCACTGACAGAATAAATTGGAGCATTTTTTGTGTTTTTCACCAAAAACATTTCATTTCTGCTCTTTAAAAAGGCTGAAATTGAAAGCACATCTGAACTACGATCATCGAATGAGCAGAGATTAATGTAGATGGATGGTCAAGCATCTGATATTGCGTATTGCTGTTTTGATGAGCTGGTCCATTTCATCAAAATATCATCGGAATAGCTTAGATAACTGTAATTTGGGTTATATAGATCAAGGAAAAATTGGTTTGGTGTTCCAGATGGGAAAAGGTTCTTTTCCTCTATTCTGCATGATAACAGCCACACATTAGTGGCTGATTTCAAAATACTATTTACATCTTAAAATATTCATAGTCAACCAGAGTTGTCATGATTTACACTTTGGGGTAGGTTTATTATTCAGCAGTTGCAGTGCTGATGTGACTTGACTTGCTGTCTCAGTCTGTCTGACCTCACTGAGCCCACATTGAATGGTTGTCATTTGAGAGTCAGTTGTCCTGAAGAGATGTTGTGGAAACTTTTCTTTGAAGTCTTCCTTTCAGCTGTATATTTGCACAACATTGCTGCACTGAACAACATTTTGTTCATACCAACTCATCATTACTGTTTAAACTGCCAACAACGGAACAAATGAAGTATTGTTAAATTCTGATTCTTGTCACCTTTGTTACTTTAGTTCAAGGCATAGTAAATGTCTTAATAATGTGAACATTATTGGACAAGCTTAGCAGCTTGTGAGTAAACTTCAGACACTCAAAGCTTTGAATATTTAAAGTTGTGACGGATTGCTTTTTTTGCAGTTTTAACTGCTCGTGTTAAGTAAATATACTGTCTCCACAGAATACTATGCTCTGTAATGCAACCATATATTTTTCCATTAATTTCATCAAAAAAGCTACCAATAACAGATGTCTTATTCACAATTGGATAAACATGTGAAGTATTATTTTCAATTGTGTTGCTTAATATTTCAAGCAGTTCAGATGGACAAACATGTATGTATTTTTGTAGACAGTGAGGGTGGGTAGCACTACCCAACACTGTTGTTGCAGCTCTTTAACAATCTCTCACGGTCAAGACGCACAGCTGCAGTGGCTTTGGGAGTTTAATGAATGTAAAAGAGATGCCGTGTCAAAGGAGGCCTTCATGATTTTGAATGCTCCTGACTGAAATCCTGATTTTCAAGTAAGGTTTGCTCTCCGAGAGAGAGATCTAATCTAAAGGCCCTCTAGCAAAATGGCGTCAGAAGTGCCATCAGTGAAACTGAATAAATGGTGTCACACATCGGCGCTGTGGCCTCAGTAAACGTAGCCATCGACGTGTTCGAAAGCATTTCACTGACTTGGCCCATTGTGCTGCAGTGGAACGGTGAATAGCGTTCTCCAGCATGGGGGAAACAATATGCGATTGTTCCCCTGCTGTGGTGAAGAAGCTGTAGGTTACTCTCTGTACCATCGCCAAAGTGCTTGCGGAGGAGATGCACTGCAAAATCTCTGCCTGCTAACCAGCCATTTGTAGAGGTTTAGATCTCTGCAGTGCTGTTTTTGTGGAGCCGTCACAAGCTGGTGGGAGGGGGGCATTCACCCCTATTTTTTTTTTTTGGAGGAGCAAGGCTTTTGTTTCATTGGAGCCTTTTTTCTGTGTATGTCATCATTCGAAAGTATTGAAACCCCTCAGGAAACAAAACGGATCATACCAGGGTGTGGGGCTGGAATTCAGAAGAGCGAGAACCGAAGCGTGATTTGTTAGCATGTCATTTAGGTCCCTCAAGGAGTTTGGTGTTTCTGCAGAACGGCTTGGCTCAATTTGTAAGAGATGGATGGCTCGAGTCCAAAGGTCTGTGGATAAAATTGTTCGTTTTCAAGATCTATACGGTTAGACTTCATCTCTTCTGAACAGTGTTTTCAGTGTCCATCCCAGACTGAGCACTATATATATTTTTCATATTTGATAAATAATCTGTATGTATTTCAGTGTGATGAAAGTTTTGCTACAAGTGACATGATTTCTCTGCCTCAGCACCTGTGACTGTTGCTTTCACCTCACTTCCAGTCCTGCCTTGCTCGCTGCTATCAGGAGATGTTTGTGTGGTTGATTTGTGTGAGAGTGAGACAAAGGTGTTGTAGTTGCAGGTACACTGGCGGCTATTGATTCTCTGTCCCAGAGGCATGGCTGTGAGGAAACTGGCACGATTCAGGATTTCGCCAATCGCTGCCATACTGTACGAAGTCAGGCCACTGCAGTTCTGTACAGTCTGAAATCAGTATTCTATTTTTTTTAACCTATTTTCTCAGGAAAATGTGGCCTGTTTTGTATTGAATTCTTAAGAGAACTCTGCTGTAAATGAAATCCTGTTTAGTCTGAACAACATGCATTGCTGTTCTGAACAGTCTGAATAATTGTCCATAGTCCAACTGCTACACCTTCTTCTACTGTTGCCCCCCTAAAGAAAACTACCTGAAGGTGTATTTGATCATAAAATTAGTCTTTACTTCATTGTTTTGTCAAATGACAACGTGAAGTTTACCATGATTAAAGGTGGTAAAAGAAAAACGTCAATCCATCCATTTAATCCCTCTTTGTTATGGGTACATCATTCACATCATGATTTTACACCCTGCTGAGGGTATTATGTATTTGAACTTGTGAATATGGGCTGATATAAAGCACTGTATAGTTTTTATGATTGCTTGGGCTGCATGTTGCAGGACTGTTGTTACTGTTCACTGAAATCAATATGGAATAATATCATTGCTCGAGGCTTTCCACATGACTTCACACTTGGCATCACAGGAAATGGGTGCACTAGCATGAGATGTTGTCGTCCTGTCATTCAGGAAGGTGTGTTAAAGCAAAGTTTGGCACTCCTGGTCCTGCAGGGCCTCAGCACTTCATATTGTAATGAGTGAATTGTTGTTCAACTTTCTGCAGAGCTCCATGATGACACGTCTGTCAGATTCAGCTGCGTTGGGGCACAAAATTGTTGCAACCTTAAAGAAATTTGGCAATTCAGGATCAGGAGGTCAAATACCAGTTCTGAAACATTGCACGCATGTTGGTCGTCTGGCTCCAGAATTTATTATTTTTTTTAAACAAGGAAGTGTTGGTGTGGATGTTTTTTTCCTCAGATGTTTATATGATGAGTCATCTTGTATTTCTTGAAGCTGCAAATTTAAACATGAATTAAACATTTTTTGGACAATGTTTTGAAGCTGCGTATCCTCATGGATTTTCTTTGTATCTCCCTCAGCAACGGCAACGGCAGCAAGATGAACGGGTCGCTGGAGCACTTGGACCAGCCGGACCCCGACTCCATCAAAATGTTTGTTGGACAGATCCCGCGCTCCTGGTCAGAAACGGAACTAAAAGAGCTTTTCGAGCCCTTTGGAGCTGTGCACCAGATCAACATCCTCCGTGACCGCACCCAGAATCCTCCTCAGAGCAAAGGTAATGTGACAAGACATAATTTTTCATTTTAGGTTGTCTTGACATGTCACAAGTTTTATGATTTCATTCAATTTATTTTCAAATAAGATTGATCACTCAGAAAAAATCCTCTATGCAGAATTGTCGTTGGCACATATAGTTAGCTTTTTTTTAAAATCACTGTTTAGAGCTGTTAATTTTTCATCATATTGGTAAACAGTGGATCTTGTCATGGAGTCTAAATAACTGTAAGTTAACATTTTCTTAGATCTTGGGTTCAACAAGAGTTTTACCAATATTGTGTCAAAAGGAATTGTGATTATCATAAGTGAAAAAACAAACAAAAGCATTCTGATCCTATAAGATACTGTCTTCTTAATTTTCATGACTCAAACTGTAAATAAACAGCAAGTCATTTGATCTTTTTCCCGTTTGTCATAAGTTTTTGTAATTTTTGTGAGACACAACTGTAGGTTTTCATTGCCTTTTTGTCACACACAACAGAAACTCTTTTCTTGCCACATCAACTACCTCATTGCAACACTGTTCCCTTAGGCAAGGCACACGAATAGCTTGCCTGTACATGCAGTTTACAGGCAGCTGTTTTTTTGCGTTCGGATAAAACGATTCAATAGTTCTTTGTTTGAGTTGAATGTATTTTTCATCTTGTGATATTATAGACAATATTTTGCCTTTTTACTTTGGTGTGTTGGTTTAAATGCAGCATCGTGTGAAAGCAGAGTTTCTCAACTGCAATTTTCCATTAAGACATCCATCGATGCTCTCACCTTAGAAATGGTGCTTGAGTTGAGCGATTCGGTTTAGGCTGCAATTAGAGAAGACAGTGAAGTGGAAGCCCGCTGTCTGCAGAGAGCTGCAAAGTGCCACTGGAAGTGCTCGGTCTCCCATAACTAACTGCAGATGAATAAAGTAACAACAGTTTTTCCTAATACATCTGTCCCAGGTCACCCAAATTTCAATTCCCTTGATGGTTAGATGAGTCATTGGCTGAAAAAGCTAATCCACTCCTGGGTTTAAAAGGTTTGGACGATGGGTGAAGCTGCACTGAATAGATCTGTTGTTGTGTGATCAGTGGTTTCTGAGCCCCAAGACACTTAGCAGGATGTTGCTACAGTTGAGGGCTGGAGTCACTCACTGCACAAAGGTTTTCAGGTGTGAAAAATATTCCTGTTATCAGCTGCTGTTCCATTGATTGAGTCTGTGAAATTGTTTGTTGAGAAAGGCCTCCCCGACCGACTGTTTCGCTTAGTGCATCAATGATTTCAGCCATTTAACATGGTTGCATATTTTTTATTCAAGACAGGCTGACAACACCACAGTAACTATTATGGTTATTTGGGATTTATGGTTGCTTTAGTTTCATTTTAGTGTTTCAGCACTAAGAATATTGCCCATACCAGTCTCTCCCCATAGTGTTTATACTGCGCGTATATAAATATGCTCTCAACACTATGCCATTCATTTGGGAGGCTAAAGAGTTCAAAGCCCCCTCGCTTTTTTTAATCAGAGCCCCTCCCCTGTTCTATGTGGAGTGTCAGCTGTGATGGCCTATTGACATGTTAATGCAATGTTAATGTATTCTAATAGATAATCTAGCCTGATCACAGCCATCTCTGCCCCGTCTAGCCTGTGCGAGAGAAATGTGTTTCAGCGACACCCATTGCTTTCTCTGCTGTCCTATTTTTCCCCAGTAGTCGTACTTCTCGTGGGAGAAGTGGTGCTGGATTTATCAGAGCACAAAGGCCTGATGATATCTGCCTGTTTGTTTGTGTGCCACATAATACATCCTGTGTTGTGTACGAATGTCATCAACCCTGCTTTTGTTTTATTTGGTCATTGCAATTGCTGTAATCCCATTTCAATTGTGGTTGTTTACTTTGCCACTGATCTTTTGAGGAGCCATCCGATTTACAGCAGGTTTTTTTATGTCGCATCTACTGCAGGTCATGAAAAAATCATCTGAGGCCGATCACGCCTCTCTAGAAGGTTTATTTAGCTCCAGTAAATCAGAGAGCAGCCTCCTAAATGGGGGAGGGAGGGAGAGAGGGGTGAGGGAGAGAGAGAGAGGGGAGAGAGGGAGGGAGAGAGAGAGGGGGGGGAGGGGGAGAGGGGTGAGGGAGAGAGGGAGGGAGAGAGAGAGGGGGAGAGAGGGAGAGACTTGATGCATATTAGAGTTCAGTGGCCCTCCCCGCGGCCTGGGAGCTCCAGTAACGGCATAATACACACTATGTAGGTCAGAGACGCTGCAGTGCTCCACTTCCCCAGCCCAGTGAAACTGACAGGCTGGAACGCCACTGGCGGTCTGCTGGGACGGAAGGATGAGAGGCTTTTTTCCCCTCCCTCCCTGTTCTTTTCTTCATACCCCTCCCCCACAACTGCTCCTCGATCATGATTCTTCTTCTTTGCTCTGTCGTGCTTCTACTTGCCTCTGTGTGCCATTTCTAAGCTTCATGTGTGCATATGTGGCTGTATGTGGTTGGGTTCTTATGTAATACAGTAAGGCTGAGTCCAATCTTCCTGAATGGTGTTCCAGCTTGCCTGGGCAGAGTTGACCTGCCGACAGTGCATCAGCTCCCGAACCCAGCGGTCCTCTCTGGGGCTGTGTCACAGCTTTCAACTATCTCATTACTCCTGTGTCCTCGCTGCAAGCTCCTACATGGTCTGTGTGCACCATCTAACAGTTGGTGCTAAGAATAACCGGTCACATGTTGCCATCATGTGATATGCAAAGAATATCGTCTCATCCATTTGGCATCTTTGCCGTTCTGCAGGAATCATTGTTACACATTTACAGTCTCTTTAAACAAGAGTTTGTCTCATTCTTCTCTCCTATTGTTTGTCCTTATTTCTCACTCTGCAGGATGCTGTTTTGTAACTTTTTATACAAGAAAAGCTGCACTGGAGGCCCAGAATGCACTGCACAACATAAAGACCTTAAGTGGGGTGAGTAAGCACAACATGGGCTGCTTTTAGCTGCTTGAGCCCCTCTCCATCCCTCGCGCAGGCTGAGAGCTGTATGCTGGACGATAATGAGCTCTCGGTCCGCTGAACGCCTGTTTGGCCAGAGAAATGTTTCAGACCCTACTATCACTGACACCACACAGAGGACTGCTTTGAACCTCAAAACTCTGAACTGATAAGATGACCCTACACACTGGCGCTCAGGTGGCGGGTGAAGTGCGCCTGCTGGGGCAGGAGGTTATCTACTGAGGCTCAGAAGCCGGTCACCACAAAATGGAGCAAATTATTAATGCTTGTCTTCATGAATCATTGACACACATCTCCATTTTTATTTCCCAATGTTCAAAGTATAAATTGGCATGAGCTCAAGTCCTTAACAATGAAGCCTGGTGGGACAGAGTGTGGTCTCTTAATGCTTCACCTGCTTTATCTGGTGAGATTAAAGCTCAGTCAACTGGAATAAGTGCAACAGCTTGTTAAACCTCAACAAATCTGTCTCTGCTATATATCGTTCTGAAGTACTCCGGCTTCAGTCAATTAAATCTATAGCAAACAACTCCAGCCATCGATTAAATCAATAGCCCAGTCTACTCGTAAAAGAGCTGCTGTCAGTGAGGTTACAGGTAAATATTGAACCGTCTTGATAGATGAGCCCAGCAGGCTGAGTGTATGGCACGAGTTCTCTTCACTGGTGGACTATCAATCAGCCAGACATTTCAAATAAAGTGTGGTCTAACGGCTCAGCTCTCAAATCCCAATCCAGGGTCCTACTGTTACTGGCTGTAACTGCAGGTGACTGAGTTTGGTTTGCGTGACAGTGGAAAAGCTTATTTTCCCTGTTTCTGTTTTCTCTCCCTTCTGTGCCTCTCCCTCCTCGGTCAGTGACGCTAGCCAGTCCCCATACTGAGCGGGCCATCTGTCTGCTTCTCTTTAGTGCTTGTCAAAAACAAACCCACCACTTTTCATAAGTACAACCTGCTCAGGCATCTCATGACCAGATTTTTTTCTTTCTTTGGCACATCACATGGCCCGTGAACGTGCTACGAATATGCTTGCTTGAAGTTTTGCTGAATATCTTTGGACGTTTCTAATTTAGTGGCCTGAAGTCACAAATTTCACAACACTTAAGCTTCCACTTTCTCTCATGCTCATTAAAATTTTAACGTTGATTTCATACCAACTTGCAGGGGATCTTTCACATCTCAGATTTTCTACACCTCTTTCTTTTGACATTTACTTATAGATTGTTATCATAAAAATTCTGCATGCATTTGAAAGCAATAATGAAGCAGTGAACCTGTCAATCTCCTCGTAAATTGTTCAAAGAAAGATGAGGGATGTTGACTGAAGGAAAAAAAATCGATAAGTTCAATTACGAGTCTACACTCCAGCAAGAAGTGAAATTGGATACTGGAGAATTTGATCCCCACCAGCAGCTTGTAGACACTTCCTGTCGAATCTGACAGGAGTGAGGGATGATGGTCTTGGGGTGTGAGAACAAAAGATACAGGCAGGAATGTGTGAAGATGTGAAACGATTGGGATGAGCGATAACAAGGCCAAGCACCTGCATAGTTTATAGCAGTGACAGCTACAATGCTAACCTCTTTCTTAACCCCCCCCCTCCTTCCAGATGCATCATCCTATCCAGATGAAACCCGCTGACAGTGAGAAAACAAGTGGTAAGTGGATTCACTTGAAATGATCTTCAGAGGCACCAGGCCGAGAACAAAAGAAGGCAGACACGTCTCTGGAAAAACTTTGCTTTTGAAAGAATCAGTACAACACAAAATGGTGTGAATTCTTTTTTCAAAATGGCACAAGTGTAACAGTTGCTGAATCCAAATGTAGGCGGTAGTGCATTGAATGTGCATCTGTGCACAGTTTTTATTGAGCATGATTGTGATGGAGGTTTGTAAGATTCAAAAGACACAACAGTAGACAGTAGTTGAAGTAGATACTGAAGAGTAAAATAGCGGGAAGTTGCAGAGATTTTTTTCGAGAGGCTGGCACTTGGAGCGAGAGGCGGAAAATGTGGCAGCATGACATAGAGCTCGAACAAGGAAGAGAGGTGTGAGATTTAGCGCCTGATGTAACTGCCGCTTTCATAGGTCCATCATTGTTTTGTATAAACTGAAAGGCTGTTCTTTTCTTCTCCCTTCAGCTGTTGAAGACAGAAAACTCTTTATCGGAATGGTTTCAAAGAAGTACGGAGAGAACGAGATCAGGATGATGTTTTCGTCCTTCGGACAGATCGAGGAGTGCCGAATCCTCCGGGGACCAGATGGTCAGAGCAGAGGTAGGTGTGCGCTCAGCAAACAGGCGAAGCGTTTTCCGCCTCACAATCGCCACCTTCAGCTCAGCCGAGTACATTTTCTATCAAGTATTTATATGTGACCCCCCCCCCCCCCCCCCCCCCCCCCCCCACCCCCCCCACCCCCCCC
>JASSRZ010000080.1:3955692-3968478 GCA_032164315.1 Malacoctenus gilli | reverse complement strand
CACACACACACACACACACACACACACACACACACACACACACACACACACACACACACACACACACACACTTATTCATTTCAACCCCTCCGCCCCCGAATCAAGTGCTATTCACCTCCAGTGGCCCCTTTCCATCCCCATAGTTGATACCCCCCATCACTGTGACACTCAGCCTCCACGTCTCACAGTGAAGGGCCACTGCATTCGCTGTCCGGCACAATGGCCCGTCGCCTTGGCAACCGCTGGCTGCTGGTGTTCGTAGGCTCAGCTGGCAGGCGGCTCAGCTCCTCCTTTCCCACCTCCTTCATCACACTCTACAAAGGCTGGAATTAGCCTGTCGTCGCATCTCCTATGTAGCGTTCTGCTGCAGAAAGCCTCAGATAGTAGGAAGCGCGGGGCTCTCGTCTCGATGCATATGCAAAATGTAAACCCCCATCAGTGGAGACCATTTCTTTTTTTTCTGTCCATGTATGCAGTTTTAATCCCATTTAAAATGGGCTCTTCTAGCCTCTGATATTTGCTGGCCTTACACAATTTAGCAAGTAGAAGCCTTTCAGTGTGTATTTCGTGTGCATCTTTCATGTATATAATCACGTTGACTGTCTCACCATGACACCACATAGTCGAGCCTTCTGGGTGGCTATTTAATCTGTCGATCACTGTGCTCATGTGACATGTGTTACTGTTTTTCTCGTCGTGTTCTTTCTCCGTGTGCTAACCAGTGAGGGTGGTTCTGTGTGCTTGGGAGTTGCCATTCTTTGTACTGTAATGTCTTTTTTTGGGGTTCATAACGAGTTGTCCAAACCTTTTGTCTTGTTTTGTTTCTTCTTTGTCCCTCCCCTCCCTCCCTCCTCCCCCCTCTCCTATTGTTCCCCCCCTACAGGCTGTGCGTTTGTCACATTTGCTACCAGGGCAATGGCACAGAATGCAATCAAAACCATGCATCACTCTCAAACTATGGAGGTACTGTACCCCTTAGCACCTATCTCTCATTTTCCCCTTCCTCCCCCTCATACATTTTGCTGCCCCCTTGTGTTGGAAAGGTGACTTGTCCGAGCAGATGGTGTCCATTCGTCAGAGCATGAGTCATTTTCATAAACCACTCTTGCTAATTAAAAAAAATTACATCGTAGTCTGTGAATAATTGAATAAAACGATACCTCTCACCTCACTGCTGAATTCAATGCTAATGGGACACAAGCATTGCTGTCATCTTTCATTTTGGTCTCGGCTTTATATATCTCATTTATTGATTTGGTGATGTTTTAGTCTGGCCATTTGTCCATTGTTATCTGGCTACATTTTGGGTGACCAGGAAAAAACCCCACCAAGAAGGGTTAACATAAGATGGCTAAAGATGAAAGGAGCCCCCCTATTACGTTGGTTCAGAAAAACTGGGTTTGTGTTCTCGCGTTGCCAGTGGAGGTTTTGTGGAAGTAGAGCAGCAGTAATTTGACAGCTAGCGGGTCAGAGGCTCCCCAGTGAAGCATCAGACCAAGTCTAATTAGGAGTCTGACCAAACATAATGCTCCTACCAAATAAAACCAGGGCCCCAGTGGTGGCGCCACCTATCTCCCCCCCTCGATATCGCATCCTCCCCACTTCTCAGCTGCCATGGGAGGTGTTGCTGTTGCAGAAGCCATTTTCCCTGCCCCTGTCTGGCTCTCAACTCTTAGAATACTTTTGCACTGCATGCCTCGTCTGTGCGTCTGTCTGAACAATATGTGACTGTCTGTTTGCGAGACTCTGTGTATTGTTCTGCATTTTTCTTAGTGTCTGCTGACATATCCTCGTTTGAGTGTCTTGTTTTATTAAATGTTGTGTCCATCTGTTGTCTGCTTATCTGTAGACTCGGTGCTAAAACGATTCGCTGTCTGCAGCATCGTCCTGTGCCCCCTTTTGGAATGTGGCCTGGCTCAGCTATGCATGGCAGATGTCCTCTGTGTTTTAGCTTTGATATGAATGCAACAGGAATACAACTGTCATGAGGCATAGAAAAATCCCTCTGCAAATAATGATTTGAAAAAAAACACCTCCCTACTACGACTCGTGTCCTTGCATCAGTAAAACTTGGCTGCTGATTGTCCCAAGTGCTCCTGAATGGGTCCAACATCTCTCACCACTTCACTGCTTCAGGGCTGTTCCTCACCTTTGGTGGTGAAGTTTGCCGACACACAGAGAGATAAGGAGCAGCGGCGCCTGCAGCAGCAACTCATGCAGCAGATTCAGCAGCTCAACAGCGCCTCCACCTGGGGAAATTTGGCTGGACTGGGGACCCTCACGCCACAGTACCTTGCTGTAAGTATTGAGGTATAAATATTCAGTGCAGATAAGTTGCAAATTTATTCATGTGTGCATTGTTTATTGAAAATATATTTACAGTTTCTGCTTATTGGTTGCATAAAATGACAAAAGGTGTCACGTTTGGAAGAATATAATGCTGAAACAAAAAAATGGAAGGGATACATTATATCGTATAACTAAATTGTTTCAGTAGTGGTTTGTCATGGACAAAACATTATTGGAGGCGTGTGTCCTCGTGGTTGATTTTAGATTCATCCTTTCTTTGTGTTCCAACAGTTGCTGCAGCAGGCCACATCAACCAGTAACCAAGGCAATTTTAATGGCATTCAAAGGCTAGGAGGTGAGTTCGTCTTCTTACATGCATTTGAGTCACAAAGCACAAATGAAAAGGCTGCAATTTTAATGTCACCAATCCTGTGACTTGGTGCAGCTCCCTACACCCACATGGTTTTAAGCAGTCACATTACACTTCCAGATCAGTGGCACATTAATAACGGGTGCTGTTTCTGTAGTCCTACGCAGGCTGCTTGAACACAAATGCCACAGCATCATGACTCGCTCACATCCTAAAAAGTATGAACAAGTGTTTCACACAGAAATGCTTCACTCGAAGTAGTTAAGTACTATTGTTCCCTCACTTTAAATTACCGTTGCAACCAGTTGAGTCCAAATGATCTTGATTGAAATTCCACCTGTTGTAACTGTGCTGAGAGTAATCGCTAGACTGCCATGTTTCATTTTGCATGTACCAGTCTTGTTTATATCTGCATCCGGTAGCATGAGTTCCCTCCATTATTGCGAGGACAGGAATTAGCATGCCCAAGCGACAATATGAATTTGGATCCCTCTGATCAACCCTTGGGTGTCTGTCATCTTCAGCTGGTGTGAATCCACTTCAGCTGCAGAACTTGGCCACATTGGCGGCAGCGGCGGCTGCAGCCCAGAGTTCTAGCAGCCCGACCTCAACCAATGCTCTGTCTACAAACAGTGCAGCCCTCGGAGCTCTGGCCAGTCCAGGTAAATTAGATGCCAACAATAGCTGGATATGCAGTTCATGCGAGTGCTCCATGTACCAAGCCAAGCAACCAAGTCTACTGTGGCGGTTCCTTTATGCATGTTCCTTGACTTGCTCAATGCCCTGTGTTTTTCTGGCAGAAATTCACATTTTATATATCGAGGAAAAATATCAACTCTTTACCCAAGTGTGTCACAGTTTAATTTAAAATCTAGTTCCCTTCCTGAAGTTGGACTCCATTAACATACATGGTTGCTCTTCTCCTCCTATGCAAACCGCACTCATCTGCTGTTCTAATGGCCTTCAGCTCTCCTTCATTTACTTTTATGCAAGTTAATCATCCAGATATAAAGTTTTTATGAGAGCCCCAATTTCCCATTATCTGTGTGACTACATTGGCTCCATCTGTTTGAGTTTAGCATATGGTCGCTTTGGTAACGACCCACTTATTACCTGACCAGATTTTTTAAATGCCCACTTTCCGCCATGCCACCCTAACATACCCCCAACAAGTTCCAGCAGCCATGCCAGATGTTGGTCACAGAGTATAAGGGTGATTCAACATGTGTCTTTTAAATGGCAGGGTCGACAGCAGGGTCCAGCGCCGGTGCTGCCATGAACACCTTGGCATCCCTGGGCACCCTGCAGGGTCTCACTGGAACCTCAGTGGGTCTCAACAACCTCAACGCTCTCACCAGCAGCGTCACTGGTAAGAATCTCCTGTCTAATATAATGACAGAAGTGTGAGTGCACACAAATGAGCATAACCCTCATTGTTGCAATCAAAAGTTCTGGATTCTCAGACTATGGCCAGTCTTTACACTCTCAACATTCATGTGGATTGTGGGGACAGGGCACCTCTCTCTTTTGGGTTTCATTTCCTCTCTACAGTTCCGGCTGTTGAATCATTTCCAGAATGAAGTGCCTGATGGTGATTTAGGAGTTAAACATCACAATCTCAGACTTGTAAAGATATTGATTACATTCTGCTGCCTTATACCCAAGTTGTTGAGTGTATGAAGTCAAATGGTTTTTGTCCTCCAGGTATGGGGGCCATGAATGGTGGCCTGGGAGCCTCCATGGCCAACGGGTCAGCAGCCAGCTCCATGGACGCTCTGACCCAGGCCTACTCAGGGATGCAGCAGTACACAGCCTCGGCTCTGCCCTCCCTCTACAGCCAGTCTCTGCTGCAGCAGAGCCTGGCTGGCAGTCAGAAGGAAGGTGAGCAGATCCTCAGCACGTAGCAGCACACTCTGGCCTTTTATAGCAGATATAGTTTCAGGGACATGTGCTATAAAGAGCTTCCACACTAAGATTAACTTTTAATTTGATCATAAGCGTTAGTGTATGTGTGTGCGTGTGTGTATAAGTGAGCTGGGATCTAACTTGAGTGTCTGGATTTTCTTACCAAATGGAGTAGGGCCAGAGGGAGCCAACCTGTTCATTTACCACCTGCCCCAGGAGTTTGGGGACCAGGATCTCCTGCAGATGTTCATGCCTTTTGGAAATATGGTGTCTGCCAAAGTCTTCATCGACAAACAGACCAATCTGAGCAAGTGCTTTGGTGAGTAGTAGTCAACCTGCTAGGAAGTCCTTCCATAGAAGAAAAAAAAAACCCCACAGTGTCTGCCACAGTCCAAATTTCACTGCTGACCTCGAATTTCTGATTGCATTGTTTGGTGTAAGCTTGTGGAATATTTGGGCAACTCTGACAGCAAAAGTTGTCTGGGAAACTGTGTTGCCTGCTCTTCAGAGGACATGTGACTGAAAGCAGCGCCTCTCATTCTTCTCACTTTGGCACGAGGTGCACACGGTTACTGGGGTCACCTTGTGATGGACCACAGAGCGAAGATATGCACACATGTGCTGGAACATGGTGTCAAGTGACCGTCGAATGTTTTTGACATGTGTCTCTTGTTTGCTCTGCTTTCAGGGTTCGTCAGCTATGACAATCCTGTGTCCGCACAAGCTGCCATCCAGGCCATGAACGGTTTCCAGATCGGAATGAAGAGGCTGAAGGTTCAGCTGAAGCGCTCCAAGAACGACAGCAAACCCTACTGATCCTAGCCCCGGGGCCTTCCCCCTCCCCAGCTCTAATGCTAGCACTGCTAGGGTAAGTTAACCCTCCAGCCAAGGTCACCACAGCAGAGACTCAGTGGGGCAGGGGGAAAGAAGCCCACCACAGGAGGGGAGAATCACCCTATCCCTAATGAATAACAAAACAAAAAAAGGTTGCAATGATCTTTCCACGTTTTGCTGTATTTCATTCCTGCGGTTTTATCATGTAATTTGAGTCTGCTAAAAATATTTTAATGTATATGATTATTTATGACTATCACTGGAGTCAGTGTCTCGCTGGAGGTATTTTGTGTCACTGTATTTAGTGGAGAGCATCAGGTGTGTTTCCATGCCATTTCATTGCCTTGAAGTCAAGCTAGTCAGGTTGGCTAAGGAGCAGTAGTTGCGTTGAAGGGCTGCAGCCAGGCCACGCAGACCCTGAGCCCACAGCTTCAACCTGCGTTTGCTTTCCTGCCCGTTCAGTCCGTCTCATCCGTATCATGATTAATGTGAAACTCTTTTGCACTCTTAAACTTTCAGCCTTTAGCCCCCTCATCTCTCCTCTGTCTTGCCCTCCTCCTCTGCCCTCACTCATCATCTAAGCCATGTGGAGCTAGGCTACCTCTCCGTTTCTCTATTAACAACCTCTTCCAGTCATTCCATCCATCCTCCCAGTCTCCCACCAGGGACTGGCTCTAGATGGATCTCTTTGGGTGCCAAGTATACAGTTTGTGCATGTTGGAGTCTCTGCCATATGTCCTGGTAGCGTCACTTCCTTAAATCTGTGTATTGTTTTTGTGTGTCGGGAGAGGGGGGTTTGTTTACCCCACTTTCCTTTTACTGTTTGTGGTGACTGGCATTATTTTTGTTGTGTTTTTGTGCCTCATGGCTAAACGATTCTTGTGCCGTGCCCCTAACTTTCTCTTCTCTCCTCTCTCTCTCTTTCTCTCCTCTCACTCTCTCCGTCTCTTCCTTTTGTGTTTTTGTTCCTTTTTTAGAACAAATCTCCATGCCTGTTTGCTCATCATTAGCCTAGCATGTCTTCATGATGTTGAAAGCCAAGCCAAACTCCTGGCCTCATCATCCCACCATTGTCTGTGATGTCTCTCTAAGCTCGCCTGACCAATACCTGGCCACCCACTGACCTTGACCTTAGCTCAACCTGATTTTTCTGCATGTATATTCATTTTGGGTTTTTTTTTTTGTTGGTTTTTTTTTGTTTTGTTTTTGGCTTTGTCTGTATAGAAATGTGACAGGTGGGAGAGAGGTCAAGCAAATCAATGTGAAAACTTACCTACTTCGACTTCCTTTAAGAGACCGTCTTTTGTTTTTGCGAATGTTTTAAAAACCTGTGGGATTTCTTATTTTTAATTTAGCTTTGTTTTGTTTTTTTGGTGGTTTTTTTTTTTGTTTTTTTTTTTTTAAATTTTGATTTCTTTTAACCTCTCTCAGTAAAGTTCACTTGAAAGTTGAATACAGGGATCGGCACACAGCTGTGCTAAATGGTGCCATTAGCAATATGTTGGCTTCTTTAAAAAAAACAAACAAAAAAAACCTGCTACAGACCACTTTCCAAAACTTTTGAAAGTCTGACCAGTAAAATCCCTCAGTGCTCTGTAACGATCTCTACATTTTGCGGGCAGTGTGAAGATTTACACCAAGGCTATTTAAAGATCTATTTTCTTTTCATTTACAAAAGTATCCAGTGTATTTACCTTTTTTCTTTGAACTATCGATGGCACAATAAAAGGTACATTTGCTCTGTTTAGAGAAATGACTACCTACATGAGTCAACTTTTTTAGAACTGATTCACAAATAGACAATCTGTGGTTTAAATGCACACTTAGATTACCTATATTTTATACCATTGAATCTATAGAAGTTTAACTAACAGAACCCAGGCAAAACTTTGGGTTTTTTGTAGATTATGTTGTAATGTCATCTGTGTTGGGGAGGGAGGGTGCAGGGGGGTCTTCAGTGGATTACATTTTTAAGGAGGACTAAAAACTAGTTTGAGCAGCGTGACCATTTGTGGGTCATTTCTGGTAAATTAGAACGCATTCAGTCAAAAAAAACAAAACAAAACAAACAAACCCCAACCTCTGCATTCGTTGTGGTTTCAACCTCTGGTTTAAGAGAAAAAATACTTTTTTAAGGGTCACATTTGAGGCTAATTGTTTTCCTGCATTTAAAGAAGTGTTCAACTTCCGTGGTACGTCTTGTTGACTTTCTGTGAATTTCTCATGACTAATTTAAGTACTAGATGTTTCACTTTTGGTTTAGTTTGGATGCCTCATCTTGAAAGTTGATTTACAATGTCTGTTAATCATTCAGATGCCAGACAATGTTGTTTTTTTGATTTTGATTTTTTTTTTTTTTCTTAAAAGTGCCCATGTGTCAAACTCAGTGTGCTAAATTCACTCTACTTTCTTTGCTGTAATATTACCTAGTCTTTCTTTACACTCACACATGCACACACAGACACACACACACACACAAAACACTTTCTGTGGTTGCAAAACGTGGGAGCCCCTGAAGAAGAGATCACGCGAACACAACACACCACCTGTGGGTCTCTGCACATTTTGGATGCGTGCACACACTGTTTTGCTTTTGTTGTTCTTTTAAGTGACTTGTAACTTTCTGTTTGAGTCGTACACGCTGCACAGCACATATAAAACCTTCTGAACCCACCATGATAGTGTTGGTTTACAAATACATTCCATTTTTTCAGCACAAAGTTTACACTTTTTTATCAGGGTGGTATTTTGTTACACATCTTTGAAATGACCCTGTTTAAAAACCACTTCACAGCCCCCACACTCCCACCCCAAGCATGGGTTTTCCCTAAAACTGCGTGTACCTGGTGGCGCTAAAGAGTTGTCAACTCAGGGGTTTTTTTGTGTGTGAAATTACACTCGCACAGGATTACGACACAAAATGCACAAAGATCACCATTAGACCTTTTCAGTTTGGATATTTGTTTCTTTTCTCAAAACACATAAATGTTAAAAAAAAAAAGACTAAAAAACAAAAAAAACTGAACAGAACGGTACCAAAATTTGAAACAGTGCTCGAGGGAAGCGTGGTAGTTTTGTAAAGGAAATGCTAAGCACAATTGTGGGAGTTAATCACTTTTGCAGAATGTTGTGTGTGTGATTATGATCCCCAAATTTTCAAGGTACCACTGATTTCTCTTTTAATATGGGCATGTGCTTTTTACGGTGTGTTTTTTCTATCCAAATGCAATACAATATTCAAAGTGCCATATATATACGTCTAGAAACTGCCTACACATTCGTATTAGGCCTTGGTTTAGAGATTGCTGCAGTTCGCCTTTTTTTTTCTTTCTTTTTTTTGTCTATTTATGCCAGTATCATGAAAAGCTTTTGTCACCTGCTAATGTCCCCCCCCCCCCCCTTTTTTCTCCCCCTTCCCCTTTACTGTGTGTTGAGTTATTGGTAAATGTGTGTTGTGATGTACTCAATTTGAACCGTTGGTTAAGAGAAAAAAAACAACCCTGTAGATAAACAATAAAACTTCCCTATTCATTTGAGGGGTAAACGTCTTTTTTAGTGGGTGCGAGCGAGCACGTGTACTGTTACTGCGTCTCGAGGCAAGTTTCTCCTGAAGGCGTCACAGCCAGAGTCCAATGGTAGGAGTAGAAGCGCATGTCGGAGCCTGACGTGATCGCAGCTCTGTGTCGATACAAAGGTCAGAGTGTTGCTGTGATTGAGTTAAAAACAAACAAAACAAAACAAAAAAGCACAATGTACAGTCCACCGCAGTCCCAAACAGGAACTCGACTCACTTCAGGGGCTTCCATCACAAAAATCTCGATCGAGCTCTAACAATCACTCTTCTGTTTCTTTCTCACATTCTGAAGTGCTTTTATTTTGACAGTGTGGTAGCTTTGCATCTCTATAGATATTGTCTTGATCCAAAAGAAAAGAGAAAAAAAAATCTTTTCCTGTTATTTTCTAGTCTGATAATCGGTAGGACTTTGTTCATGTTCCACCAATAAGTTAATAGATGTTTTTGTCTTGTCTTGATGAAAGCCAAAGTGAGTGCATCTTGATGTGATCTCTATTATACACGCAGTACAGTTCTTTCTGTTCAGTCAATATCGACATTTTGGAAACTGGGTGGGATTTGAAAAAGAAAAAAAACCAACACACACACACAGGCTGTCCAATTTCTACAACTGGTTGTTCATATGTATTTTGTACCAGTGGAGCTTTTTATATTGGAAATTAAAGGAAAAAATTCTATATTGGAGAAAAAATTGTCTGGCCTCTCAATGTGGCCTCGCCTCAACCAGGTCTTGAGTTTGGCCTCTTGTTGGTGTCAAGCAATTTTTTTTTGTTGTTGTTTTGCCTCTAAAAGATGCCTGAGTTTTGATTTTACATGGATCTTTACATGTTCCAGACTTGGTTGATTAGTTTGCGTTTAGGGGCCGCGGGTGGGGTTGGGATCCTCTAAATCGTGGTAAGTTTCATGTTAGTATTTGTGCTGTCCATATAGTTTAATGGTCATCAGGATTACTACAACTTGTGTGGATAATTGTCTTAGTTGAAAAAGTTAAATCTGTTTAGTTGGAGCCTTGCTTTTTACCTGTGTAGAGTTTTCTGTTTTTTCCCATAGCGGAGTGTGTAGCCGAAAGACTCTGTGTTCTTTTTTGGGTCAATGTTTGTTTATGTGTGGTGTGTTTCTTTGCCTCTGTCTCCAAATTAAACCATTTCCCCTAATATGGACTGTGTGTGTTTGTGTCGTGTTTGTCCAGTGTTGTAAAGGCATTTTACAAACCACCCCCCCACCCCTCCCCCTGTGTGTCGTGTCTCGCTAACATGTTTCTCTTCGTTGTGCTTCTTTCTGCTTATTATCTGTGATAGCGGGGCAGGGAAGCCAGGGTCGTGTCTTCAGTGTGAGCATCCGATTAGCTGGTGGAATTCAAGCGACTGTTCTTTTCTTTAACACAATGTTTACACCTCTGCTGGATCTCTGGGCCTTCATGAATGCAAACACTTGTTTAGAAAATGTCAGGATTAATCTAGAAATATTATTGATGCCAAGTTCATTGGTGATAAATTAAGAAACCAAATGTTTTAACCTTATTTTTCAGTTTTTTTCTTTAACCAATTATATCTTTCTCACAAAAAGGATCAATATTAAGTTTGGAGCGTATAAAGTTGAATAACAGCCCTATTACATGTTTTTAATACAAAAAATGAAAAACGGGTGCAATCATTATCCACTTTACTGGAGACATGTGATTAGTTTGTGATCTGAGTGGGCTCCACTTATTGGATCTTTGACTGGACGTCCATTTTCAGAGTTGCTGCACTGCTTTGGGTCACTGTCGATTCAAAAGGTGTAGAGGGTAATAAGAGGGTTGGTCCATATATTGAACCTAAACAACCTCCAACGAGCACACACAGAACCAAATAAACTTGATGCTCTTAAGCTGTGAATAATGATCACCTTCATGAAGGTAAAATTTATGGCTCACCAGTTCGACGGGTTCGCATTAGATACATGTAGAAGAACAGAGTGGCTGGTTGGTGTTTCCACTTACAGCTGCTCAGACGAGAAGCTCAGCAGTCACCCAGAGCAGTGAAGATTATTCCTCATAATAAACTCCGGGTCTGATTTGACTTTCATGAAGTTCTTTTAATGTCACATTTCTGATTGACTCGGTTAAGGAGCAACCCAAATTTTTTACACAACAGCAGAGAGTTGAACTCATTATTTCTGGTGTGTTTCGCCCTCGGTTATCTTCAGTCTGCAGCCACCACACAGGGAAAAGTCACTCTTTGGAAGTGGGCTGCTGTTTTCCTGCTTAATCTTTAAAGGAGAAAGGAGGACCGCAGTGCTAAAAGCTCAGTAATGACAAATAATAAGCATCCTTTAATGGTACATTAAGGCAAGAGACACAAAGAGTCTCACCCCTTCAGAACAAGAGGCAACATGTTGCAATGTGTGGGAGGACAAACTGGCCCCACTGCTGCTTCAGCACAGATGTCAGCAGGTGCTAGAAGGTAAGTTCAAGGTCTTGGATTATAAAAGACGAGAACAGCAACTGACGGCTGCAACACTAGAAAACAATGAGAGAGAAATCAGTCTTTTTGCAGGTTTTTTAAGTAACCTGAAGACATGAATAAGATGACAGCTGACAGTGCTGATATTAAAGACTTCTGCAAGAATTTCTTCCCCTTTAATGTGTTCACGGGTCTTTAGTCGTCTCAGTCTCTGGTGTTTAATTTGTTGAGATCTCCACCCAGTGGTCATTCAACCACAACACAGCAGATCAGTGTTTCATGTGAAGGCAATAACAATAGCAACAGCATTATATTATATTATATTATATTATATTATATTATATTATATTATATTATATTATATTATATTATATTATATTTGTTTGAAGGAAAACGATGTGTGGATTTTAATAGATGGGAATAAAGTCTAATCTCCTACATAAAGAATTTTGCACTTTCTTCTAAAACCTCAACCTCAAGTTATTTCTATGTCCAGTAAAAATCTAAACAGCTTTTCTCTGAATGACCACAGACCATCAACCAAGCAGGCGATTGAGAATTTAGTCGGTGACTTGTTTTCACTGATAAATCACCAAATGCAGGAGCATAAAAGGGACCGAAAAAACAATGTGACGCAACCCAACACGAAAGATGATTAAAGAAGAATTGACAAAATTGCTACTTTTGTCACTGTGACACAACACATGACAACAGAGGAGTGAGTGAACAAAACAGGTGACCGTTTGTCACAAAATCATCACTTGAACATGAATAAGTAGTCACAGTGAAACAAAACAGTCAGAGAGACAGAATAATTAACTTTATGCACCATGTGCTTTACACACATGTATGGACAATAAATAAAGAAATACATTGTTCGCATTGGTTCAGGGGTTCATGCTTTCCATTTATCGAGCTATAAATCCATTTTTTCAGATGACACTACTTTTCTCTCACAGTCAATCACTGGCAAATGGAAATGGAATTATTCAGGGAAGCGAAGAATGAAAAAGTAACTAAAAACGAATGAACGAAACAACAAATAAATGTATAAAACAGATGCTTCCTTCCAAACGCTGCTGTTGTTTTATTTACCAGGAAGTATGTTTTCATTTGAAGATCCAAATTTTCTAGGTTGCACTTGAATGCAGCATGAACGTCTGAAGCCTGTTGCCTCACTTCTCAGCGTCCACTTGTTGCAATCAGATGCGTTTAATTATACTCAGCTTTCATCGCTCCAAAGTAAGACTTTATGCTCACAAATAAATGTCTGGTGTATAAAAAATAAAAAATAATACAGGCGATAAGGATAAAAACAAAGTGTGTACACCTGAGCTGTTCCTTTGAAGCGTATTGTGAAACGACTCGAT
>JASSRZ010000080.1:3936302-3955266 GCA_032164315.1 Malacoctenus gilli | reverse complement strand
CAACACATGACAACAGAGGAGTGAGTGAACAAAACAGGTGACCGTTTGTCACAAAATCATCACTTGAACATGAATAAAATAAAAAAAAATACAGGCGATAAGGATAAAAACAAAGTGTGTACACCTGAGCTGTTCCTTTGAAGCGTATTGTGAAACGACTCGATGAAACGCAGCCAATCATTGGGCGTTCGAGCTCCTCCTCCCAGAACGTGAACTCAGTGGCAGTATGGCCGCCGTCCTGTAGCCGTCCGCTTGCACTGCGCTGCCGTCACATGTCAGAAAGATAGCCCCTGTCCAGCTGTCACCAATGTCGGCCGTGCTGTTTGTGAGGGGCTTGTTGGGCAGGCTGCCGCCCGCCGCGGCTCGCCAGGTCGCCGGCTTCTGCCGCTACCATACCGAGAGAGGCGTGTACGGGTACCGACCCGGTGGGACCGACGCGGACGGACGGAAGTTGCAGAGTGACCGTATCGCCGCACTAAACCAAGGTCAGCACGGGGTTAACTCACTCTGCAGATAGTGGACAGGGACTTTGTGGGGTTTGAATGACTTCGTTGGGGGGGGGGGCATTAAGCTCCTGTCCGCAGGCTCAGAGTGACTTTGTGGCAGGAAGTGTGTGTCCATTTGTATACGTGTATGATTGGTTCCCCCTGCCCCCGCTGTGTGCTCAGATCACGGTCTGGCCCGTCTGGTGGAGGCGTACAGAGCACATGGACACAAAGCGGCTAAAATTAACCCCTTACTGCCCCACAAGCCTGTGGAGGAGAGCGTCCCGGAGATCACCACGCTGGCAGGCACCATGACAGGACAACTCAACACTGCAGGTGACACGGCGACCAATGCAAGCACGACTGCACTCCCACTGCACACACACACGGACGGATCCTGATATTTGGTCCCCCGGGGCAAACGAATACCTCCCCACCCCCACCCCACCCCCAGCACCACCTCCTGTACGTGAGCTACTTTGGGCTCTGACTTGGAATGCCTCAGCAATACTTTCCATTGAGTTACACATAAGCAAGCATCACCCGAACACAACACAAGTCACCAGAACTTCAGACAGCCTCCTATGTTTAGTTATTACTATTTTGTAAAGTGTGAGTTACTGATGACAGTTCAGACCTTGACATTCCTGAATAAAGAGGAAGTGTTGGGTCAGATGTGTGATGTGAGTGTAAGAGTCAAAGTCCTGCAGATGCACTCAGGAGGAAGCTGTCCTCAGATTACTCTCACACAAATATTAAACCTCTCTTTCTCGCTCTTTAAATCCATGTTCTAAAAAGTCAACGTTAGATTAACTTTATAAGAGCTCTGAGTGCTTTTATTTTGAAACCACCCTCATGAAGTCATGAAGCAACCAAGCGAGAATAAAAGTCACCAAAAAAAAATCTGTAGTTTTGTGACCCTGGTTAGAGAAACTCATCTGTTTCTCTCAGTGAACACTGATGATTCTGAATTGAAATTCTGGTTTTATATACAGACACGGATGCAAAAGGCCTCGCTACACATATCTGCAAATACAGCCATATCTTCTTAGTCACACCTAATTACACCGTCTCTTTTCATGAACTTTGACACAATGTCATGAGCAGACAGTAACGTGTCTGAGTGAGACGTCCACTTTTTCCACGAGTGACTAAATCCATCGGTGCAATTGTCAATGAAGGAAATCTGTAAATCACTGCAGTTTTCTTTCCTTCTCGTAAATGAAACATGTTATTCTAAACGTATTTATTCTTCAACGTTTCTGTGATGCATCAGCCTCATCTGACGGAGCTTCGTCCTCGCCTCCTCCTCTTCCTCCTCCTCCTTCTCCTCTGTAGGCCTGCAGCACTTTGGGAAGGCCCAGGCGTCAGTGGAGGAGGTTCAGTCCTACCTGGAGGAGGTCTACTGTGGCCACGTGTCAGTGGAGACCAGCCAGCTCAGCAGCCTGGACGAGAAGGAGTGGTTTGCTGACCGATTCGAGGGGCTCAAGAGGAGGAGTTTCTCTGCGAAGGAGAAAAGGACTCTCGCCAAGGTCATGCTGGAGTCTCAGGTCAGTTGACTGACGGCAGGTCTCGTGGCGTCTACATGGAACGGCTGTCACACGCTCTATGTTACACCAGAACTTCTTTTATCATCACATCTTCTCTCTTGTGTGTAGGAGTTTGACCACTTTCTGGCCACAAAGTTTGCCACCGTCAAGCGTTATGGAGGAGAGGGAGCAGAGAGCATGATGGGATTCTTCAGTGAGCTTTTCCACCAGCTGTCCCACAGTGGCGTCACCGACGTAGTCATCGGCATGCCTCACAGAGGCCGGCTCAACCTCCTGACAGGCCTGCTGAAGTTCCCACCGGAGGTCAGGCCTTCCAGTCCACTCAACCTCAACCTGCTAACATTGGGTTGTTTATGTCTCACCACCGTAATCACAAAGGACAAAGGTCACGATAGCATCAGACGCTGATCCTCCTCCATTTTTTGTTTTTTTCCTTCCAGCTGATGTTCCGTAAGATGCGCGGCCTCAGCGAGTTCCCCGACAACTCGCCGTCCATCGGCGATGTCCTCTCCCACCTCACTTCCTCGGTGGAGTTGGACTTCAGCGCAGCGCGGCCCCTCCACGTCACCATGCTGCCGAACCCGTCCCACCTGGAGGCCATCAACCCCGTGGCTCAGGGCAAAACCCGAGCCCGCCAGCAGCTCAGGAAAGAGGGAGACTATTCCTCTGAGAGTGGCGCCCAGCCTGGGGACCAGGTGGTCTGTCTGCAGGTCAGAGCTCCACTTTTACTCAAGTTTTTCTCTCCTTTCTCTCTCTCTGAACTGCCACCTGGTGAAGCAGTTACTTCGATTTGTTCACCACATTTCAGCAGTAAAACGATGGGAAATGATTTACTCAAACAAGATTGACATCAATTTTGAGAGATGTGGAGAAAGACACGGAGCAATTTAATCCAGATGTTTTGAGAGTTCTGGATGGCTCCTAAAAAGCAGAATGTCAAAAGGAAACATGTTGGTGGGTGTATGAAGTGTTTCTGGCTGCATTTTAGATGCATTGCTCGAGCCTTCAAATCAAGCATGTTCATCTTAGTAATAAATCAGTTCTAACTTTGTAGTGTGTCTGAAGAATGTGTCTCCAAGCACACTGAACAAAGATTGATGTTGTGGGAGTGCGTTGGATTCTTGAGCATCTGGTTGTGTTTACTCTGCTCTTTACCATTAGAGACCAGTGTCTGATCAAAGAATTACAGCAGCAGTGGAACACCGCCAGCTGAAAACAAGCTGTGAAGCGGTGTCATCAAATACGTTCAGTCTGGACTCGCTTGTGGTGGAACTTGTTGACATTTGTGGAAGCTCAGTGCCAGAACCAACTCCATCGTCTGTGTTTTCCTCTGCACAGATTCACGGTGACGGCTCCTTCACCGGTCAGGGTATCGTTCCAGAGACCCTGACTCTATCGAACCTTCCTCACTACAGAGTCGGGGGGAGCATCCACCTCATCGTCAACAACCAAGTGGGCTACACCACCCCCTCGGAGAGAGGACGCTCCTCCCTGTACTGCAGCGATGTTGGTGAGTGAAACGCTCCAGCAGCATCCAGGCAGTCAGTGAGACGGGGCACAGAGAGCCCTCACTTTGTGATGAAATCTTCGGGAACATTTGAAGGTCTCTAAATATCAGAAATATACACGGGACCCTCTTTGTTTGGCAGGTAAGATGGTGAACTGTGCGGTGATCCACGTGAATGGAGACGACGCGGAGGAGGTGCTGCGAGCCACGCGGCTGGCGGTGGATTACCAGCGGCGCTTCAGGAAGGACGTCGTCCTGGACCTGATCTGCTACCGCCAGTGGGGCCACAATGAGCTGGACGAGCCCTTCTTCACCAATCCTGCCATGTACAAGATCATCCGGTCAGTCACATCGCACACTTCTCAGTTTGATCTCAGGAAATGAGTAATAAACAACACAGGGGCAAATCACAGTGAGGGATACTTTGTAAATTGAAGTGAAGGTGTTTACATAGAACAACAATTGAACAAATCTGGCTAAAAAGGCCATTTGATTGTCATGTTTTGTCCCCTCTCAGCTCACGTAAGAGCGTCCCAGACTCGTACTCCGACCAGCTCATATCCGATGGGCTGATGACTGCAGCCGAGCGAGACGAAATCAAGTCCAAGTATTACGCCATGCTCAACGACAAGCTGTCCAACATGACCCTGTACAGCCCCCCGCCCACCAACCTGCAGGGCCGCTGGGGGGACCTGGTGGAGCCGCAGGCCAGGGTCACATCCTGGGACACAGGGGTCCCTGTCCCTCTGCTGCAGTTTGTGGGAGCCAAGTCTGTGGACATACCCGAGCAAGTCCAGCTACACAGTCACCTGGGGAAGACCCATGTGCAGGTACGGACCACCCCTGCACTCACTGCTGATGGACGATATTGCTGCTAAATCTAAGTTGTCGTTTGTGTTTGTGTGTTTAATCAGGCAAGGTTGAACAAGTTGGAAGAAGGGACGAAGTTAGACTGGTCGACAGCAGAAGCCCTCGCCTTTGGCTCCCTGCTCACTCAAGGTGGGTGCGTGTGTGTGTGTGTGTGTGTGTGTGTGTGTGTGTGTGTGTGTGTGTGTCACTGGTGTCATTAAATAGCTTCAGTTTGTTTTCAACTCTCGTTGAAGTTACAGCTGATTTTTCCCTCAGGCTTTAACATTCGCATCAGCGGTCAGGACGTTGGGAGAGGCACGTTCAGCCAGCGTCACGCCATGGTGGTGTGTCAGGACACGAACGAGATGCACATCCCCCTGAACCACATCAGCCCCGAGCAGACGGGTTTCCTAGAGGTAAGACCACCCCACGTGTAGAGGGAAGGACCTCCTCCCTCTCCTACCACCCTCCTCTTTGATGGCACCTCATTTGTCTCCACTCTGGTCCTGCTCAGGTGTGTAACAGCCCGCTGTCAGAGGAGGCCGTGCTCGGATTTGAGTACGGCATGAGCATCGCACAGCCCAAACTCCTCCCCGTGTGGGAGGCTCAGTTTGGAGATTTCTTTAACGGAGCGCAGATCATCTTTGACACCTTCCTCTCCGGAGGCAAGTTTCAGCTCACAGTGATGCATGAGCACGCCCAAGTTTAGCCGCCGCACATCGCAGTTAAGCCTGTTTGTGTCCTCAGGTGAGGCCAAGTGGCTGCTGCAGTGTGGCATGGTGATCCTGCTGCCTCACGGCTACGACGGAGCCGGACCTGAACACTCATCCTGCCGCATGGAGCGCTTCCTGCAGGTCAGGCACAGGGCTGCAGCCAGGGGGCGCTTTGATGAGATCATGGTTTGAGTTTCTTCAATGATTTTGATGGTGGCACAGAGGACGCCTGCTCTGCTCATAATCTGATTGTCACTGTCTTCAAGTGATGCCAGCGACCGTTAAGTTGTCTTCTCAATGCTTCACCTCTTTGCTCTGGATCCTCAGGATCCAGTTCTGCTAAAACAGCCATTTTATAACTTTGGTTGTTCTCTAACCTCGTGTGCGGTCAGCAGGTCGGTTACACATTGCCCAAACCGTAAATGATGAACCTTCTGGTCCTGGTTTGTGTACCAGATGTGCGACAGCAAGGAGGAGGGGGTGGACGGCGACACGGTGAACATGGCCGTGGTTAACCCCACCACTCCGGCTCAGTACTTCCACCTGCTGCGGAGACAGATGATCCGAAACTTTCGCAAGCCTCTCATCGTGGTTGGGCCCAAGACGCTGCTTAGATTCTCAGTCAGTTCCGCGGATTCTCGCACCATCATTGCTTTCTGAAGGCACTCCCGTGACAGAAGAGATAAGAGGTGCCTCTTGTTTCTGCAGGGGGCTGTGTCCAGTCTGGCTGAAATGGCTCCAGGAACCTCATTCAGACCAGTGTTGGGGGATACCTCTGTCTCTGCGGAAAGGTGTGTGCATGTTTGTGTGTGAGAGTACATACATGTGCATGTACCTTCAAGAATCATGCAGACAAATGATCAGAACTGCAGTTTTTTGTCCTCGTATGACTTCCAAAAACAGTTATCAGAGGAACATGTCAAACCTTTTCTTGTTTCTCTCAGTGTCCACAAGGTGGTGCTGTGCTCAGGGAAGCATTATTACGCCCTGTTGAAGCAGAGGGAGACGTCTGCAGCCAACCAGAACACAGTGCTCATCCGGGTGGAGGAGCTATGTCCGTTCCCTCTGCAGGCTCTGCAGCAGGAGCTCAGCAGATACAGCAACGCCAAAGGTGATGCTTCACCTCACCTCCATCATGACTGAGACTCACTCACTCACCCACCCACTCACTCACTTGCCCACCCTTCCTCATGTGTTGGTTGTAGATGCATAGTTTCTATATAGGAGCCTTCACACTCTGAGGTTGTTTTGGGTCAATAAGGATGTTAGTTCCTCCTTCCGGCTCTTTCAGATCAATTCAAAACAGAGAAGAGGTAAATTATTTTAAAAATGATTCCACAATGATGGAACAGTTGAGAGAACTTGTAGCTGGTTAAATGGCATGGGTTTATTAAATTAAACTTTTTTATTGAGCTTTTTCTTTTTTTTGCTAGTCAGAAAATGTTTCCTACAAGATTTACCCTTGAAAATAAACAAAGCAAAGAATGATGAGAAACATAATATGAAAAATAGAACAATACAAAATTAATCGCAATAATTTGAGAAGACAATAAACAGGAAACAGGTTTGTAGTCACGAAAGCAAGATAAAAGTAATACTAAAAATAGAGAAAGTATTCAATCGCTATTTTGAAAACAAACCTGAAATAAAAGAAAGCGTTCCTGCTGTGAGAGAACAAGTCAAACGTGACTCTTTGAGCTCCTGAACATTTGTTGTGGGTTTTAATGAGCTGCAGAGGAGCTGAATTCTGCCTCTGCATGTTTTTGTTGTTAATCCTCTTTACTTTGCTTTTCTGGCATCACTCCACTCCAGCACTAAAAATAAACAGGCTTTTCCAGGACTTACTAACACAGTGATTTAAAGCGAATTCTTCTCTTGAGTTTTAGGGTGACACACATCTGTGGTGACCTCTGACCTTCCCAACAGGGGAAACTTATTTCACGAGCTTGTTTTTTTTGTGAGGGGGAAAGTGGACATGCATGTGTGGAGATTTTTTAAATTTATGTTTTAATGTGAACAGATACACTTTGAAGGATCCTGTCACTCTTTTATCCAAACATCAGAGTTTTGAGTGTCAGAAAACTGATGACAAAAGCAGCAGCAGAGGTTGAGTCACGGAGTGTTGAATGGCGTTCAGCAAAGCGCCCAAACTTCAGAGGAAGAGTGACGGGCTCCGCCTGTAATTAGGCCCCTGGAAAAAAAAACCCAACAACAAAACAAAAACATTAGAAGGAACCATAAATGCTGGGACATCAGAGGATGTTACAGACTGGACCACTGGGCTCTCACAGGTTTCTTCTTTTGTCGCCCGGTTGATGAATAGTTGTCGTTCAGAGCTTCAACACACAAAAGCTTTTTGACGTGTTAAGTGTGAGGAACTGATAAAAGGGGCTGAAACTGGTTCGACTGACCTAAAGCTTCACTGAAGCTCTGAAGCACAGTGAAACAGACAAAAGCAAGACTGCGGTAAAGATCGGGATTCACTCAAACAACCCTCCAGCCATCGGGTGATTGGCAGGTGCTTTTCTGACATGGCGTGATGGGTAAGTTGATTTGAAGGGTGTGTGAGCTCAAACAGGTCTTACTTGCAGGGATTCAGTGATCGGTCTCCTCCACCGATGTTCAGCTCATCTTTCAGACTCAGAGAGGGTCAAAAGGGTTGATATGTAAATAAAAACATGGCAGAATATATCAGCAGACTTCCTTATACAACTTGAGTTGATGTAAACTGCCACAGAATTAAAACTTCTTAAAAAACTCTGTTTGCATGTATCCAAATAAACAACACTAACAAGTCACTTAAAAAAATGAAACCTTCCTTTTGTAGTTACACTATATATTTTGTACGCATTGTCCTGTTGTTGTTGTTTGTAAGCTGGTAAAGGAGTCTCCTGTCTCACAGAGTTCGTTTGGAGCCAGGAGGAGCCTCAGAACATGGGCCCCTGGTCCTTTGTGGCCCCTCGATTTGAGAAGCAGCTGGCCTGCAAGGTGAGGCATGTGCAAGGTGGTTCAATGTACAAGCGGAAGCTCAAAAGGAAATGTTGTTGTTGTCGTCTGATTTCATGATTTGATTTTGTTATGAAACCCACCCCACACACATGCAGCCCCCCCCCCCCCCCGGCTCCCATCACTCCTCCACTAATGAACCCATCCCCTCTGTCCTTCCAGCTCCGCTTAGTGAGCCGACCCGCTTTGCCCGCTCCCGCCGTGGGCATCGGGACCCTCCATCACCAGCAACAAGAGGCCATCCTCACCGCCACCTTCTCCTAACACGAGCACCACACTACATGCTCTGAGCTGCTGCACAGGACCTCCAGACGAGCTGATTCTCATCTTTGAATTAATCTCATGAATTGTTTTCAGAAATACTTACAGAAGTGTAATTTCACGGTCTGACGGCAACGTCTTAACTCTTTGCTTGTTTGTAATCTTCTTTTGCTCTCATGCATCATGCCCATACTCTGTCAGAGTCACATGACTGGAGGCCTCAGACACTTTGTTTACACGCTGACTGTAGCGCCGTCTCAGATTTAGCTTATTGTAACACTGGAGAAGAAGCTGAATCATCTCCATGTTTCAGGAATCAAACTGATTCAGTACTTGACGTCAGTGCGAGATGCTCCTTTTCTTGTACTCGAAGATCGAGTGTTCATTGTTAGAACTCATGGTCTGCCTTTAGAATATCGGTACAACAATAGAAACACTGGACCCGTGTCACACAGTGGGACTGTTGGATATCCAACCCGAGTACACAAAGGGACAGCGCGTCTTATAGGTCACATTTAGACGAACTACTTTACTGTCTGATCAAGACTTGAATTGAAAGTGATTACAACAAAGGGCTAATGTATATATGGGAAATCAGAATATTTTGAAATAAATCTATTTTCATGTTCGTGCATCATGTGTCCGTCTCTTATCCACGGAGGCCCAGAAGGTTCACTGCAAAACTGCAGACACTTCATTGACCTGGAAAACGACAGAAACATTGTGTTAAACAACAGGAGGGATAAAATTTACTAAACATGTACTGTACACTAATTCAATACAAGAACAGCATATATACAAAAGACTAATTGAGGTTGAGTTCACCTCCATGTAGCCTTGACAACAAGACTTCTACAGTTTATCAAACTAACAGTTTCCATCTGGTATGATCTCGAGTGAAACTGGCTATAAACCTTTTTTAATGCTTTCAGAAGTAAACAGGTAGTTCTTCTGTTGTTACACAATTTAAAAGATAATGCGAGTTTTCTGTGTAACTGGGAAAATGTCCTTTATTTTCAGCTGTTCAGATGAATAAAATCACCTAGTGGTGTCCCATTTGGTTGCTGTGAACTCTTCTCACAGCATAACCAGGATGTCCTCAGTGAGGCCTCACATCGCTGCATGGTTTGTAAAGGTCTCTGCTCGTGTGGCTTTGTTTTAGCAGCTGCTGAAGGAGATGAAACAATCCCCACTGTTGGAGGACAGACCGCGATCGCTTTCTGGCTGCGCCCGGCTCTCAAACAACACAGACTAGCGTGGACAAGATAAACACAAATACCCAGCCTGCTGTAACAAATGCTGACTCAAATAGCACTACAGAATCAGCACCACGCAGCGTTTTGTTCTTTGTTTGTCTACCAAGTGGATTGAACACAGTTTTGTTCTTGATTGTTGAGCCAGGTTTATTTATAAGACGCAAAATCAGCCCGTTACACAGGTGTCAGGAGGGAGCTGAGACATGACACCAAAGATGAAACATGGAAATACAGATTTTGCACAGATAAAACGGCTCTGAAAGCAGATGATTAAAAAAAAAAAACGATCAAGAGTATAATCTGAGTTGTGTATCAGAAAGAAAAACGCTGCTGCCATCAACCTGGTAAATGTCAGTGGAACCACTCGCGTCCTTTTTCAGCATGACTTTGTTTGTGGAGTGAAAGCGGTCACGCGGAGCTGAATCACAGAGGAGTGTTGTCGTCCTGGTGGTGAAGAGGAGCTGGTGAGGAAGGAGTCGGGTGTCACAGGGCAGCAGGTGTTTCAGATTTCATTCATCACACACTGAGTTTACTCAGTGATATGATTGATATAAAAGCTCTCATCTCAGATCCAGCTCTGACGGGGCCGTTGGTTTGTTCCACAACACAGTAAACACAGCAAGCATGTCATATGTGCACACCAGCACGCAAACTCATGACTTTAAACTGAAAGATTCAAACAGAGGAGGAGACACCAAGGCACAGAGGGGGGCCTTGGCCCTCTGCTGCAATTTGGTGGGGTTTGAATATGTTGAAACGCTGTTTTTCATCGGCTCTTCTTATGCACTTTGAAGTTCAGTGTCGCTCACCAGCTGCGCTGAAGAACCAGCTGCACTGATGCTGCCTGTGGACCAACGTACACACTTGGCTCTGTGTGTCTGTCTCCACTCTCACCTTGTAATGCCATGTTGTGCTTTTCTTGTCAAGGCGCCTGTGGGTGTACTTCACTCAACACATTAGCATGATAGAAAAAATCGGCAGTGATGGTCACTTTTGCTCTGAAGTATCTTTCTGGGAAGATGCACATCTGATGTGTTCAGATAGTAAGAAAAAAGCTCTCAGGGAGTTTTTGTGGTGATTTTGTTTGGCTTGTTTGTTTTCATTCCTTTTTTTCGCGAGCCGAGAACTCAAAGTGGTTTGATGAAACAACATGTTAACAAGTCCCAGAAATCACTGGAAATCTCCCCTCTGCACACGCCAAGAAAGATATGCTGTGGGACGACGGCACTGCCGTGTGAGAGCGTTTGATTGGCTTAGTCATCCTCCATCCGCCGCAATCACGCTTTAATCAAACTGCTCCAGAGTTTGTTGTTTGCTGTCCGCCCAAGATCGGACGTTTCAAACGGGTTGCAGCGGCAGAGTGATCACACAAGAGTTCATTCCAATCAAATCAAACCCACCACGTATGAACACACCCAGCTGTCCTTCCCCGTCCTTCCCACACACACGCACTTTCGATTGAATACAGTTCATCTACAACGTCACAATTCACAACACGGTATACTGATATGATATGATGGTGAGCTGATGGATTGCAAACGGTCCACTCAATGAAAATGAGGAAATCTTACTTGAGGAAAGAAAAACAGAAGGAGACCTGGGGGGGACTTCAGTCTGACCTCAACCAAACAAGGAAATGTCCCTTTTGAAGATGGGGGGGGGGGGCTAAAAAAATTCACAGGGGAATTTTTTTTTGTCACAATATTTATTGCTGTAATAAATATAGAGAGAAAGCTGCTATTTCTGATTCACTGATTCACTTTGATTGCAGCACAATGTTTAGACGGTAACAAGGACGTTAAAGTAGCTGCTCTGATAACTGGTATCGTCACCTGTTGGTCACAGGGCAATGACAGAACTCACAGCCCCACATGGACGCACTAGCACACCTGCAGCCAGTGTAAGCTGTCCATGCAAAAAGATAAGCCTTACTTTCCATCATCACACCAAAAGTTTCTGTCTCCTCAACAACACTGAAGCTGCTGCTGCGCCTTTGCCGGGCCTGTCAGAGGCTCTGTGGGAGAAGAAGAGGAAGGAGTAAAACGAGAACTTGGCAGCTCTAACAAGAGAGTATATAAAAAACAGGTTTGCCATGCCTGCACAAAGGAGATGGGACTTACACTTCAGGTCACATCAGACCATGAAAACAACCAACGTGGCCACAAAGTGTAAGCTGATAAGAAATCGTTAGGTTGTGGGGGGGGGGGGGCTGACGGTCACCTGCTGCACCTGGACCCCTGCTGGTGTTCACTACGCCCCTGTCAAGAACGTTTCAGTGAGCAATGAAAAGGCAATGAGAAAGCACGTGTTTAGTGAAACCTTAATGCACCAGATCTGTGACTGGCTTCCTGGCTGACTGAGTGTGCGTATGAGAGTGTGTGTGAACCGGAGCGGTGCGGCGGAGGTCCGGCAGAGTTGGCGTCGGGCCGCGGGTGGTTTGGTGCAATGCGAACACTTGAGTCTCTGGCTGCGCCGTCAGATCGGAAGGCGGCAGCAGCGGCAGCAGCGGCAGCAGCAGCAGCCTCCCACTCCTCCCATCGCTATAACAACCGCGGGGCGGTCGGTGCGGCTCGGCGGCGCGGATGCGACTGCCAGGTGTCACCCGCCTCCCGCGCAACTCCAGCCCGACCTCAGCTCACCGCGGCGCCGCCCGACTCTCACTGAATTCCGCCCGGCTCGAGGAGCAGGAGGAGCAGGAGGAGGAGGAGGAAGGGGAGAGCCTGTGTTTCCCCGTCACGCAGTGATCTGAACAGTGGGGAAGCTCAGGCTCGGGATCTGCTACGTCAAACAGATTAGTCAAATAACCTCTCGGGGTAGGACATACCTCCCCCTCCTCTCTCTCTCTCTCTCTCTCTCTCTCTCTCTCTCTCTCTCTCGTCTGGCTGCATGTGTAACAGGAGAGACGGTGCTGACAAGCAGCCAGGAAGCTCTTGGCGAAAAACAGAAGTGCACTACTTTTTGTTTTGTTTTGTTTTGTGTTTTTTTCTCGTCTGGGTGAGACGGCTGTGGTGATCGTCCAGCAGCGCCTCTCGCCCTCGTCCTCCTCCTCTCCTTTCCTCTCCAACTCCTCCTCTCCTCCTCCTCCTCCTCCACCTCCTCCTCCTCCTCCTCCTCCTCCTCCCCACACCCCTGCGCGAAATGGCGAGAGAAAACGGCGAGTCCAGCGATGGATCTTGGAAAAAGCACGTCGATGATATCAAGAAGATCTTCGACTTCAAGGAAGTCCTTGGGACGTGAGTAGACGCGCCGCCGCAGAGTCGGCAGCGCACGCCACGAAAAACTTTGTATGCCGTTGTCGGAGATTAGCTTCGGATGTTCGGTGTCACATTGAGGCGTTCGCGCTGACAGCTGTTGAATGTGTGCTGAATCCGCCGAGGGGGGCTCGCCGGCTCGCCGGTGGGGGCGCGTTGGTTCGAACGCATCACGTCGCCGGGCCAGCGGTGATGGTGCGGCTCCGACACTGTCGCGCTCGCCCATCTCGTCGTGTCACAGTTCATTCAAAAAGAACTGCCGCGTCTCGGCGCGACCCCCCCCCCCCCTGTGAGTCCAGAGCGCAGCGCGGGTCTGCCTCCTAACAGTTTGCTTACATGACGGAGGCACCGGGGCCTTTGTTGGCTCGGGCGAAATCAGCGTCCCTCAGTCAGGAAACCGTCAGTGGGGACTTTTACGCACGCTGGGTCTGATCCCTCTGCCTTCCTCCTCAGAAACATGACGTCTGGCTTCCTGTGGCCCTCCTCGTGCCACACATGCTTGTGAGAACTGCTTGTGTTTGGACCACTTTTGGCTCCACTCAGTTTCTTGCCCCCCTCCTCCCTTTTTTTCTTGGACCTCAGAGCAGACAGATTCCAGGGTTTATTTTTGGTTCGCTGTTACTGCCGCTTGACCTGAAGTCTTTCTCTTCTTTTGAATGAGTTATGTCAGTCTGAGTGCGTCCCCCCCCCCCCCCCCCCACCACCACCACCACCCTGAATGGAGGTGGGTTGCACCGTCCTGTGATAGACTGCTAGGTGCTATCACACATCCGACACACCGCGTTTCTCATCTTCCTGGCTGGCTTTGTCCCCTGAAGACACATCCGCCGGCTGAGAGGAATTTAATGTGTTGATGTTTATACTGCCGGAGAGGCGGTGGAGGGCCTGTGCTGCTGAGGATGGAGCCCTCCCCCGAGGGGGGTCTGTTTGTTTTGTTTCATTTCTCCCTAGAAAGTGGTGTCAGGCTGCAAAAAACAAAACCAAAAGACAGAAAAAAAGGCCTCTTGCAGCTCAACTGGGAACCAGGTCACTCCGAGAGAATGAAACCCAAACCCAGACACCCTGGCCCTGCTCCTGGAAGATGTTTGGGCAACCCGCGTCCTCCTCATCCCGTCCTGCCTTTAGACCTGCGTGTCTATGAGCGGTGGTGGTGTCGTGAAACTCTCCTGCAGATCAGTGATTCATGAAACGCACTCCACACTGGAGCCGTCGGACGAACCAGTCGGACGGTCCTACCTGGAGGCAGCACTGATTTCCCCAAGGCTTGCATTTACGTGCGGGGAGCCGCTGAATAACGGCGGTGAATCATCGTGATTTACTGTCCACACACACGGAAGGCCAGGTTGGAGGAACACACATCCCTCTCGCCCACAACACCAACGCAGCACATATCTGGGTTTGTCACAGCTACACACTCACTCACACACACACCCTCACATGAAGCACGTACTCCTCCTGGCCAACTTCAACCCCCCCCGCCCCCGGTGCTTGTTCCTGTGCGTCTTAATCAGGGAGTGTTTGGCAGCAGCACGGAGGGGCTCTCTAACCAGGCCACCTGGGGCAGGAAAGCCCGGCGGCGGGCAGGCGGAGCGGGCAGCTTTGGCCCGAGGATTAAAACTGGGAGAGGAAGGTCTGCTGGTTGGAGGAAGAGGACGGCAGGACGGAGATTATCCTCTTCCTCCTGCAGCACCTTTTAAATGTAGGTTGTTAGGGAGGAGCCCCCTCCCACCCACCCCCCATCACTGTCCAAAAGGGATCATCCCTCCACAGCAGCTTCCTTCCAAAGCAATCACAACCGTCGCTCATGGAAAGTCACTAAGTCCATCGACTTGATTCCATTACTTACATCCACGTCTCATGCAGCCTGTTTAGTGGTTTGGTTGTAACTGCGCCAAATGAATTACTGGAGAGTGACTTTCACTGAAAAAATCACATTACGTTTAATTGTTTTTGATCGTTTTTGGTTCATTAAGTGAAGTTTGTGGTAAATCTTTGCCCTGAAGACGTCCTTTGTCACTTTTATTCATGTAAAAGCCTCAAATACATTTTCTGTCTCAGCCCCACACGCACCACTAGTGATCACACCTCACACATGAATTTATTCGGAGTCTGCGATGTTTGCTCGTCAAACTTTTTCTGAAGGTCACTTGAAGAAATGATTTTCACAGAGAGGAAGACGCTTGATTTGCCCGGCAGCTGCGGGCCAGTGTGATGTGGGTGTGAGGCGCAGCTCCAGCACAGGAAGCCGGTGACCACGTCAGTGAGACTTCGACGCAGCTGCTTCCGTGCGCCTCTTTAGCCACAGAGCTAATGAGATCTGCCCCGACTGGAGTTAGGCCTCATAGCGCGACAACGTTCGCCTGGGCGCTAATTTCAGACCTGTAAGCTGCTGAAACTCGCTGGAAGCAAATTAAGTAACCTGACTACACAAGCACCTTCCCACTGGGTGGAGTGAAGGTGGAGCAGCTGCTGGTGGTCAAAAAGAAACTTGAAGGCCTAATTACTGAGGCGCTTCAGTTTTGGCTGAATGTGCTTGTTGTGCTTCTTTATTTCACCCCTACCAGAGCAAACCAGACGACTCTTCAGCATCCAATAAATCCACCACGACCAACAACTTCCTGGTCCTGTAGAAAGTAGCGTCTAATAGCGTGGCTAATTGCGTTTTTCTTTAACTGCACCAAGCGTCCGCTTCTGCCTCTGCTGCCGACGGCAGCATGTAGAGTCCAGGCTGAAGCAAGCACATTTGGAAACCATCACAGATCCCAGAGATGTTTAAACACTGGTGGGAAGTGTTTGGGGGAAAGTTTTTGTCGCCCTCATTGGCATATGGGTGGTCGGGTGTGTGTTGAGTGATGCAGTGGAAACAGACTTAAAGGGGCTCTGTCACGACTCGAACAAACAGCTCCAATTGTTCCGTTTTGCCAATCAGAGAAGCCCTCAGACCAGGGGCCATCGCGCCGGCAGATGGATGTTAAACGACCTACAAAATTTGAGGTGCTGTTGCTGCTGGCCACTGGCAGCGAGGACATTCGAGAGAACAGGTACTTTGTATTCTTCTTGGCTTTCAGCAAAACTGAACCGTGGTTAGAGGAGAGATTGTGCCTCGCCTTCTCTGCCTGGAGTCACGCAGAGGTATGTGTGTCTAAACCGTGACGTGGCTCATTTTTTTGGGATTTTTTTCTCCGGTTACATGGGCAGATTTAAAAAAAAAATTGTTCCTGTAGAACACCATTATTTTTCAAGGGCTCAGAGCGGTAAGCTGTTCCCGTTTCAGCTCACTCTTGTCAGAGGCCCGCATGAGCGGAAGCTGCCAGATGAACCCAATGCTGACGTCCTAACGTGACCGAGACCCTTTCAGGCAGACAAAACATCAATCCATCCGTCTTCTTGCTGTGTAATCCAGACCAAGAGTGCAGAACAAGAGCCAAGGTCACCTCAGACAGGTTGCTTGTGTTGCACTCTGTCTCCATAGACAAACACACAGGTGGACTTCACACTAACAGGCAGTTTACAGGTGCCTCAATTAGTTTTTATGTCTTTGACTTCTGAACACTCAGGTAACACACATGGAGGAACATCTCCAACCATGAAGGCCTGAAGCACAAGACCAAACATGGGGCCTGTCCCCCTGTGAGTGGAGAGAGCATCACCATGGAGCCCCTTTCTTTATTTCTGTGACAATGAACAAAAACATTACATGTAGAGATGCTCCCTCACTCACCTGTGTGTATTTACAGAGTCATTCAACAACCTGTTTGAGTAAACGTCTGACTTGACACAGATAGAAGATGCAAACGCCACACAGACGCCAAAGAATTATATTTTTCTCTCCTAAATTCAGGATTTCATCAAACTCGCCAGTTGATTTAACTGACAATCCACATTTTGTGCATTTCCTTCTTCGTTGTGCAATTTCCCACCACACTGTCCGAGATCTGTTGCCTTCTTTTAGCTTCCAGTCCAGGGATAAACACATCTCAGTGTGGCTGACTCACGGTGCCCCCTAACAGCCCCTAGAAAGAGAAAATTACCTTCCTCGTGTTTGATATTCATGAGTGGACCGGCTTGAACAACAGATATTAAAGGGAGCGCGCCGCTGAGAAAAAATGCCGGACTTGTCGGCGTTGCATGAAGTGTCTGCTGTTGCCACCTCACATTGATCATTCCCTGAAACACTGCTCGTTTGGAGGCCGGCTGGGTCCTTGAAAGTCGCCTGAATGCAGTGAAAATGGCAGCTAGGCAACTAGGACGTTGGGAGTCCTTGGTTTGCTTCCACGAAGGGAGGCGAATGCTTCCCATCACCGTTGTCCCCCTGCTGCTCTGACTGCGGAAGCACACGCGCTGTCACGGGCTGCGTGTGCAGAGGTGACCACCGTGAATGCCTGCAGAGCGGCGGCGTGCCCCCGTGCCGCTCTCAAGCGCAGCGCCGTGTCCTGTGTGGCTGCACGGGAGGCAGTAATTGCCTTTATTAGAATAATTCAGCATCTCTGTGACGGGCCGCTCCGAGGCTTCAGACCAGATTATCCAACGCTCCCGGGAAATGTTTGGCAGGAGCCTTTTTTTCCCCTCTTGTCCACTTGTTTATCGGCACCATTAGCTGTTATCAGCCTGTAAACTGACCATCGTCCTCCATTTGATCAACAATCTGGTGATCGCAGGCTGCACGTTCCTGGAAAGCGGCCTCAGGCCTCCTGCGTGTCGTGTTAGCGCCACCGGGACCAAGGGAGCTGCTGGATCTTATTTTGGTCTCATCAGGGAACTGATTTAACTGAGCGGCAGGTGACCGCTGCTGTTTACTCCCCCTGTTAGCAGGCCACACGCCATCCCACCATCGTCACACACAAGGAGAAACCTGCTCAAGTGCTGTGCTGAGGTATTTGAGCCTGACAGTGTGTTTTCTTCTTTTGTTTTGATAATTTTTTTTGCATTTTATTGAAACAATACAGATGAATTTTGTTTTTTTTTAATGATTCACCACATCATTTTTTTGTCTTTTTATGAAATGCTTCAGAAAAAGTTAGGCCAGAGTGAAATTTCCCTTTTGAGTTCAAGGTGATGCTTTTAAAGTCCATGTAAGACAGGATTTGTGGTTCGTTTAGCACAGTGATCTGGCTGTAAACGTGCTGAGGATTGACATGTGTTTCCTGTCGATTTCAAGGAAACGAACGTGTCTCAGATCATGCTGGTGAAGACATCAAATCCTGTTGCATCAACTCGTTGGAAACAGTGTCTCTTTCACACCTCGTTCAGTCACTCAAGTTTGTTAAAGTCGGACGGAGTACCAATGCACACAGCCAAGCAGATGGTGGCGCAAAGTCTGGTGAAGAATCAGTGTGTTGTGTAACAGTAAAATGATCTGATTCCTTGATACTTTGGAGTTGATATATCTTCACTGAAAACCTGCATGTGTGTCGGAGAATCGGCGCCTCCTGTTTTACCTGCTCTAACTCTCAGCCGTGCGCATCAGTGGCATTTTGTAGGAAGCAGATGTTGTCCCACAGGTGTGTCGGGCTGCAGTGGGGGTGACTTTCACAGTTGCGCTACCTGGATTACTGACTGACGACTTTTCCATCCCATACATTGCATAACAGGACGCCTGTAGTGCATCTTACACAAGCTGAATCAGTGTGATTACTCAGCAGCAACACAATACATGCGCCTTCTGTGAGGATCGATGAGAAGCCTCGGCCATCAGGAACACACTCCCACACCCAAGCCCACGCCGCCCCCACCCCCCCTAAAGAAATCCTAAACTTGTCCCGTCAGCAGACAAGTCTTCATAGAACATCCAGATGAAGCTGCAGTCGCCACGTGATGCAGAGAGTTTCCCGGGTGACGGACTGACACGCAGCTCGCGCTGCATCTGCAGCATCAGCCGGTGGTTTCACGCTGCGAGCAGCCCACGGTCACATATTCACATGAGTCAGCCTGTTTGGCTCAGCTGTCTGCACATGGTGTTGGTGGTGGTGTGTGACTGTAGACTGTCACACACACACACACACAGACACACACACACAGACACACACACGCACACACACACACACACACACACACACACACACACACACACACACACACACACACAC
>JASSRZ010000080.1:3903449-3926564 GCA_032164315.1 Malacoctenus gilli | reverse complement strand
CTCCTCCTCCTCCTCCTCCTCCTCCTCCTCCTCCTCCTCCTCCTCGTCCTCCTCCTCGTCCTCCTCCTCCTCCTCCTGCTTATCCTCCTCCTCAGGCTCTGTGGCTACCCTCCTTTCTACGACGAGAATGATTCGAAGCTCTTCGAGCAGATCCTCAAGGCGGACTACGAGTTTGACGCGCCGTACTGGGACGACATATCAGACTCTGGTGAGCCGTGGCACACCGTGTGCGTTTGTATGCATGTGTGCAGTCAAAAAGCAGTACAGGACTGTTTGATGGAGCCTCCTAATGTTATAATGGGAGAGAGACAATGTTATAGAAAGCTTATCATGCGAATCTAACAAAATAAGAAGCGGCCACTTGAAAAATGGACTTCTTATCATTTTTCTGGCCTGTTTTCCAGCATTGAGCTTGAAGGAGCTGCTTCAGATGCATCAGCTGCTGCCAGCAGAAGCACCTTGTGTGCTATAGACAGTGAGACATGACTCACAGTTTGAGCTCCTTGGAGGCTCACATCATCCTGAATGAATTAGGATCACACAGTCGACAAAACTGAGAGCACAATCTGCAATTTAAATGAATTCTCTTGCTTTTCTTTGGCGAGTTCAGCGACGGTCTTTTGTTCTGACCTGCAACGATGAAGACATTTTATTGTTGATTATGTACTAATGTGCCTCTCTGCGGCTTGGGACTTATTATTCTGTAATGAATAGACAGCGAAATAAGCCAGAATTTATGATATAAACTACGAATAATGGGACTGCTGGCTGCACCTTAAACATATTAAGACTCTTGAGTCGCCTGGGAGAGTTTGTGTGCTGCTTCTCTGAGTGCTCCTAGAAAAAAGACTGAAGCAGGAACAAAGAATGAGGAACAAGGAGCTCCCCTCAACCGCTCTGTCATCAAGGCTCACATGACAATAAGTCGTGTATGTCAGACAGGAACCAGGCCAGAGAGGTCAAGAGTTCATCCGATTATCAGCAACGCACGCACGCACGCACGCACGCACGCACGCACGCACGCACGCACGCACGCACGCACGCACGCACGCACGCACGCACGGTTGAGAGCCAAAATTACCAGTCAAATGAGGATTGTCACATGATAATACGTCATGTTCAAACTTTAAATGCACATTTACAAACACTCTTTGTTCCACAAAGATACCACAATCAGTTTATATTTATCAAAAACATGAATTAGACTCTAAATTCTCGGGAGTTGAAACGATCCAGTTGTTGTTTGCGTGTTTGTGAGTTTTGAAGTTATCAAGGATTCCCTGATGTCTCTTTGAAACGTCCCTGGAGGACAGACTTTGTCCTTGACAACATTCAGAAGGAATCCGATGACGTCGATCTCTCATGTAGCAGCCTGTGGAAGATACAACCTTGACAGCGGATGCAGCTGCACACACGCACGAAACGTTTGTTTCGTTGTCTTTTGTACAGAATCACAGGCGTGATTAGTGATCTTGCAAAGCACCTGTGGCTTACTCAGGTGAGTTGTCTTGCCGTCATGGCTCTCTATGAGCTGTGACGGAGCGCAGTAAGGGTTGACAGGTGTCGTTTCAGCAGTGGTCGCCTCCTGCTGCGAGTGAAACGGCACCGAGAGCTCTGTCATAGCAGCTCACAGGACAAAGACCACCATTTTTTTGGTGAGGAGACGATGAGTGTTGTGCTTTTGCTTCAGGGTTTTTTTGCTTTAGTGTCAAACACGAGGGCCAAAATCAGCCCACCGAGTCCGGTCTGGCCTGCAGGACGATGTCACTGTGTGAAATCCTTTTTATGTTGCTTTGGCCGCATTGGGATCAAACTGGGCTGTTAAGTGGTCACTGGACCAAAATGAGTTTGTCACTTTTCACAAAGCTCACTTGAAGAGTGAGTCAGAAAAAAATATAATGAATTCAAGGTTTGAACTAAAACGGAGCCGCTTGGTGTTACATTAGTCCAATAAAAGTCTCTAAGTATTTGACAAGTTAACACAGTCAACTGCAGTTATTTTTTAAAGAAGTTAATCACCTCTCGCTGTTTTTGTTTTGACCTCAATCGATGAACGATACTGTGAGAGGAAAGCTGAGAGTTAGCCAGTTCTTATTCCCATAAACGAAGAGCTCAAAATAACAACAGCAGCTGGAAAATAACTCAATAAATACCCAAGTGAATGTCTCCCTCTTTGAGGATGTTACCATTGAGAATCATCCAAATTCATCAATTAGAAGTTTATTTTTGTAACTAAATTTAAATGGACTGTAGAATTCGACTTATATTTCGAATATACATTAATAATTGAAGCAACACACTGAAGTATACACTTAGTTTCAAGCTGTTCTGATACTATTGAACAAATTGAAAAATTCAGTTCAATCAGTGGTTTCAGTGTGATCTCAAAAGCATCCATAATGCATTGTGATCCAGTTTGATGATTTTTAAGTGCTTCAAGATGGTGCGATGAGTCACCACGGCGACCAGGCTCTTCAGTCCAGCAGGAGAGGAAGAGACAGACATCACCTTCATCACTCTGTCTGACATCCACCAGTTAGTTTTTCGTTTACAGGGTGCAGTGATCTGCCAGGAAACAGGAGTTCAGTGAAACAGCAACAGTTCAGGTAGCAGCATCAAGTAATGCTACTGCCAAAGTTAGCTGTCTGCCCAGCGAGCAGGGCGGAGCCGAGTCAACCTGTAGTAAGACATATGTGGCGTTATGTTTCCTTCATGCGACGGCAACAGAAATTTGAACCCGTCAGTGTGGCGATTGATGGTGAATGTTCTCAGATGGATGGACTCTTGACTTTTCCAATTCCCTCTGTAGCCAAAGACTTCATCAGCAGCCTAATGGAGAAGGACCCGGAGAAGAGATTCACTTGCGATCAGGCTCTCGAGCACCCCTGGTGAGAAACTAACTGCTGCCCCACTGCGCCCCAAGATGACAATCACAGGGAACCACACGTCTCGGCGCGATCACACAGCAGCGTGACGCAGATTGGCAGGCTTACGCATTTGTCATGGAGAGCTTGTCCTCCCACTGTCATCTGTCACCATGGCTCCGGGCCAAGAGCCCACCTCTGCTCGGCACCGGCGGCCCCTCGGAGAGAAATCTTTTGAATAAATGGCTGCCAATTAGCGGCTGGTGTCCTGAAGGACGCTTGAAGAATGTGGGCGCTTTAATGAATGATTGGGATGTCTTCCCAGGCCTGTGCCGGAGCTAACGAGAGTGGGCTGGTGTGGGCTGCTGCCTGCAGCTCAGGCGGCCAATAAGTTTGTTACCCAGTAATGGGCATTTCGGGTCCTGTGAGCAGGTGGTCCCACTGATACAGATCCGTGCTTTGTGACACCTGTTACCGGTGTCACGACTGAGAGTAATGACTCTCAATGACGGGGCTCCATGCAGAGATATGAAGATGAATGTGACACAAAGTCAAACAGTGTTTGAGCGTGCCTGCTACCCCCCCCCCCCCCCTTCCCCTCAATCAACAGCCTTTAAGTAGAACGAGAATAAGCCAGCAGGGGGGAGGGCAGTGTGAGGATGATTCCCCAGCTGTAGCGCATCCAAACACAAAGCACCAGGGTGAGGCTGTGAGGCTGTTTTGGTACGTGTGAATTGTCGTGCGTCTGCGCTGAGAGGAGCTTGACTTGTGTCTTTCAGGATCGCGGGCGACACGGCGCTCTGCAAGAACATCCACGAGTCTGTCAGCCGGCAGATGAGGAAGAATTTTGCCAAAAGCAAATGGAGGGTGAGAACACGAGACCACCGCTGCCTCAGTCGTCACATATGTCTGAACGCACACGCACGCAAAGTCACCATCGATCACGCCTGGGATCATCGACCCCAGCAGTTGCTGAGGTTACAAAAGGAGGACATGATCTTCATGCTCAGTGTTGTTTGAGTTGGGTCTAGGTATTTTGTGACAGTTTTATTTTGTTTGTTCAGGCTCCAAGTTCTCTCATTTTTGTTCTGTTTTCAGTGACCCTGTTTGTGTGTCCCCCTGACAGAGGGTCCTTGTGATCATGCCTTGCTATTACCTCTCTCCATCCTTTCCTTGCAGCAAGCCTTCAACGCCACGGCTGTGATCCGGCACATGAGGCGCCTGCAGCTGGGCACCAGCTTCGGCAGCAGCATCCACAGTGCCAACTCGGTGGCCAACCCACAGAGCCGAGCTCCAGCCAAGAGCCAGTCGGTGGACTGTGCCCCGCTCTCCCTGAAGGACTGTGAGTGACACCTCAGAAGCCCACTGAGCGCTGTGCCAAGAGCGCCGCCGTTATCTCAGGCTTTTCACTTTGCTGCGCTCTTCATGGAGCTGTTTGTTCGCTGTGAAGTTACAACTGCATTTATTTCCCCTTCTGTCCTGATCATATGTTTTTGTTCAAACGGAGCGACACCTGTAGTTTCATTCTACATCATAATGACAGTGAGTTTGTTGACCTGTAATTGCTTTTGAAACCTGGTGATATTTGTCGCTTCTTTCTGGTTTTCACACACTGAAGATTTAAGTGTTTTTTAAACGTCAGTTTGACTCACCAGTAATACTCCAACCACTCAGTCTAAGTTGATGACAATATCCAGCTAATACGATGATACATAATATGTTATCATACATCTCAGGACATCTTGTTTGCATTGATCCGTCTCAGTGTTTGACTCAGCGCTGACTTTTTATCCCCTCCCACAGGTGCCCCCATCGCTCCGCTGCCGTCTGCCGTTAAAGTCTACAGTCAGGACTCTGATGCTTCCGCTCCGGCGCGAGAAGAGCCGTCCGTGGCGTCCGAGCCATCTCGGCCGCGACCCTCCACTGTCACTGTCATCCACACGGGGACTAAATGACGCCAGGTTCCGCGGGAGGTGAGCTGGGAGACCACGGAGCTTTGAGACGGGAGAGGGACCTAAAAGAGTAACCTCACCCCCCTAAGCCTCGTGATTCAATATCGTCGCCCAGTTTGCCCATCCCGCCATACCTCCCATCTGTTTCTGCCAAATCGGGAGGAATTTGAGGAGCGCAGGTTCAGCTCCATTTACCATGGCTCAGCGCGGCTCAACCCCGCCTCCCTTCCTACTGGTGTGCCGGCCTGGAAGCACAGAGGAGGAGAGGGGGAGACTCACCTGAAGTTGCTTTAACAGAGGCCGCATGCAGCCTGGACAGTGGCTGCGCTGGCAGATAAAACAAGCAGCTGCCGTGAGAAGTGCCACACGGGAGGAGTCTTTATGGAAGCCGCTGTCACTTTAGACTGTGAGCATCATTTTTCTGACAGGACAGTCCGCTGTTTGCCTTGTGTCAATATCCCGCCTGGAACTGTTGAGTGGAGTCATGTTATGCAAGTGAAATCTAAGCTTCACGCAGTGGTAAATAATTGTGGCATCATCTGCACTCTGAACTTCTCGTTGTTTTGACAGCTCTTGTTAATTTGCTGTGGTATTTGCTGCGACGGCTCACAGCCTCATATCTCCTGACAGTATGACAGTAAGTGTTTGTAAGTGTGCGTTCGCTTTTCAAGTTGTGTGGATCGGAAATATGAGCCAGGCGATGTGCTTCAATCATGGCTGTGATCACTGAGAAGGCTGGTGCATTGCACTAATGTATTGGAATATTTATTTTCTTACAGTAAAATTTGACTTTTGTAAAAGTGTCACTTGCGGGAAAAAAGTGTAAATATGTCGTCAGACTGGACCGCGAGGTTGTCGAAGGACACATTATCTGGTAGTCGTTCCTTTGTCGTTTTGCTGTTTTCAGTTTTGCGTTTGGACGTGACTGTGAAGTCCTCGTTGACCACAAGGGGGCGACCACGGGTAGTCGCTGTGGGACCAGTTCTCAGGGATTTGCAGGGACGTGAACATGAAGCTAACCAAACCCCTCTCACAGTGATGCGACTCCACTGTATCGGATGAAACTGTCGAAGAGCAAAAAAGAAAAAAAAAATCACACCTCCAAATACTGCATCTTACTCTGACATGTCACTGGGACAGTCGGACAGATGTTTGTTTGGAAGTTTACTGACACTATGAGTTTGATGTAACTCGTATTGAGTGGATTGTTTTCCCTTTAAGATCCTTCAGTTATACTTGGATGTAAAAATAAGACAAAAAAAGAAAAAAAAGTGTTGACCAGTCAAGTGTGCATTCATGTCTGTAGTAACAGTGTAAAATGACTGTTGAATACGAATGTATCCTGGTTCATATGGCAGAGATCAGTGGTGTATAGTTGAGTAGTTGAAACCTCGTGCTCTGCTTCCGCTCCTGACGCTGCTGCTTCTGAGAACCGCTCCGTCACTCCGTGTTTGATCACTGTGCTTTCAGACCAACCTGTTGAATTTAGCAGGAAGACTCTTTTCTCCTCTGTCCTTCAGCCTTTCACACAGAACGGGAGAGCGATCGGTCTGTCTATGGCAAGGGTAGGCAACTAAATTTTAAAGAGGTCCGGCTCGAGAAAAACCTTTGTCGCCAAGGTCCATATATATATATATATATATATATATGCTCTGGACGCACCTTAGGAGTTCCCTTGCTATTGAACAATGCACTTGTCGGAGAGCCACAGCTAGCCACTATGATGCTGCTGCGGATTGAAATAAAGGCACCGGTTATTATTTGGTGTTTTATGGTCTTATGAGCCTACTAAACGGTCTCTATTGTTATCAAAAACTGAAACTATGGCATGTGGACAACTTGAAGACGTATGGGAAATATGTACCTATGTTTTTCCCAGATTCCGATCTTTTGAAAAGTACACGATCGGTCCAGATCAACTCAGGAGCTCTCTGCTCACAAGACGGTCTGGCTGCCACAAGACGGCCTCTCCTCTGTCAGGGTCCAAATGGGACAGCTTCTGGGTACGGACCCGGACCGCGGTCCGCTAGTAAATGACCTCTTGTCTATGGGTTTACCTCAATTTGATTTTCAATTAGTTAAGGTTGCAAGTGAATAATATTCAAGATAAAGTTAAAGAAAAAAACAACTTTCACCTAAACGTGACCAAAATAAAGGACTTGAATCATTTTAAAAATGTGCTAAATATCTTAATCTTTGAACCTCTATTTACTGTAAATACAAATCTCAACAACATTTTCTTGGGTCTCGACTGTTTATTTTTGTGTTCTTTTATTTCCCTGCTCAAAATTAAAGATTTAAAAATTAGTAAATATTGTTGCAGGAACATAAGTAAGATTTGAAAAATACATAAGAATTTCCATGTATTCACTTTCAAACAAGAAATACATTTGAAGTTAGTACCTATGTTCTACTTATACAGTAAGTCTTTGAGTCCATAAGCACATGTGCTGCTTTGTGTTGAATATATGAGACTACATTCTTCATCTGTGATGAAACTGAAGGATCCTGATTTTATTACATGCAAGTTACTTGTTAATTATCAGAGACCACAGCTGTTAATCAAACAAGACCATGATGAGTTTACATCAGTGGTGAGTCCGGCTGTGATGTTGAGAGAACATTTTAGTAATGAATGAGTGTAGATAATATAATACTATAAACAAGTCTTGAAGATGTCTGTCATCTTGAGAGTCTTTTTACTGAGTACTCAAGATGTAGCAGGGATGAGAATCCGTGCTCAAAGTCTATATTATTATTATGTGTTGCACTTTTTTAGAACCATTGCAGGACCTTTCTGTTGTATTTTGGAAGCTTTAAGAAAACATCAATTAATTGTTAGAAAAAGAAACAGAAAAAATCACCATAAATGTTGCATTTGAATACCCAGCAATCAGGTCTGTGGCACCTCAAACAGCTAAAAAACCCTTCTCTGCAATACTGTTTCTTTCTTTTTTCAAAGTATTAGCTGTTGGCGTTACAAAAAAAATCTAAAGAACAATGAGAGGATAAAAATTGTAATCAGAGGATGCTCATCCCTCAGTGACGGCGCGTCTGCTTTTATCTAACAGTGTTACATCTTCTCCGCTTCAGCCTCGGAGGGTCTCAGATGGTGTGACGGTTGTACTCTTGGGGGGGATGCATCCCGTCATAGTGGAATTCCCTCCACTGTTCGGTGCTCTCTCTGGTCCTCTCATCTTGTTCTGGAAGATCAGGAGGATTTGTTGCAAATCGACATGGAAAAAAATGAATGAGATGCCTCGTCCGGTCGACTGCTTTTTATTTTCCAGTTCCTACCGTCGTGCTCCTCTTCAGCATAGCTCTCGAACTCATTCCTCTTCTCCTCGTGAAACTCTCTCTTTCGTTCATCGGCAGCCAGAACCTGCCGCTGCTCCGCTGAAAAACACAGCCGAGGCGACGGCATAAATTAACCCGGTATGAATGCTAACCGAGTGTGAAATCTGCAGAGGCAGTCAGTATTTTTATGCAGTGTGTTAGACTCACTGCTGCTCCAAGGAAACATCAAAACAGGATTCAGACACAACTATTGAAAAAGTTTAACAAAATTTCTTCATTTCACACCACTACTTCTTTTAGTGTCTGTGGTTTGCTGTGTGTTTTCACCTCTGCTCACTCATGGAGTTTCACACTGATCACTGACCTCTGACCAGCCACTGAAGAGGACAAGTCGTGTGTGGACAAGTAAGTGAGACTCACATTTTGACTGCAGTAACATAAGGAAGAAATACACCAGCTGAGGCAGGAAAGGTTTGGAATAGCCACGCTGACCTTTTGAAGCTGGGTTGTGACCTTTCACCTTTCCGAGCTCAAGTTTGTGCAGGCAGAGAAAAGCTGCTGCTCACACCGGGAACTCAAGATTTATAAATGTACTTCCAGAGGAGTATTTGGTTCCGAGTCAGAAAAGAATAATGCCTCTGTTGTACTCAGAGATGGAAACATTGCTTAGATCTTGTACCAGTTTATACTATGGTATAACTACTTTTACAGTACTTAGATTCTACTCATTTCCTAGAAAGTCTTCTTTCTGGCAATACTTAACTGAAGGTACAAAGAAGTAATATAGAAACGAGTACTTAGTTTGTTCTTATTACTTTTTATCTATATTTTAACTGCTTGCTGATAAAAGTAACCTTTTGCTTCAATTTATCCAAAGGAAATAAAGAGGCACAACGATAAAATCCTTTTTTGATATCTGACATATACTTTTGACTGTAATCAAGTGAATTGCATGGTTTAAATTGGTCTCAAGTATGACTGAAATACATAAAATAAAAGTACAAAAATTGTAACACTAATACAATAATTTGAGTAATTGCAGTTACTTTCACTCTCGCTTTAATGTCGCACATTAGCTGCCTAATGCTCACCAAATGCCACTTGAGTGCCCAAAGTTAAACAGAAGCTTAGGTTCATGCATTAATGTTGACACTTTGCGTGAAAACCCTCCGTCACTCGTCCACCCACAGCAGCCGTGTGGAACATTTTCCTTTGTAATGTTCCTCCACCTGTGAGGGAGCTGTGTTAATGTCAGCGTGCAGCAGGAGAGGCTCTTCAAAGTGAGCAGCTCATTTGTCTCACTTCTTCGCTGTTTTTTTTGTGACCCCTCTCTGCCTCTGTGTGTTGGCACATTCCATGTTCAGCCCCCAGCCGCTCGCTCGCCCACTCGCTCGTCCATCCGAGTCTTTTCACCGTGTTCTCCACTTTGTGCTTGTTTTATTTCTCCTCCCGCTGCATGCACACTGTGCTCCCTCCGAGCCGAGGTATCAGTGTGCGTTCTCACCTTCTTGCTGGCAGAACTGTACGAAGCTGCCGGAGAATGCCAAACAGTGTACGCAGTGTGAATACTTGTAAGTGGAGCCGTGACAGATGTGCAGGGAGTGTGCAAGCTCCATGCTGTCCCGTGGCTCCTGCAGCAGCCTCCTGCAGGAGCCACAGCGAGGCCGTGCAGGTGGTCTCCGATGGTACCAGGGACAGAGTACAGTTTATAGCTGCCGGCTGCCTCCACCAGGTAAACACACAGAGTGCAATAAACATGTTTGCTCTCAATGTAATCAGACGGCAAAATGTCTGCTTCTTCCCAGGTCCCGTTACTCACAGAACAGAGCTCTTTTTTTCTCATCAATTCTGGCATTTTTGTTCGGGACCTTAAAGCGCTCACTGAAGGTAGTTGTTGTGGGAGGCAAAGTTCATAATTACGAAACAACTGACTCCACTCAGAGACATTTACACTGGCTGACATCAAGCTGTGGAAGCAGACGCTTCAGAGGCACGTGAGAACAACAACAGCCTTCACTACAAAATCAGCATTCTATTCTATTCTATTCTATTCTATTCTATTCTATTCTATTCTATTCTATTCTATTCTATTCTATTCCACATAAGGATGCATATTTTTAGATCCTCGGTGCATCGAAATACTTTCAGGAATTTACACAAACACTGTTAGGGTTTATTGAGAAAAGGTGTTTGATCGAGCAATTCCCAGTAAAAAATCTAGAAATAGAAGTCACTCTTTAAATATATTAAAGTAATTACAATAATTACAAGGATAAATCAAGTGATCAACACACTGAATCTTTAATGGTGCTGCTGGATGTGAAGAGAACAGAGTGACCTTTGTTTGGGTATCTGTTGCCAAAAGTGGTCCTGTATGATCACAGACCACTGCCAACATCAACCACAAACATGCGACCATGTACACACATGGTCAGTTAACCACACCGCAGTCCAAGCGGCAACAACAAAAGCCAGAGTGAACTCACCGTTAATCTCATCCTGGGACTTCGCGCCTCTCCTGCTGCGCTTTCTGAAGAAGTTTGAGGCGTCCTCCTCCCTCATGAAGATCCTCTTCAGCGGCCCTGCGGTGGAAGCAGGAGGTGGTTGAGCTCCCGGCGTTAAGACACGCAAAGGGGAGGATGCACAGTGGAAAGAAATGCAGCCGATGCGGCTCCTCACCTTGAGGGTCTTTGTTGCTGCCTGTGCTGCTGGGCACAGCTGCCGAGTCGGCCTCTGGGGACACTGGATCAGAGGGGAACACATGAAAGCTCCACAATGCAACACAGAAACTCAGCTTTTGTGCTTACCCTGAATTTCAAAGTATCTGACTTTAGATTTTCTCCATTCAAAGTTTCCTGCCAGTGAGACCAAAAAAAGCCACAATCCACTGCATCAGACTCACAAGAAAGTGCAAGAAGCACGGCAAGGAGAGCCAGGAGAGCTGTGTACGTCCGGGACATCTTTACCTCTCCGCCAGATTTGTTGAGGGATACGAGTTGTGAGGGAGAACAGGAGGGAGAGGGATGAGTGGCTAAGACGTGTGTGAGTGATGGGGTGGGGAGCTGGGGCCAATATTGACTGCTTGTCAGCAAGAGAGAGAGGGAGGGAGTGACCGACCAGATCTGATAAGACAAACAGCAGAAATGGCTTGGAAGTGACAGGAATGTGCTGCAGGTTTAATTTCCACTCAATAAAGCTGCCACATTCCCTCTTGTCTAATCATTCAGCTGCTACCAAAGGTGAGCTGAAGGGACACTATTTCTGCACCCCTTGTATCATTTATCCTCCGACAAGCAGCACAGGATTTAAAACCATGAAGTGCAAACGAAAGCAAGCAGAAGAGAAAACAACAAAAAAAAGTTTCTCTCGGTGATTTCTTGTCAAATATCTCCTTTGCAGATGCAGGTGAAATGGGCCCCTCAACAAGGCAGCTCTCTCTGCACTGCATAAAGTAGTACCGGAAAGTATGCAGCCTTCTGTTTGCTTGACTTTTTTCCAACCTGAAATCCTGGCCAAGCCCCAGAAAGGAGTGAATGTTTTAATTGTTTGGTAAGGGGAAATCCAAGGTGGAGGGATTGTCGCTCAGGGAAGTGTGAAGAAGTTGGTTGGAGGGTTTCAGGGGACATGCAGGAAGCATGTTCAGTTCAAGTATGTGTGAATGGATAGCAGAGGGAGGCAAGTCAGTGTCTGTGGCACGACCTGAGTGTGAGTCAGGGCACAACAATCAACAGTAAAAGGCAACATTTCAAAAACAGGTGCAGAGAAAAGCTCAGTGTGTAGTTGTTCAAGTGTGACTTTAATTTATAATCTTTACAATATTCTGATATCAATATGCTTTTTAGCCTTTTGGAACCTATTACTTTAGAAGCTGAAATGTTCCTGTTTGGGACAAATTAAAATGACCAAAAACTCAAGAAATAAAGTAATGTGCTGTGAAATGCGGTGAGAGGTGCATCCACAATGTGATTATCAGGTGCTAGTATAAACTGAAGGGGAAGTACATGCGTGTGTGAGTCACCCTGAGTGTTTCTTGACAGTAACTGCCTTGAGGCAACGAGTTAAATACAAACATTACAGCCACTTTTCAATCATGTTGTCATTATTTCCTCAAGTCAGACCATCTAATCCAGTGTTAGCAGGGGAACCCGCATTTTAAATTGGTACTTCCAAAGGATTCCTTTTAAAAGGGCTATAGTAACGATATCATAAATCAAACAGTGGTTAAAAAGTTACTAATACTGTTAGAAAGAGTACATTGCACAGTTAATTGAGGTTTGTTTGTTTGAAATTCGTCACAGTGAAATTGTAGGTTTACTAGAGCACACATTTTCTGTGTTTTTTCCTCTTCTGGTTCTTGGTACACAGTTGTTTTGCTCAAGTGAATTTATCGCCATTGATTTTTCCCCCCAGGACTGACACATTTTCCCCTGGAGGGGCCGCTGTGAGGCCGCACTGACAGCGGACTTATGTCTTGCACCGACAGTGAGGGGGCGCTGTTTCCCCGCTGACATTTCCTCGTCGCGGCGGTGTGTTGGCAGGCAGGCAGGCAGAGACAAGAGGACGCACTCAGATCAACTCGTAATCACCGTCGTCCCTCACACTGCCATGGTCTCATCGAACAACTCGGCAACAACAGCAGGGCCGCGTTTTCTTCCGCGGGGGGTGAAACTTTGACGCCTGAAAAGGAGCCATGCCGCTGCCCGCAACAACCCCGCGGATATAAGAGCGACACTGCGGAGCTCCCAAGTCCCCGCGACCGACCATACCGACACCACAAAGAAGAGAAGAAGAAGAGGAGGAGGAAGAAGAAGCCGTCGGTGCTGTTCTCACACTCGGAGGGAAAGACGGCATCCGGCCTGAGAAGGAGCTCCGAGGTCGGGGACTCCGGTCGGAGCAGCGCGAACCGTTTCTGGTGAGGGAGCCCGCGGCGATTAGAAGGTGTTTGTCTGCTTTCTGTGAATTCTGACCTCCGGAAAACGTTTCCAAGTTACAGAAGCTACCGGCGACGTCTGTGCGCTTTGACACAAAAACCCGTCGGAACAGTGTGGCAATGTTTACTTCAACGTCGGCGGCGTGTTTGTTTTATTGTGTGTCTTTCATTCGCCGGCGAACGGCCACATTTCTATCCGGAATAAACCGCGGGGTTAGCTTTACTCTACGGGAACGGACTGAACTAACTTTACCGGAGTCTCGCCGAGCTCACGGTTGCACATTAGTGTCAGCTTTGTTGTTAAATACCACACACACACACACACACACACACACACACACACACACACACACACACAAATACATTTTACACAGTCCGTGGGGTGGTTGTCAGTTGGACTGGACGGGGCTACTGCGGGGTTACTCGGGGAGGGCTGGCGGGAGACAGCGTGTATCGTCTTGCGTAGTGTCAAGCAAAACATTCACTGACCCACATTTCAGAGATGTCCTGTCTTTCTGCTCCACGTTTTTTTCCTCTCTTTTCAACACAAGCTCCTCCAAGCAAGACTGTACTAGCCACTGGGCTCACTCGCAGCTTTAAGCCGCCTCAGCTGTTCGTGTGCAGGCCAGGACAGCAGCAGTCTGTCTGTCTGTCGGTCTGTTTGCATAAGGAGAAAGAGAACGACCCCTGCATTTTCCAGGAATCCCCCCAAAGCATGCAGCTCCTGGTTAAGAGCTGTGCTTGTAATTTAGAGAGGTAACCAGAGGGTTTGAAGCCTGCGTGTGTGTGAATGTAGCAGGGTGTCTAAAGAGGAGACCATACTGTTGTGGTGTCTGACTATTATTTATTGTGTTGCTTTCTGAGTAACCACTGAATCAGGCTTAATTACACTTCTTTGCTTCTTTGATTAATTATGCACCCACTTATACCTAATTTTGGTTTTATGTAAATACAACACAGATCGAAAACATTTCCATTTAGTCTCTGCAAGCAGTATTGGTTTTGAGCTGTTTTCACTTTATACTGAGAGGTGTTAATTCCTTTGCACCCAAACCACACATCAAAGGTCCCACTTTATTGAAGAACTGCAGCCTCTGCTATTCCATATCAGATTTAATAAAAGTGAATACCACATTGAAAAAACGTTCACATTTACAATGAATCACCCTGGTAGCACTCGACTCCTGCTGCGCTCACATCAGGGTAGTCTAAGGACTTGGTGAGACTGAGTTTTGAATGACATTTCATGCCATTGTGCTGTTCAGTTTCACACTACACTTCAGAAAGTCGACTCAACAGCAACGTCGCGCTGGTATAACAGATCATTTCTATCTGATGCTATGGACACCAGTCGACGTATTTTACTTTAGTCTGTTCAGTTTGTCATAAACTACCTGAAGAAATAAATTCTGGGACATTAAATGAAGATCAAACAATACTGGTTCCACTAATACCTCAATGTAAACTTTTTGTCATTGAACCAGGTTAGAAATACAAGGTAAAAGCATCCATATAATAGCAGAGCTGCAACCTAACTTGCTCAGTGGCGAGAGCCACTCACCATCCGTAAACATCCAATAGACATTTATTGACTGTCATTTTTATCTACTAACTGTTTGAGCCATTGGTAAGTATTGTTAGATATGAAAAGGATATAATGTGAGACAATGAGATCTTGAAGAGTGTATTTGTCAGTGTTTGAATCTGCACAATCTGTTTTCTCTCTGCATGTAAACATCCTGAGTCTGTAACCTGAAAAGAAATTGTCTTTTCAACCGCGGATGTTGCACTTCACAGGTTTTGGTTTCTTGGCGGCTGAAAGAAAGAGCTGTCAAAGCAGTTTCTCTTGTTTCCTGTGCTCACTTCTTGAGCTTCTCCTTGAGGTGCCTCTCCTTCTCATTGAGGAAATTAAAGAAAATGCCTCGGTTTTTTGGGTCTGGAAGCTCCCACTGTTGGGCTTCGGCGCCTGCAAGAGGCGGGCAAGGAGCACTTGGAGGGCAGTGTGCCCGTGTGTGTTGGTTTGACGTGGGGTCGTTCCCTTGGTGAGGGCCTTGGGGATGTGTGGTGGCAGGGTAACCCGACCCGCTGTGAAACAGCTGTAGCCACGCGGTGCTGATCCCCAGAGTCCCACTGCAGATCGGGTGATGGTCCAGTATGTGAATGGGTGTGCGTGAACATACCTGAGAGTGGGTGCATTTTAAATCTCCTCACGGCAAACACCCCTCCCTCAGACCCAACTCCAGGCAGCATTTTTTCTTCTTTCTGTCTGTCTTTTACTGAAATGAGTGGCTTCTCCTTCTGACTGTGTCTGTTTGTGTGTATGTTAGTGAGTTCATGCTAAAGCGGCAGGCCCAAGACAGCTGGCTGAAGGTTAATGTGTCACCGTTTTCTGCAGAGCAGCTGCCATGTCACAGGCACCACTCCTGGCTATAGATAGCTATGAATACAAACTCTTCCTCTCTCGGCTCCTCCCGCGTTAACACAAGATCTCTGGCACCAGGGTGCAGGCCAGCCCGCTCGCATGCAGTAACCCCTCAAGACAAATTCTCCTTCTCGCAATTCAGGCTGTTTCCACTCCCTGATTCCTCATCGCTGTCTGTATCTGGAAGTGTCTGTTGATACCGAAGAACCCCACAGTCCCGAGCCAGTTGGCTGAGGCGGTGTGTGAGTTAGACAGCAATAAGTTACACTGCATATCTGGGCCATGATCTGTAGTATTGATGTCTGAAACAGGTGAGGACCAAATATTGGCAGGATTTGCGGGAACTGCATGAACATTTGTCCAGTCTTTTTTTGGAACCATACACGCATACTGTATATTCAAACCAGCCTTAATACAGCCAGAAGAACTTTGCGTATTTGCGATGCATTGTGTCATGTGTTTATAATTAAGTCCTCTCTGAGTTATTAAATATCCACACTAAGTCCATGTGTTTGGATTTTTAATTGGCTAAATTTAGAACTATACCAGTCGATGCGACCTGAGCTCAGTATTTTTTTTTTCTAATCTGGGAAAGAGAAAGCTGACCACTGTTCATCCTCTAGAAATAGATTTTTGTTGTGTTTTTTGACCTGTGTCAGTTTGTACTGACATTTTTGCCAGACTTATCTATATGTTGTTTTTCAGCATTCCTTAAGATCAGTAGAAGCTAGCAATTTTATGGAAAAAGGTATTTTAATTCCTTTAACCCAGTGAGAAGAAACTGGCTCAGGTGTCAACAGTGCAGCACTTTTACCTTAATGGAAACAAAACACAGAGATATGCAGTGCACAAACTGACCAGCCATACCACATGACCCAGTTCTTCACCTACTCTTCATCACCATGCGTCTGAGTCGGTGGGATATACAGTATGCCTGGCAATTAGGGAACATTTTTGTTCTCAAAACTGATATGTTGGAAACAGAGAAATGAGGGTTGGAAGGATTTGGACCAGATTGGAATATCTAGACAGTTGTGTCAGATCATCTCCAAAACTTTGTCTGTTGTGGAGTGTTCAAGTTTGCATTGGTCAGTATATTTCAAGAGTGGTCCCAGAAAGAACTAAAAGATACAACCAGGGAACTGTTGACAAAGTTATTTTCAGCCAAGGCCTGTTGAGGAGTGAAGCCTGAGTGGTTTGATCCAACGGATGAGCCTTTAACGCTGTGACTGCTGCAGATGTTTTTGCTGGTTTTGATTTGAAAGGTTTTTAAAATGCATTGTGTTCAGCAGTTTGTAGTGTATGAGGCTGCATGACTAGACCGGACAGGGCGCCTGTGCTGACCTCCACCCCCTGTTAAAAACACCAGCAATGGTCAGTCCATGTGGAATAAAGTTCTTGTCTTACATTTCGAGGTATTTTTGCTGAAAAAAGGAGGGATATAAATAATGTGTCAAGCAGGTGGTTTTAATGTTGTTCATTGTTATTCACAGTTTCTTCAGTTATGAATATAAATCCAAAGTGTTTGCAAGTTTTAGTTTTCTTAGTATGACAGTGAATCATTTATCTGCACTGTTTCTCTTTTTGTACATTAAATACTTTTGAGTTTAGAATTGAGCTGATGTGCCTTTATTACTGAAATTTTTACTCTTGGGTGAATATTTTCAGTCAATGTTGATTTTCAACAGCTTGGATAAATCTTACAAACTTGATAAGTTGTCTGCATTTTTAATGCAAACAATAAAAAAAAATCTGAATACAGCATGCGACCTTCGTGCAGGCTTTCACTTGGTACACAGCTGTGTGTGGCCGAGCAGGTGACCTGCAGTTGCTACAAAGACTTCGAAGAGCTGTTTGTGTTTGCACTTCGATATGGAAACTGATATCCTGATAACCCCGTCCTGCCGTCTGCCTCATGATTACATAGTGGCGCAGGCTCATGAAAGCAATGAAAAGCTGCTGGGGGGGGGGCACAGGCGCAGACCTGTGTGTATTTGGAAAAGGGGGGGGGGTCATTAATTATCTGTCTCTGATGCAAATGGTCCGCTCACGACAATAACAACAGGTGACTTGATTCAGACCCAGATGAGATGGGCCCACTCCCCAGCGATTATCTCCATAATGAGCAGAAGTCTGCAGTAATCAGGCGGCCTCTTATCTTGCATGAATAAATCAACAAACCAGAATTTATGAGACTGTCTTGTCAAGTTCTCTTCTTAATGATCTGGTTGTGAGTGAGGCTCCACAATTCGTTTAGTTTCATCCCTCAGATCAGCTACAGTGTTTACTGGGAGCTGAAGTCGTCATGGGTTTGTTGATCGTCTGAGCCATTTACTTTGCATCTACTTGTTCATCACAACGCTGCAAAGAGCAGAACAAATTTCCAAACGGGGGGACAAATCAGAGTGTATCTTGGTCTCATCTTGTCTGTTTAGCTTTTTATTTCCCTGAAAGGATTTCAGCCACAAAACTTGTATGTTGTGTCCAAAAATCGGATTGGCTTAAAAATAATCTAGTCCTTTGGGGTGACACCAGTCTGCTGCCTGCCAGATAAAATCTGAGTCTTCTGATCTGGGTTCCCTGCTCTGATCCCAGCTGGGCCCACCAGGCTTATCTGTCACCACTCATGGTGCTCTTTCATCCCATTCACAAACTGTTATTTTGTGATTATAAGTGAGGTTTGAGATGTGTCATTTTTACTTGAACTACTTGCTTGATGTAACAGTTGTTCTTTGAACTCGTCTCAAATTTGTTTTCCATTTGGATTTTTCCTGCACCCCTTAAATGTAGATAGAAATAAAATGTCCAGCTTTATTTTGATCAGAATTAGCCTCTGTTTCTCTGGTGTCAGATTTGTGATCACACCTAAAAACGTCCAAAACGTCAGTTTTAAGAATTCACACTAATAAGTACCAATTGCTGATTTGTCTGAAACTAAGCATGTGTGGTCTGACTGCAGGCAGCGTGATGCCTCATAGGGAGCTTAGAGAGGAGCAGGTCCGTCACTCAAGCTGCAGTAACCATAGCAGCAGCAGTAAGCAGCAGTGTTCATCAGTTAGTGTTGAATCTTATTGCCTGCGAGATCCGTGGCTCTGAGCACGTCACCACTCTGCCCCGGCCTCCTTCAGCCACAAGCTCTGGCTGAGGTGTCTGTCGCAACCCCCCCACGCGCCTCCAGTGCTGATGTCTGGCAGCAACGCTCAGTCTTCCAGATCCAGGTGACACGTGTGATGAGTGTGAAAGCCTAGTGAGGAAAATGTGTGATGATGTGAGAGGCTGGGGGGAAAAAAGGGGGAAATTTGATGAAACTTTTTGTAAGGTTCACACAGATTTTGTTCGGGCTTTGCTTGCTGCAACATGTGGTTATGTGTGTGTCATGCTGGCCTGGTTGCGATGCTCGCCTTTGCTCAGCTCAACACCACGCAGTGCCCCGCTACATCCTGCATCCCTTGAAAAAGCCCACTTTTTTCCCAGTGGGCACAATGCGGCCTTTATGTAAGGTCCCCATAATGGAGCCAGCTCCTTCACTCATGTCCTCATTGTCTTGGCCAGGTTGAGAAAAGGCTGCTCTTTAGAAAAAGCGAGGCTGAGCTCACCCGTGAATCACGCCAACAGTCACGCTTGTTCGCTGTCCTCTTCTGTGGGGGAGGCAGCAGGGGAGGAGACACTGCACAAGAAACGGAGGCAGTGGAGGGTGTGTGTGGGGGGGGGGGGAACGGCAGACGGCAACGTTAGGCGGTCTGCTGAATGCTGTGAGGGGTCGCTTAGAGGCTGTGACCTCAGCGTTTCCTGGTTCCATGTGTGGCCCGTGTCTGCACTCATTGTGTGGCTGGAAGTTTGATGACTGTGATGTGATCTAGCAAAAATGGAAAAATTGCACAGCACTCTGCATCAATACTGGCTTCAACAGTGCTGATCTTTGCTGATGTGAGTCTTGGTTCCTCGCAGCGGGACCTCTGGCCCTTCCATTTAAGTAGCTCTGGGTTCATGATGGCACAGTTACTATTTTCAGGCAGCTGCTGGAGGAAAAGGACAACAGCCACCTAGAGCGACCTACAGCATATGGCTATTGTCACCACTGCAGCATCTATAGTGCCACACTCCCCTCCCTCCTCATTCCTCCCCCCATATCCGTCACGCTGTCTCCTACTCGCTGTACTGCCAGGGAAAACCTGGGGTGTAAAATGCAGCTTAGCATGCAGGCGATGTCGGGGTTTGTTTGTGAGGCAGCAGTGATGTTGTGCTGATGTCTGGTTCAGGTGGTGGTTGTGGGGGAGCTAAAGCCGAAGGAGTGGGCTGTGAGATGGAGGGAGTCGGAAAATCAGCATGCATGCAGCCTCTTGCAGTGCTCTGCATTTTGCAGCATGGAAAAAGCAGCGGGGGTTGCCTTGGCAACAAATCCCGAATTTGCACAGAGCCTGGACCCCTTCATTCCATGCAGCCCACCACCATTACTACCCGTCCCCCCTACCTCTCCCCTGGCTACCTCCCAGCGGATCTGGAGCTCAGACCTCAGACCGGCCTACTTAGGGGAGTGAGGATAAGGCTCAGAGCAGGGATCATATCCAAAGCTCTGCACTCGATCCCAGCGCTGCAGCGCAGGCCAGGATATGGGTGCACTGCAGACAGGCCCCCCTCTCTTTCCTTTTTCTCCTCCCTCCCCTATTGCTGCCATTAGGCTCTCTGTTTGGAGCCCCCCTGAGTGTGATTCACGTCTGCAGAGGCTGCTGGGTGGTAGCATTGTCCATTATTTGTGTGATAAGCTCCCTCTTACACCCATCAGATACAGTGATATCTGAAGATTGTGGATGATGCCATGAAAACTGAGAAGAGGTCAGCTGCAAAATCCCAGAGCGAAAGGCCTGTTGGATTATCCCAGTTTGTGCCAAATAATCCAGATTTGTGTTTATCCCAAATATTGTAAACACAACACAATGTTTTCAGCTTTCGGCACAGTATCAACATTTTTGTCACATGTGCTTTTTTTAATTAAAGTTACAAAGATCAAACTCATGTTTTATGTTTTCAAATGAAGAAAAATTCTCACTCAGATTGAAATAATCATCAAAATACAGTTAAATTCACTAAACTGTGTGGTTTCTTATCAAGATGCCTGAATAATTGCATTTTTTCTGCCTTTCATACATAACAGATTAATGATGGTAACGCATCAGCTCCTGAAGGCAAAGAAAACAGCTGCTCTGATTCGTCAGCTCTCCAGTGTTGTGATGGCTAAATCACCTCCTTCAGGCTAAACTGTTCCAGCAATGAATTAATTGATCATGATTTTTTTTTTCTGTGTGGCACCCACATCACAGGCAGTGTGAGACTGCACAGGAGATGATGGGGCGCCTGTCTGTGCTGAAGTCGATGTGTCACCAGGCGGAAGTGACTGACGTGAAGCTGTTATGACAGTAGAGTTGGTGCTCTCGCTCTCATTGGGTCCTGCAATAATTAGATTGATTGTTTCTTGATGAAGAGACAGGAGGATAAACAAAGAGGAAAATCTGTACAGGAAAGAATATTATGTTGAACATTTACTCTTTAATACCCGAACCTGAGCAATCTGAAACGAGGCAAAAAAGACTGACGTAAAATAAACTATATTTACTCCTTGTCATTTTCACCTTTTATATGGTAATAGATATGTTGATTAAATCATGAGGGATCATGAGAGCTGATAATTCTTACTGGTGGAGATTCAAAACACATGTTGCATCAGTGGACATCATTAAAATATGAAATAAAATGATAGATTTAGATCCCCTGATTAACAACATAAATTTACTTTGCACAATGTCAAAACCCTTAATTTTGCTTCTTCATGTGTCCTCACAGAGCCACAAAAACCTTCAGAAAATCACCATGAAAGGCAGCACTGAATGTTCAACCACAAGCTCTTTTAAGGTTGTTTTTGTTTTCATCACAGTACGAACGCATGAAAGTTTGACACTGCCTTATATTTCATTGAGCATAATGTTCACCCCTTATCAGAAATTGTGCTGATGGCTGCAATATCAAAAATTTGAAATAAAATTGTAAGGAACAAATGGGGAAAAAAAGAAACGTACAGACTAGTTTCTTCTGAGTCATGTGGTCATTCGTTGCTCTGCCTTAAATGTATCCTCTAAGGCTGAATTCTTCTGTTAATTACAATCTGATTCATATTTGTGGGCCTCCAGACGTTTTTTGTTTTGCATGCATAATCAGAGTCACTGTATTTTTAGAGGCTGATCATTCCCTAAAGCTGGGTGACCTGTGCTCAACACTGCACCTGAACACATCCTGTGTAGTCACACAGACATACCGTGCACTGCTCATGCTGAGACCAAAAGACACAGTAAACACACTCACCATAATATTTCTTTTATTTTTTTCTCCTTGCCATTCAGCTCATTCCACTCATACTTGGAACCTGTTTTGTAGTTAGTAAAGTATCCCAAAAAATCCAGCGTCATACACACACGCACACACGCACACACGCACACACGCACACACGCACACACGCACACACGCACACACGCACACACGCACACACGCAGACACGCAGACACGCAGACACGCAGACACTCAGGGTAATTAATTTGGTGGCTTCTGATTGCCAGGGTTGCTTACTGGTTGCAGGAGCCAGATCAGGGGTGTCACCTGCCAGATTGACTCCACGAGGTGCACAAATTAAGAACCCAGCAAGACACCGAGAACGGCAAGTTACTGGAGAAATGTCGTGGCAAAAAAGGGATGAAGATGGAAAAAAGAAGTTGCAAGAGAAGAAATAGTCTGTGAGAAAGAAAGTGAAGAGAACTAGAGAAAAGGAGAAAGTGTCTCCCTGCAAACTCCCTTGGTCTCTTTTTCTCTTCATTTCACACTCATACACACACATGGGCACAAACTGAGTGACAGGGCCTCATTGCAGGTGTAAATTGAGGCTGTGTGGTGTGTGTGTTGTTCATTAAAGCAGAGTGAATCTCTATTGGTTTTCATTAAGGGGCCTGACCACAACGACTAGATGGTTAATCTAGACAGCGACGCTGCTCCGCTCGGCCCATGTCTATTTCTCTCCCTCACAAGCGCGCGCGCGCACACACACACACACACACACACACACACACACACACACAAATAAACCTTAAATCGCCTCTCTCCCCACACACACACACAAATACCCTCACACACACCTAGACAAAACAACCAGATTCTTATTTATTAAGCAGAGGTGACAGGTACTGAATAAGTTGTTTTCTGGTACAGTGTGTGTGTTTAGTGCGTTTGTAAAAGAACCCTACAGATGTTGTGTGTGTGTTATTATCTGTGTGCATCTACAAGCATATGTGATGGTCACAATTCTTTGAGTTAACTTTTTTTCCAGGATTTCTCTTGATATCTGTGTGTGTTTTGTATCTGTGTCTGTTGGTAAAAAAGTGTGTATAGAAGAGGGACAATCGGCGCCTGTGGTTATGAGTTAGGTCTAATTTCCAGGAGGCCTGTTGTGGGTAAACGGAGCTGACACACTGCTGCTCCAACCAGTTATCTGTCACTGGGAATTAGACACTAACACACACTGTGAGAGATGAGTTGGGGCACACACACACACACACACACACACACACACACACACACACACACACACACACACACACACACACACACACA
>JASSRZ010000080.1:3868548-3898679 GCA_032164315.1 Malacoctenus gilli | reverse complement strand
ATATATAAAATAAAATCTGAAACCATTATTCTGGCCTGTGATTGGGTTATCTGTTCTGTAACTTGTGTCCTAATCCACCCTTGCCTGGTCGCACACATCCAGCTGGACCCCTCTGGTCCTCTATGGCGCCTCTCTGGGGCTACATTTTCTCTCGGCCGTGACAGTCGGTGTTTTACCGAGTGCTACTCTGTACATGATAAATCTGTCACCTCTGTCAGTTCCTTTCACACCGCGGGACAAACGCTCCTCTGTTAGCCAGCCGTACACCTCTCTCTGAGGTCAGAGCGCACATCTGAGGCTGCAGGATGATTTGTTTACACGCTCTGCTCCCGCACTTCCCCACTGATGATATTCGCTATTTACAGGTTAGAAGGGATGCAGGTCACGAGGACCAACACCATCACTTCCCTCTGGGCTCTGTTTACAGTGAACAAGGCATCACCTTCAGTGAGAGGAGAAGGGAACGTCGTGTGCTGGCAAATCAGAACACATTGAGATTAGAGTGTATCAGGGCACATCTGTGATTTGATACAGTGAGTGTTTGACTTGCAGGGGAAAAAAGTGGCTATAGAAACTAGTTAAACAACTATTAAGGTTTTGTTCTGCTGGAAAGGATGTATCACCAGGAATTTTGAACCTTAACAGAGTACGTCACGCCACCATCTCCTTTCCTTCCTCTTCATTTTGTCACCTCTGTTTCTCTCTGTCTCCTATCGTCTCTTTCCTTTGTTCTGACTCGGTTTTATCTTTTTGCCTGCTGGTTTAAAAGCAGTATTCAGTGTTGTGTCAACTTGCATTCAGTCCCATTTGTGCAGCAAGCATTTGACATGCATTAGGCACAGCTATGGCCCGATATCATATGCGAGCCCATACATCCGCAGATTAGGAATTTAAACCAACCTGGTTATGCAACACTGTTTATTTCATGCAGTCTGGTGTTTTTCTGTGTGGAAGTCATGCTTATGGTAATGTGTTACAAAGCTTGTAGTAAATTCAGCTGTGAATCGACCTCTGGTGTTCATCACCTATCAATTACCCTTCACATGATACTCAGTCAGCCGCCAAAATGAGGGTCTTTAATGAAGATGTAATACAGAAGAAAAAATAAGAAAAAAGAGAGACTTATTAAGAGGGATAAAATACAGCCTGATTGGTTGGGAGAATCTCTTTGTGTTCACAATGGAAACTGATGGTCATTGTAGGTTTAGATTCACACTCAATTTAAACTTGCCCAAACTAAGTAGTTATGTGTATCACTTCCTCTTTAATTGCCTTTGATTTTTCAAACCCATCAAAGTAAATCCCCAGTCCTTTATTCCCCCAGTTGCTCTATGGTCTGGGTTAGATATTGATCAAACAGAGGCACCCCTCGCTCTTTAGGTATTGTGAACCCTTTTTTCTTCAATGTGCCTGTCTAAATAGGAACCACTGGGGTGGTTGGCTGTGCTCTGACCTGTTCATCAGCTCCAGTTTCTTTGTCTGAAGTATTCAGCATTTCCTTTGCACAATGAAATATCCACACTGCAGTAGATGTGCTCACTTTTCATGCTAGAAACATGTGTTTTTCCCTTTGACGTCTTTTTCTGACAAAGATTTGTGTGTCTTCTCCTGCAGAGCCCATTGTGAGGAACGGTCGTCCTCCTTCGGCACACAGCGTCCACTCTTTCCTCCACCAGTACACAGGCTCTTTCAAAAAGCCGCCACTCCGGCGGCCTCAGAGCGTCATCGGAGGAGGACTGGGGTCTCTCATGGTCATGCCTCGCAACGGCAGTCGCCTCGGTAAGACACGTGTACACTGTCCATGTATCAGCTGTTGTTCCTCTGGCAAGAGAGAGGGAAAAATCTTTCTTTTTCTGCAGCAATACGATTTTTTTTTCCTTTGGAGTCTTTAATTAAATTTGGATGTGAACGCAGTGGATTTAGCTGTTTAAGAGCTAAAATCAGGTCAGATGTTCTCAAATCTCCTTGTGAAGTCTTCGTCTTACATTTTTCTCCTCAGTCAGCTGAGCCTGCACACACAAAGACATATTATGAGGAATAATATTCTCAGACAGAGCACTGCAGCAGGTGGAAGGTGTTTGCAAATCCAGGCACACTGATAATGTATTTTACATGGCCACATCATGGAAAATTGTTTGGAAACTGAAAAAAAAATTGAGGCATCTTGGCAACAAATAGAATTTTCCTCCCAGATAAAATTCAGGAACCTAATCTCTGAAATTAGTGGAAGTGTCCTTTCTATGTATGAAGCTGGAGCGGTGACGTTTCCATTTTTCTTGTTAGGCCCCGTGGCAGCCAAATAAATCAAATCCATCATATGTGTTAAACCTCAGTTACCAGTACTCCATATATATGCTGGGCCGAGAGCTGTCTGGAGCTAGATAAGAAGAGAGGGGCTTCATAAGAGTATCTATGAATGTGTTTTTTATCATGGTCTGCATTTTAGCTTGGTTCTCTTTGTCAAACGCCATCCCTGCATCTTCCTTATTTCCTGCTGAACACATTTCCGTCTTGTTTTAGATATTGTCCATGAAAACCTGAAGATGGGCTCGGATGGCGAGAGCGACCAGGCCTCAGGGACGTCCTCCGATGAAGTGCAGTCACCAACGGGCGTTTGTCTCAGGAACAGGGGGAACCGACGCATCTCTGCGGAGGTCAGGCTCGTTTTCTACATTCCAGCTCGTTGTTGACCTTCTGTGGTTTGCCCAATTTTCTAATGGGAAAAAGGATAGGATGTGGGATGTGACTCATCACCTACTGTTAAAATCGAATTTCCCGGCTTTGAGGTTTAGCCTCCAGTTTATCAATGAATGTTAATTTTGACGAGTTCACTAAAAAGCAAACGAAGCCCTGAGTGTTTTCTGTAGGAAGTGGACATGCGGTTCTGTGGTGTGACTCAGTGTCGACGTATTGTTGTGATTCATGAACACGCAGTACTCTGCTTATACAGTGCGCGCGTGCGTGCGAACACACACACACACATACAGATAGACATCTCCGCACACTGAGCATGAATTGAGAGGAGGTTGCTTGAAAAAAATACACTTTTTCCGCCCAACACACTTACCAGATATCGCGACTCTCATACAATACAATGTATAATCCAGTGCAACTCAACCACTTCCGGAAACTTTTGAAACATTTTTCTAATTTCTTACTTTCAAGCTGAAAACACTCAAGTGAAACTGCACATTACGATCTCTGTAACTTTATATGAAAAATTGCATCAGTATTTCTGATGAGTGGAAGTTTAAAGAAAACATCTCCACGACTGATTGAAATATCCTTCCCAACACTAAAAACAAAACACAAAAAAATCTGTCCTTGGTCAGAGTTTCATTCTTTGTCAAATAAAAATAAAAGTGAACAAATGAAGAACTGCTTACGGGCAAGTCAGCTTATAAACCTGCCACTTTTTCTGTTTCACTTGCTATAAAATACTATATTAAACGAGGCCATTTGCTCTGGATACCCTTGATGAGGAAATTATGCAAGATCTGCTGCTGTTTCTGAGGCTTTCACAGGTTTTTACACATTCAATCTCTCTGACTCATCCAGCTCTGACACCTCCTGATGAAGAGATACATTCTTGTTGTGCTACAAATGTTTAATGTTTGCAAATCTGAACCATTTACATTACATCAACTGACCGTCAAAATCTTTCTCTCGTGCTGCTGTTAGTCCAGTGTTTTTAGGCTTGATTACACAGAGTGACTGTCTGACCAGCAAAACTCACAAGGACACAATGATGGATGACTTAACTCTGTGTGTCACTTTGTCCTCTCCCACAATGCAAAGACACATCAGGCCTACTTTTGTCACTGTAGTTGTTTTTCAGTATTAACACAATAGAGTAGATAGACAAATTGCCGAGTGCTAAGATATGAGTGGTTTATATTTTTCCCTTGTTTTGTTTTACATCAATAATTGACACTATTGGTACCAGCAGACAGAGGCCTGTCATCTAGACTTGTTTCATGGGTCATATTGGAGGATTTTGACCAGTTTATGATGTGACGTTTCTCTTGTTCAGTTCACAACAAAGGCCAAGAATCGGAGCCCTAAATCCATCTTAACTGCTGCTAATGGGATTTCAAAGGAGTGCAGATGACGTGTCAGTGCACCTGACTGTCCGCTTTCACTGTGGAAACTACGACAGTGAAGTCATCTTCCACTCTTGCTGGAGTCGACATTTCTAGATATACAGAAGAAACGAGAGAATGTGAGGGAGAAATATGGATTCCTAATCAGTCATTGTTGCTGGGCTGAGCTGTTTTTCCATTTTTAGCATTGCTGGTTCAAGCTTTAAATAATCCTCTTTCCTTACTCTGCACTTTAGCATGCTTATTCAAAGTGCTGTGAATCTTATTTTTTTGTAGTATAGTTGATAATCCCATTAGCATCTGCATTAAGTTTCAATTCACAAACAGGAAGAAATAAGTGATTTGCAAAACTTTGATAGAAATTGAAAAGATGAACTGTTTTCCAGTTAAAGGATTTCCACGATTGGGGAGTTAGGTTAAGCTGCTTCATTTTTCAGAAACTAAAGAGTTTTGTTTCTCGAGTCCCTTCGTGCTGCTAACTGTGTGCTCTCCTGTAACATCTTAACCACCGGCTGGGTGATCACGGGAGAACTGGTCCTCCCTGATTAAGCAACCTTCACTTCCCTCCGCTTGTTTATTGGTTGCTTTGATTGCAGAGTCTCCGGGGGTTTCTGAGCGGATAGCTGCTGTGATTCACTCAACAAGAAAGGCTTCAGAAAGTTTAGGAAAAAAAACGCTGAAGTGTATTTAAGCAGCATGCCTCGTTTTGGTGCTTTGCGCATAAAAAGGTGACACATCACCTCTTGCTGTGTATGGTTAAATGAGCACCCCACACACACACCCGGCACTGGAAACCTGCACATTTCGTGCAACCGGAAAGTTCTCAGAACCTTTTTTACCTTTCAACAGTTTTCAGATTCAACAACACAATGGAGCCTGAAAAGTCCTCGAAGCACTGCGGTTAAACTTAGAGTCCGTCCCGCATCCCAACAAACGGTGCTCATTGTTTGTGTGAGCAGCGTGATTGACCGCGGGGCTTGTTGTTGATGAAGTGATCCAACAGTGAAGTCACTGTGTGGCCTCATTCTGTGTCTCCTTTGTGCCGCTGTGACACTCAGAGAAGGGACAGCAGCAGGAGGAGGAGTGAGAACATCCCCCCGTCTGGTCAGGTAGTGGATTGTCCGTCTCTCGCTGCAGAGGAAGCCGTGCTGTTTTGGGATTACATCACAAGGATTACTCTAATACGGTCCAGATGGGCCCCTGTTGTAACAGATTAGGACGGGTTGATTGGACAACTGGAGGCGGGTGGAGGAGGATGCAAAGGTCAGGTGATGGATGCCATCACTTGCGCTGTGACCAAACCGCCAATCCTGGCAACGCTCGCCAAAGTCACAGAGCAGCAGCGGGAAAACACTCAGCGCTTTTCACAAAACACAGACGTGTCACGACAGCCTGCGAGCACACAGAGCATCTGTCATATGACTGAAGAGGAAGATTTATTTTTCATTTGCAATTAATCTCCATCAGTCATTTGGTGTGTAATATGTAGAGAAATAGTTAAAAACTACCATCCATGACTGACAACATGCCAGAATTCATGGTGAAAGTTTTATAAGCTTCTGGTCATCTGAGCTCAAGTAACTGAAAAACAAGCTTGCAGGCAAAGAAGTGAAAAACAAAGACGAACCACTCTCGACGTAAAACTGACCAATAATTGACTATTGATTCCTTACTTGGCTTCCTCAGGATGTTGATTAGCTTTTCATTCTCCTTGACTCCTCCTCCTTGACAAACAGCAAACTGAAGTTATAGACTTTGGCATTCTGAATGCCTCACAGGTGTGTCAATACTCAGGTTCTAAATTGAATACTTAGTTTTGGATAAATTAGTCGTTGATGAAATCAAGGGTCAGTAAAAGCCTCAAACTTCTGTTAGAAATGTGATTGTGTGTCTGCTCACAGAACAACAGCTGAATGAGCCAAACCTGCTCACTCACTCTGCACGGTCAGTCTCAACTCTTTCAGGCTCTAATTAACCTGTAGTTTGTTGTAAACTGAGCGTGTGTCTTCATGTGTCCGCTGTAAACAAGCACTGGGGCAAAAAGCCGAGTCACAGCTGAGTCGGACTGACAGCCTGGCCTGAATGACCTGCCCTGCACTTGCAGTCGGATCATCTCGTGTGTGAGTCGCTATTAAACTATGAGAAGATCGCAGCTGTGTGTGCGCTGGTGCAGGGGGGAGCGGCAGAGGGTTGGGGTGTTACCAAGTGTCCGCCGTTACCTAAGAGCGGGTGGACGTAGAATTAAAGCAACTAGAGAGAGAGGCCGGATTAACAGTAATCTAACAAATAGAGGAAATGCATGATGGGAAGAATCCAGACGTTGTATTGTGAGTGTGCGTGTTTTGATTTTATATAACAAGTCATTACGATCATGCTTTAGTACTTTGTCGCTCCAGGAAATACTTTACCGTGAAATCTTAAAGGGCTCCACAGTCAGAAACACGAGTCGTATACTGAATGCTGCACCATGTGTGTTGCCACACACACACACACACACACACACACACACACACACACACACACACACACAACCTTCTGTACTGACCAGCGGTGCCTCGACCTGACTGGTTCTTACAGTTTCTGCTTGTTTACTCTGGATTTCATTCATTTCACATCAACCTTGGGTATTTGTGCGGCGCTTATACTCTTTGCTGAGGGTTTAAAATTTGTTTTTTAGAGGTTTTAAATGATCTTGACCCAGTCAAGTGAATTAAAAATGCTGTTTTGTGTGTGTGCGTTTGTGCAGGACTTGAACAAGCGGTTGTCCCTGCCGGCCGACATCCGGATACCTGATGGTTATCTGGAGAAGCTGCAGCTGAGCAGCCCGCCGTTCGACCAGCCGCTGAGCCGTCGCTCTCGTAGAGCATCTCTGGTAAGAGGCGAAAAGGATGACGGTGCAGGAGGGATGCAGGCAGACTGCTCACAGAAGTTCCCCCATTCATATACAGATACTCAGTGACAATGCACAGGCCCCACTTCGATGATTTCGATTTCACTTAGTTCATACACCCCCACATCTGATAGCAAGCAGCAATTCGTAAGGGTGAGTAAAGGGTAATTGACTGCCAGTGTTTACATGGAGTTTGCCTTCATCAAATGTAGAACAGACCCCGACACTGGTGCTCACAAAAACCCCACCATACATGTGACTGAGATCCTCAAACTGTCCAAAGGCTCGGGTGGAGGTTTGAGACGCAGCCTGCAGGTTTCCTGCTGCAAAGCCTCTCCTGAGGAAACAAGATGACCTTTAGGGAACTTTCAAGACGATTAGCTCCAAAAATTAGGGATGGATTAGTTCAGGTTCTAACAACTTGCGATGCAAGAAATTTTCAAAACAAACAAAGGTGGCCTGTATTTGCTGAGGCCATAAACAAACATGCTGTAGAAGCCAAATGTCAGCAGCCCTCCGTCACTAATGATTACTTCTGATGATGGTTTGCTTGTACCACATCCCCTCCCCCCCACTGTTGTTAAGAGGCTGTCACAAGGGATGTCGTGGTGTCTGCAAGGTTGTCATTGCTAATAAACACGCTGCCCTCGTTAACGCTGTCCGTCCTTTTCTGTCCTCCAGTCAGAAATCGGTTTTGGGAAGCTGGAGACGTACATCAAACTGGACAAACTGGGCGAGGTACGGCAGAGTGTGCTGATCTTGACCTCCTTTCTTTGATCTCACAGGTGTCGATGTTCTCAGACAGAGAAAATGGCACAGTTAGCCAATTCTCTTTTAACCCCTGACAGACCAGAGTGCGCTGTGTGCTTCCAGCCTAGAAACCATGTCTCACTCTTTTCTGGTTTCTGCAGGGCACCTACGCTACTGTCTTCAAGGGAAGGAGTAAGCTGACAGACAACCTGGTGGCTCTGAAGGAAATCAGACTGGAGCACGAGGAGGGGGCACCGTGCACGGCCATCCGGGAAGGTACGGAGGTTCAGAGACTGTAACTGAGCAGCCAAAATGAACCATTCAGTTATCATATAATGAAGCATTTGCTGTGGTGCTTTCTGCAGCCTTATAAAAAGACGCATTCTTGGTTAGATTCAGTCAGTAAACACTTCTTAAAAACACACATTTTTATTGTTTTGGATAACTAATCAAAATTAAAACTGAATTAGTTCTTCATAGCAACCCAGCAGATTTCATCCAAATCCATCTTATCTTTAGGAGTTAGTTTGCGATCAAAGAAAGATGGATATAAAGACGAGACAAACAGATACTAGAGGTCACATAACCCCTTGGTAAAGGTGAATAAATAATCAGATATTTCTGGCACAATCGGATATTTCTGGCACATTTTTCTCAATATGCTTGTTCACGATGACAAGTATCGAGCATTGATGTCCCGAACACACATTCGATTTGTGTATTTTCTCTGACCTGCAGTGTGATGGTCTCTTCATGACAGCCTGTCTTGTTTTGACACTGAGGTGTTGTTTTTTCCCCGCAGCAACTAACCTTTTGTACTGTCTTTTCTTTGCAGTGTCTCTCCTGAAGGACCTGAAACACGCCAACATTGTGACACTGCACGACATCGTCCACACAGACAAGTCGCTCACACTGGTTTTCGAATACTTGGTGAGTTTCAGCTCCCCCAAAATAACGGTCCTTTTGTTGTTGTTTTTTTTCCCTCAGTGATGCTGAAATTCCTGTGTTGATTTGATTAATATTCATGACCCCGCTCGCTCACCAACTGTAGCCTCTCCACTCTAATGCCCTTCCTCTCATCTAGGACAAAGACCTTAAGCAGTACATGGACGATTGTGGGAACATCCTGAGCATGCAGAATGTCAAGGTGAGGCTCCGCAGGCGGCCTGCTGGCCCAGGTCACTGTCATCAACTGTCAAGACTCTGAGCCTGCTGCTGCTGCTGCTGCTGCTTCTGCTGCTCCTGCTGTTGAAAGAGGCACTACTAGTGAGCCCCCTGGTGGTAGAGCACGGATGACTTCATTGAATTAAAGTTATTCCACCAATTTCTACTTTGATATCCACAACGTTTTCTATCTTTTGGAAGTTGGAACAAAAACGTGATGCTAACAGTGTCCAGGCAGGTGATTTTGAGTTTGCAAGCCTTTTTATCTCTTCATAAACAGCAACGCACAGACATGCACATTTGTATGCTCAATTCAAGGGAGGTGGGCAGGTTTCATGGAGGCGTACGTTGTTCAGCAAGACAAAAAAACTGAGTCTTATCACAAGTCTAATTTTTTTTTCTTTTCTAAATGTGTCCGTCCTCAGATCTTCCTCTTCCAAATCCTGCGAGGTCTGGCCTACTGTCACAGACGTAAAGTCCTGCACAGAGACCTGAAGCCCCAAAATCTGCTCATCAACGACAGAGGAGAGCTCAAACTGGCTGACTTTGGTATGAACACACACAGTAAAAACATCACTTCCTTCATAAACTTGTATTACAATTCAATCCTAATATTAGATTGAGGATTCAGTTTGATCCATTTGATCAATAAAGGGACTTTTTGTAATTCGTAAGCTGGTTTGACTCATATTTCACGACTGCTCTGTGGTTCAGATGAGTCTTGATGTCTGAATCGATGAGGCGGTTGTCTTGTTTTTGTTTCTCATCTCTCATCTGTCTGCTGTCCAGGCCTGGCAAGGGCCAAGTCCGTGCCCACGAAAACATACTCTAATGAGGTGGTCACACTTTGGTATCGGCCCCCCGACGTGCTGCTGGGCTCTTCGGAGTATTCCACGCAGATCGACATGTGGTGAGTAGGCCCTGCTCTATGGGGGTGACTAAAACTGTTGGGGGACTCGAAGCGAGACTGGCGGGTACTCTGCGTTCGCCTCCGTATGGCTTCACTGAGGAGACGCAGGCAGAGAGGAGGGACGATTCTCTGTTCCTCTGAGCCAGCGGGTGTTTCACCGGTCACTTTAGAGACTGATGTAGGCGACAAATACACTCAAACATTGTTGACAGCTTCACAATATTCAGCCGTGTTTGATTTTAAGTTTCTAGGGATGAAGTCCATCGGAATTTATATTGAGGAGCAGGAGCAGATTCTGATAACTCTGAGAAAACATTGAAACATGACAGCGGAATAGCCCCAAAGCTGTCAGCAACGATGCTGCATCTGTCACCTGTAGAAGACGACTTGTTGAGCTTTGTTTTTGTGGCAGATTCAGTCACCTTCTTCTCATGACCCCTCCTCACCCTTCCTCCCCTATCTGCGTCCCCCCTATCAGGGGTGTGGGCTGTATATTCTACGAGATGGCTGCCGGCAGGCCCCTGTTCCCAGGCTCCACCGTGGAGGACGAACTGCACCTCATCTTCAGGCTGCTAGGTCAGTGCTGCCTCCTGTTGGTGGGGGAACACTTTAATTTTTTCTTTTTTTGCTGGCGTTTTATAATCACCTTATTCCTGGCATGTAGCCCCCCTGTGGTAGCGTGAAATAGCCCCTCCAGCTTGCACTCGAAAAATACGCGGCTGCCTGTAACAGGTCGGTTGAATGTCCCTCCACAGGCACTCCCTCAGAAGACAGCTGGCCTGGAATATCCTCCATAGACGAGTTCAAGACCTACAAGTTCCCCAAATACAAGGCGCAGCCCCTCATAAATCACGCACCCAGGTGAGACGGACAGTTCGTCTGTTGGTCTCTTATCAAGTGATTCTGTTTTGACACATTTCTCTTCTGTTCTCTGAGGCTGTTTGAGACATTTACGATCCACTTTGACTGTTGCACCTCATCTTTTTTACTAGTCCTCTAATCATTGGAGATGGGAGTGAGCAAATATTCCTAATCAGACCGAGGTATAAGCTGCTGCATGTGGAGTGTTTTAGAGTCACACATCAGTGTTCCTGGTTGTGTTTAGTTAATAGTGTGTGCTCTTTGTCACTTCCTGTAAGGAAATCCTGTGGAATAGTTGACTCCGTTTGACTCCGTTTCCTTCCTCGCATTTGCGAGCATCTGTGAGTCACCCCACCTTACTGACCCCCCACCCTCTGCTTGCCCTCTCTCTCCTTCTCAGGTTGGACACAGATGGAATCGACCTGCTGATGTCATTCCTAAAAGTGAGTGCGGCTGCATCTGTCTGGAATTAATGCCGTGTTAAAAACAGCGCGACACATTTTGCAGCTATGTTGAGACTCTATGTTTGGAAAGGAGTGCGCCGCTGCATGCTAATGCCCCCCCACCCCCTTTACTGACGATCCCATTTCTCTGCCGCCCCCCCCCCCTCGGTTCTTTATAGTGTCAACTTTGACCTTTGTCCTGCTAAATTTCAGTATGAATCCAAAAAGAGGATCTCTGCGGATGAAGCAATGAGGCAGCCCTACTTCAGGAGCCTGGGCCCACGTGTGCACACACTGCCAGAGAGTGAGTAACGACACGGCGGTGCAGGAGCGCACACTTGGCAGGGCTGTGCGAGGTGCAGCCTCAAGCATATTGTGGTGTGCGGCGAGGATCGCTTACAGCCTTCGTAACAGTTTGTCTGACACGCAATTTCTGTTGCACTGTGAGCTGACTGACTGTGTGTGTGTTGTGCAGACATATCCATATTCACACTGAAGGAGGTGCAGCTGCAGAGAGACCCAGGCTACAGGAACTCCTCGTACCCAGAGTCAGGTGAGGAGCAGGGAGGAGGAGCTCCATGCCGCCCTCTCTGTCCATCTCTATCAGCTGCTTATCGCTGAGCTACAGCAGCTCTGGTACACTGCTCATGCAGGCAGGGCGAGTCCTTTCTCACAGCTACTACAATTTGCCCCAAAAAGTTTGTAGCCCACGTCAACAAACCGCACACCGCCGATAAGGATGCAGAAGAAGGGAGAGGTCGAGTGATCGCATCATCATTTTTAGCGCACACACAGAAACGCAAGCGGGGTGTTTCAGGATTTTTCGTCTGATGGGCGCATTTTTGTTTTTTCGAGACATCGATCTCATTTGGACAGTAGAACTTTACAGGAAAAATAAACCTTTGCAGTGGACAGGAAGCAGAAGCTTCAGCTTTTTTGAGCGAAATGGTTGAAGTGGAGATTTATTGTGTTTGATTTGATCACGCAGGAGTGATAAAAGTTGCAAAAGCCGCAAGTGCAAACAAATGAAAGACAGTTTTGCAGGTTCTTTGGTGACAGAGTGGCAGAACTGGAGCATTCTGTGTAACACAGTAAAGGAAAATGATGCTCATTAAACTTGTTGGTTAAAACCAGTTATTATTGCATCAAAATCTTTTTTCTGTAAGCAAAGTATTCTCCCTTCACAGCCAGATGTGCCACGACTAAAACCACCAGAACTTTTGCAGCCTCGACCAGCTTTACTCAAATAATATGGAATAACTGCCTCATATTAAAGTTCATTTAAGAGAAAAAAGCTACAAAACAATGCTGCAGTCATGTAATCGAAACAAAGTCCAAACAGCTTGAGTCTAATCCTAGTCTTAAGAGTTAAGATCCATTGTATGGTTCGTCTTTGAAGACATCTGCTGAAAGTGACAGTAGAAATGGTTTAATTCACTCGTTCCTCTTGTTTTTCCCACCAGGCAACGGGAAGAACAGACGACAGAGCATGCTATTTTAAATCTCTGGACTGGATCGTGTTTTTTTTTTTGTTTTTTTTAAATTTTGGAAGGATCTCTGAGCTGTACAGTCTTTGCCGACAGGATCAGACGCCTGAGACGGATGTTGCCCGCAGAGCGTCACGATCATCGTCATCGCCACCTTCTCCTTCATCCCCTCCAGGTTCAGTCTGACCTGGTCCTAAAGAGACGTTTATATACTGTACATCTATATTTATTGAGAAGAGAATTTGCTGCTAAAGCCAACTACTGTCTAGAATTCTAACTGGCTCAGTCACTTTAATGAATACATGCAATGTGTATAGATTTTTAATGACTTTTTTCTCCAATTTTTTTGAAGTGGTGGTATTTTTAGTGATTTTTTTTTCTTCGTTGTCTCCATCTTCATACATAAAACTCTGCCTTGAATCTCCTATGTGTGCGTGTGTGTGCGTGCGTTCATGTGTGTACGTGTGCGCGGCTGAAATGTGGAGGGATGTTTCTGTAGCAGTTCGGAAGGATTCGTGTGTGTTGGTCTCTCGTGCGATGGCGCTGTAACTCGGCTGCACGACCCCCCCTTAGTGACCACTTACTCTGAAGGGGTCTCTCAGGCCACACCCCCGCGTGTCACCCCGACCGCCGAAGCCTGGCGCAGAGCAGCAAAACACGGGGTCAGACGCCAGCGTATCATTCCGGGACGCTGCGGTCTCTGTCGTGACCAATGAACAAATGCAGGGAGAAAAGGCGAGTTGGAATTATCAACAAGGGCATTACGAGATTAGTGACACCTCCTTTTATTTAAGTACAGCGACCTGCCTCCTTTTGTTTTCTTTCTTCTTTTTTTTTTTTACCACCTGAATCTCATGAGCGTTGTTTTATGCGGTCTGTTACAAAGAAATAGCTCTCCGTGCTGGAATCTGCAGTGCTGCTTTCTTGCATCACACGTGCTCCTCCTGTCAGCCATTCCCACCTGCATCTACTGTAAAAACAAACTGTTTTTCTTCTGCATCCATCTTTGTGCTGCATGTCCCAGGAAGCACACAGCCTCTGATAATACTGGTCCCGAAAGCACCAGCTGCAGCCCCACCCCCTTTTAGTGAGCCTGATCTGAGTCACCGTCTATTTAACAGTGTTACAAGAGATGTTTTGTATCATATTCTTTAACTTTATTTGTGGATAAATGTTATTGGTGTGGGATTTCATTGCAGATGCCCTCCCATATTTGAGCTTTTTTCAGAGTAAGAAAAATTAAAGTTTAAATAAAAAAACATCACACTTGTTTCATCTTTTTGTCGTTGGTGTGTCCTAAAAGATCAACATTGTGTCTTTTAGATCAATACACTGTGACCAGTAGAGGTGCCACATCTGCTGAGCCTGTGTACAGTGTCACAGAACAGTTCACTCTTCTGTGTTATTATGTCTCACACTGGTGTGATGAGTCACTCGTCCATCTTCTCCGTCTCTGGTTCAGGTAAAACATGAAAGAGGGAAAATCAGTCTGGAGTATTTGGAGATGAGTTTCCGTCCTGCCGCGGAGTTTCTCGTCCATCCAGAAGGACAAAAAAAACGAGGCCGGCCAGAGCCGACACTGATGCACTCGGAAAATGGATTATGAGTGAAGCCAGTGGAAACATTTAACGAAAATGAACTCTTACTGTGTAAACTCATGTGTTTAAATTAGGATTATAAACCACATTTGAGGTTTGCTTCCTTTTTCTCTGTGAACGCCCCAAAATTTGGACAACTAAGAAACTTTATAGTGAAAACAAACTAAAGTTCTGAGTTTTTGGGGGTTTTTTCAAGGCACTCGGGTGGTGAATCATTAGCATCAGGAGAACCACCTTTAAGCATTCAATGCTTAGTTTATTGAAAATGACAGACATTCTTCACAATACAAAAAAAATATACAGAATATATACTGTATACCAAGTCCAGTATAAAAAAGAACAGTACAAGTGTTACAAAGGTTTCCATCGATTTCAAACGTCGTCTTCATCAAAAGATTCTGGAAATAAAGCGAAATAAGAGAACAACAAGGCACAGCCGGTACTATCAGGGAAGCATAGTGCATACATAACATACGAATACCACCGAGGTGAAACAACCGGTTTCACATTGAAATTTACATGAAGGCAGAAGTGGTGGTGGTGGGGGGGTCTTTAACTTGTAAAGGATTAAACAAAGCAGAATCTGTGCGCCATGATGCAGCAGACCAAACGTCACTTCTGTCCATAGCGGACGCCGTCCACAAGGAAACATGCTCGACTTTATCACAAAGAACCGCTGCGTCTCAGAGCCGCCGCGGCTGATGGCCTTTTAACCAAGTGCTTTCAACCACTGGAGTCTGAAGCAACCAGAGTGCAAAAAAAACATGTGAGGTCACAAACACACACATGCAAACACACATACACACCGTCTCTTGTAGGACTTCTTTTTTTCTCATGAAGCCAAAAATATGAGAAGACAAAAGAGAGACGGCTGCTGCAGCTGCTGACGATGATGACAGGAACTTTAGAGATGGATGAAGACGGGACGGGGTCTTTTTTTTTTCTTTCCCTTGGCGGATCCCGGATCAGGACTTGTGAGTGGTGGGGGACAGGAGCAGGGAGGAGGGTGTTCCTTCCAGGTTTGACAGGGGGACAGGCATGTGTCCGTTGATTAGGCTGGGGAACTGTGCAGGAAGAGAGAGAGAGAGAGGGGCCGAGCGTTAGCGGGGAGGAGACGGAGGCTCTATGAAAGCTGCTTTCCGGTGAGGAACTGCAGCATTGTCACTGCTCTGGTTTCCTGTTTTTTCTTTTTGCTTTTTTCTTTGTATTCATTGTGCCTCTTCCTTCTCGTCTCCACAGCAAAAGCAGAAGTTGACATTATTTGCTGCAGAGACACCGGTATGCTGTGTGTGTGTGTGTGTGATGTGCATGTTTGGTAAATGAGGAGCAGCTCTGAAACCAGTCCGCCCTGTTCAGACCAACTCCCCTGGGCTCAAACAGGAAGTATTCACAGGATTTCCTCTCCCTCTCACAAGCGCTGAAACAGGACACCTCTGCACGACCTGCTTACCGAGTCTCAACTGGTTTCACAACCGCTAGAGTGTGCAGGTCTCAAAAACATGGCAATCTGGAGGGTTTATTTTGGATTCGTGTGGTGCGGAGAAACCTCAAACAGCTGAACAGGGATCAATGCTGTCGCTCGTGAAAGAAACTCCACGAGTTGATTTTTGGTTCTGAAACGAACACGTTCAGGAGAAAATGTCGCACCTTTATCATGTTTTTCCTGCACCGTTATTCACTTGATTGTAACAGAGAGCATCAAGAAGCACAGTCACACTGCCCGTGTCTTTAAAATGTCTCTAATAACAGCAGCAAACTTCTTATTCTCTTCTCAACTACCCCGACTTCTACTTCTCTCGCTCTGGCCACCAGTCGATCATGTGACCACCTGCCTGGGGGAGGGGAGAGGAGAGGAGAGGGGAGGGGGGGTTCTTACCTGGAAGAGGGAGCTGTGGCCCTGCAGCCGGGCGGGGCTGAGGGGGGCCACGGGGCTCAGGCTGCTCCAGAAGTGGATCCCCGACAGCAGCGGACTGTGGGCCAGCAGCAAGCCCGAGGGAGTCTGTCAGACAGCGAGGGGGGGGGGAGTTTTTCGTCAATATGAGAAAACTAGTCAAGTTTTTCATTTGAACCAAGAGGAAGACATGGCCGCTCCGGGGGGCTTCGGTTAATGTGAACCATGCAGGATTGGTAAACGGGTGCGTATTGGCATTTGGAAAAACAAACTGATGGGGCAGGAAGGAAGTCTGTGGTTTCTGTCAGAGAATACAGGGGGTGATGGAGGAGAAGGAGGAGGAGTAGTGGGGGTGTAGTTGTTGATTGAAAGAGGGAGGAGGAGAAGGAGGAGGAGGGAAGGGGGGTGGATGGATGGGGGGAGGCGAGACGGCAGTAGGCAGTCGGTCCTCGAGCGCTTGGAACGCAAACCCAGGAGAAAACATATGAAATCAATTTCTTCCCCTCCCTCCTCCTCTTCCCCCTTCTCCTCCACCCGACTTTCCCCCTGTGTCACCTCCGAGAACTGAGCCAGTGTTGCAGAGGGACCCAGCCCTGCTCCCATTATTAATGGAATTATTGGAGCATATGGCATCACTTAGAGCCCCCCCACCACCACCACCACCACCTCCTGCTCCTCCTCATCGGTTGGACTCGCAGAAGATTTGTGTAAATCGCTTGTTTTCCTCTAATGTCTCTCTGCTCTTTGCGTACTGATAAACCCGCTGAGGGAGGCGTATTAATGGCGGGCTGGATGTGTGGACGCGGCGCTGTCCGATGGCTCCTCCGCCGTAAACACATTAGCAGCCACAAGAGATGATTAAATGCCAGCGGGCGCTCATGGCTGAGCTTCTGGCTCCGTCGGATCTTTGCAAGCAGCCTGCGATGACATGAATGTGCCTCCAAATATGGGACATAAAATACAGTAAAGAATGAAAAAAAAAAGTCCCGTGAAAGCCGGAGCATCACGAGACGCCAGAGATTTTGGCTGGATCAGCAGATGAGAAAAAAAAAAGAAAAGAGAAGGAAGACATTACTCATCACTCAGGACTCTTTTACACTCAGTGTCCACATATTTCAAGGCCTTCTCGAAACAAACGCAGCGACTCTCCGAATGGAAATTGCGCCCTTCAGGACGTCAGCGTAGCGTAGCCGTCTACCTTCTGCAGACCTTCTCCCCTCAGGAAGTTGTTTCAGCCAAACAAAAAAAGCAACAGTGTTTTCACAAACACAGGCCGAGCTGGGTCAGATGTCTGCTGCTGCCGCTGCTCTCTGAGGGACACTGACTTCACTCTCGGGACGCATCCCATCACCTCCTCATCAGCAGCAGCCAGACCGCCGCTCTGAGGGGATGCACACTGATAGCATTACAGCTATGTTGGCGGTTGGGGTTGTTTATTGTTGTTTTGCTTTGTTTTGGTCGGATTGGATTATTTTTGGAGCCTCCTGTGCTTGAGCTGTGGCTGCTGTGATCTCAATCGAATAGGTTAGTTTCTTTTCATGCAGCAGACATGGCGTTGTGATGAGGCTGGTGTCAAATTACAGGAAAAGTATCCCACTTTAAAGGTGTTTGAAAAAATCATTTAATTAGTTTTATTTCCTTGCCTGAAATTTGTAGAAAAAAACCTGCAAATGGAAGAAGTAAAAATTCTCCCAGTGAGACTTCATAAAATGTGACATTTAGATCTAAAAAAGCTTGACATCAGAAGGAAAACTGTCACTCATGAACTAAGTATGTCTGATCTTAGGTAGAATAATAGATTTGGACTTTACATTTTTTACATGCACATGATGGGTCTCAAACAAATACTTTTTGAAAGAAAGAAGAGGTTTGAGAGTCAGAGCTGATAAAGAAAGATGCTTCATGTAATGTTTATAAAAACATGTTGAATTGAAGCATTTCAACAACCTGCCTGTTAAAGCTTTGAGCAAATGAAACTAACAACAAACTAACCTGATTTTGCACATTCACACCAGCAGGAGCTGATTTACTAACAGGGCTCACTGAGGATGGAGTCTGATCGATGGGCAAAGTAGCTCACATGATCTGAACCACTGTCCAGGTGGGACCTGATAGCGCTGGTCACCAAGCTGCAAACCGCCCCCCCAACACGCTGAAAAGATGGCGCCTCTGAACCAACGTCATTGCTATAGCAACGGCCGTCGTGTGTGGTCCAGCTCACCTGTGCAGTGAAGAAGGCCGAAGTGAGCGAGCCGGACGGCAGCGCCGGGCTGTTGAGGGAGATGGAACCGATGTCACTTCCTGGCAGCAGCAGGGAGGGGGGCAGGATCTCCAGCGCTTTGGGCTTTTTGCTTTTTGGTGGGAGTCCGTCTCCTTGGTTAATGCTACTGTTAACTGAACTACTGCTGCTCCTCTTCTCGGGGGGCTGCAGGGGGGCTCGCTCCCTGTGCCCAGAGGAGAGATTGAGAGGCTGAGCGCTCTGCTCAGAGTCCTCCTCCTCGTCCTCCTCCTGCTCCTCCTTGGTGGCGGGGCTCCAGCTTCGGCCGGGCTGGCTGTGGGGGGAGGACGGCGAGTGGAAATGAGACGGGGGCAGCGACGGCCTCGGAGAGGCGTAGGACTCGGTCTTGACAGAGGGAGGCGAACTCCTGTCGTTGGTGTTGGCGCCAAAGCGGATGACGGAACGCGGCTCCTCCTGGCGCTCCCGCAGGGCCCGGAGAAGCTCGGGCTGGTTCTGAAGCGAGCTGATGCTGAAGGAGGAGTAGAGGCCCGAACGAAGGTATTCGTTGCGACACTGCTGAGCTCCCAGAGCTGCCAGCGTCCTCCTCTGGGCCTCCTCTTCTGCTTCCTCCTCCTCCTCCTCTTCCTCCACCTCCAGCTCGTGGGCCTCTCCATCCTGCAGGGGGAACCTCCCCGAAGCCAGGCCCATCTCCACCGCCTGCGGGTCCATCTTCAGGATCTCAGGGAAGGACACAAACTTATAGACAAACTTCTGGCCGATGACTTTCTTGATGATGTTCTGAAACACAAACAATCATAAACAATGATTTTTCTTTGAGCTCAAGCTTTCAACACTCTGTGAACCGACACTGATGCATCAAAGCAAAAATTTGCACGCGTTCTGACGTAAATGCACATAACTGCTGGGGTTTGGGGTTGAACGCAGTCGAAATCTGTGCTGATAAGACTTTTTATATAAGATCCAGAGTTTCGAGGTAAAACTGTCAAACAAAAACACAAAATCGCAGCCAAGAGTAGAAGCACAGCAGTGAGAACATATGGTGTATGTGGGCGGGCTTTAAGGTCTGACTCCACCCACACGCAGCACGACGAGACCTGCACCCTCCAGCTGTGGCAGCTGTTGAAGCTGCAACACTTCTGCACACAGAGAGCACTTTCAAATTAAGAGCCTCCTGTGCGTGTAGGGTTTTTTGGTACTTTTCTCAGTGATAATAAAGAATTGAGGCTCGAGGGGCAAAGGAACCCCCCCCCGCTCAGCTCTTCAGTCCACTGCAGGCATAAAGCAGTTTTCTGTCAGAGTGCTTCATCGCAGAAAGAGGAAGTGGAAGTTCCTATCAGGGGAGCTCGCGGGTTCAAAGAAGAACAAAGAGTTAGTCAGGTGCTGCACTTCTCTGGCTGAACCTTTGCGACAGGTGAGAGCCGCTGCAGGGATGCCACACTTGATCCCAAGACCCCCCCCACCTCCCACCCCGTCAGCTGGACCCACCTTGTCGTAGTAGTAGCGCAGCGCTCGGCTCAGCTTGTCGTAGTTCATGTTGGTCTTGTTCTTGCGCAGCCCCCACAGCTTGGCTACCTCCTCTGACTTCAGGAGCTTGAACTCGCCGTCCGTGGACGTCCAGCATATCAGGTGCTTGTGACTCTGGTCAAGCAGCAGCTGCAGCAGGAACTGCCACAGTGTGATAGCGCTGTCCATACCTGCGGGGGGGGGGGGGGGGGGGGGGGGAGGGGACAAGAGGGAGTTCAACTCTGAGAGAATTCAACGTTTTTACGCCGGCAACTGAGGCGCTCTCATCTTCAGAAGGCCCTGAATCACCGGCTGAAGCTTGAAACAGGTTCTAAACTACCTGCGTGTGTAATCCTGCCCAATGCTGCAGTGACCGAATAAGCACCAAACTAACCCCCCCCCCAGGAAACAAGCCAGGCGGCTCTTCGTACTTTCCCTGCACTCATTAAACTCACACTTTATTTCTGTGTTAGCAAACTGTTGTTAGAGGCAGAAAATAAAACGGAGACAAGACGACGCTGGGTCCAAATTAAAACGCTCTCCGGCTGTTGTTATTTTCTGACCTCGCGTCCGTCTTGCCAGAGTGTTTTAATACGCGCAGAACCAAAGTGGGTTAGCGGCTTCAGACTGGACGTGCCTGTTGGAGCTGCAACATGTGGTGCGAGGAAGAGGAGACGGCTGATGAATAGAACAGTGTGTGTTGGGGAGCGTAGTGTAATGTAGCAGCAGCGGCAGCAGCGGGAGAGAAAAAAAACACGAGGAGGAACAACAGCTCAAGCCAGAAATATGCTGCGGTTCAACCTGGCCCTCTCTCCACAGGAAGTATGACGGGCCCAGGGTGGGTTATTCCTTTAATAGAGGAATGTGCAGCCTCTGAGCCGCCGTCTGACTACCACCAGCTCGCATATTAATGGAGGGGGAGGGAGGGGGGCTTTCCATCCCCACAGAGCAACACGCAGACAGTTGGGTTAATGATCGAAGCCAGTGATGGATGAAGAATTTTGGAAAAAGCTTACGAGTGATATTTAGGTCAGTTTCTGAGAGGAAAATGCTTCAGGTCTTTTTGTGGGTCTGAAAGTAGGATTAGGATGTTGTGTCTCCGTGACTCTGTGACTCCGCTGCTCCTTCACAACACGAGAGTCCACAGCAAGTCGTGACAACTCAGATTCATGCCAGCTGCCATTTCTACGTCGACGGGGACTCGAACCTGCGCCCTCCAGAGGATCAACAGTGAGCCTGAAGCGCCTCCAAACTGCTGACAGGACCCAATTGGAAGACGCCTCCTCAGGCTTTTAAACTGGTGACGAATGTTTAGTGAAAATTTATTGATGATGAACACAAAAGCGTATCAAAATTACAATTCAGCTTTTTGAAAATAAAACACCCTGTTTCAAATTAAAAGCGTCTTAAAGTTCCATACCCTGCTTTAGGTGCTTAGATTTGAAGGTAAGACTCTGTGTCTATCGTGTAATAATACTGTATTAAAAACATATGACATTGAGCAGTCTGGACTCAGATTGGGGGCCCGAGGCTTTGCCTGCACTCGGGTGGACAAAGGACCCCACAAAAAGACACTTTCTACAGTCTAGTAGAGACCAGGGAAATTCCTTTATTTTGAAGGTTTATTTTGAACTTTGTATGTTGGTGAATGCATTAGGTTTCACCAGTGATTGCCTCCACTGTAGAGGGGGGTCCACAACTTCCTCAAAAGCAGTCTTTGGGGGCTCAAAATAAAACACAATTGGGACCCTCTGTGATCGTTTATGAATGTCTGAGTAGAAGCAGCGACGTTTTCATTGGAGAGGAAAAAAGTGTGTGTATTTTCACACCTTTCTGACACGCTCTGACTCTTATTGTGGCAATAAAGATCAACAGTCTCAATTTTGGACCCAGTGATCCTGATAGTAGATTAAATATGTTACAGCATCTGTTTTGTAGCCCATCATAAAATCCCACCCAGGTGACAGGTCAGCCGTGCCTTCACTTCATTAAAGCCATAAAGAGATTATGGTGCTGAATCCTAAAGTTCAGAATGAGTAGAAACATTAATGAAAATCAGAAGTATCAGAAAGCCGGATGGTGCTGGCGGCTCATCATCTCCCCTCTTATCTCTGACCCCCCCCCCCTCCCCCCATCAGAAAACAATGATAACAGAGTGGCCCTTCAGCCACTGCCTGCAGAGGAGAACCGGCTCTGGGCTCATTTCCGGTACCAGCCATCCCTTGAGTTTTCTATCTGCCATGTGAAACTACAAACCTGTCAGAGCCAGGACTTCCTCCTATTCTACTCCCAAGGACAGACGGTGAAGGAGAGGGGATCCCACAGCAGGGGAGCGCTTCCCCGAACCCCCACCGCACTTCCCCACTCCGATCCCAGGTCTGCCGGGGGTCAAAAGATCACCTCATTGTCCCCGTTCCAGGGCTCCACCCTTCTCACCCGCCCTGAACCCACGACTGGTGGTCTCAGAAAACACTAAGGTGCAGTTTACATGTGCAGAGCTGACCGGTCTGCAGACATCTGAAACACTCACCTCTGCCGGATGCTGCAAACAGCGGAGGAACCTCGCTCCTGGAGCGCGCGCACAGTGCAACTAAGTGTCAAACGCTGCACATGAAGGAGACTGGTCTGAGTTGTAACAACATCACAGTAGGGGGAGGGGTGGGGGGTCACTGTGGCGATTCGGGGGTCCGCGGATGAGGAGCCATGCCGCGGATGCTGGGCCCGACGAGTCCCGGCGTGCACACAAAGCTTCTCAGTGTGTCGGCTGAACGGAAACTCCTAATGAGATTAGATGGTGTATGCAGACATTATTTAGCCATGACTAAAGCTGCTCTCTTCCTGTTCGCAGGCGGTGGAAAATTCAACAGGGACCCATCAGGAGGAGTGGGGGGGGGGGCATCTCCTTCCCAAAAAACACACACAAATGCACTCTCCAAGTTAGTTTACCATCGCTCCCAATAGTTGGCCCTCCGCTTTCACTGCTGTAAAGTTGGAGCGTTGCGCGCGGAGGTCTCACTGACTCATTTTCAAGATGTTGCCCGGACCGGAAGATGGCACAGCCGCGTCCGAGGGTAAAAAACTCGGAACTATTTACGCTTGGGAACTTACAAAAACGAAGCCAGCCCGCTGAGTTTAGCGGACATTCGGCGAACACTCACAAACGCGACAAGTGAGGGCATAATCGCGGGTGTTGGTACGATCCGCTCAACAACTTCATCCCTGCACGCCGTCTCACAACAAAGCGCAGTTTACAGAAAGATGTCCGTTTTACCTGCGACTCGCTGTTTCTCCCTCCGTGTAAAGTTTACGGTGCCGCCGGTGGGATCCCTTGTTTTTCCATGCTGACTCGGGCTCTACACGGTTGTGCTGGACTGAAATAGGATCCTGGGCTTTTTCTTTTTCTGAGCAGGAAGTTGGAGCAGGCAGACACAGAGCCGGCTGACTTCCTCTCCCCTACGATTCCCCAGGCAGTTTGCCGTCTGTGTAAACACACTTTTCCTCCCCTCCCCTCCGCTCTCGCTTGCCTGCCCGCTGACGGCCAGCAGCAGGCCTCTCCGCGTTTGCACACATGCTGACGCAGAAACTCCGACGGCCCCTGAACTGACATCATCGCTCCGCGGGGCTGACGGCGCCGCTTTCAGGGACGCCTCGGAAAAGTCGCTTTTCTGCCATCACCGGTTACGTTTACGTTTAGGTTGGGTTTTTTTTTTTTTTGCTTTATATTCCCGGGAACTGTTGATGCCAGCAGGACCACTACTAGTGTCTGTCAGCTGATTGTGTGAGTGACCCGTTTGGTCATATAGTCAGTCATTGCGAAGGGATAAGTGGAGTTAAGTTTAAATCACATTTGGTATAAGCAGGGTTACACATTCGACAGGTATTAAATTGATCACAGGGCAAACACACAGACTTTCCCCATTTTACTCTGATGAACCTCTCAGAGGTGGTCAAAACAAATGTGTGTGGTTGCCAAAATCAATCCAACAGAGGGCCCAAACCAGCCCACTGTGCAAACTGTTATTCCATGATTTTTCCCCCACTGAGTTGTTCTCAATTTTCATCAGTTTCATTTGCAGACAAAACAGAACTGTTTGCCTAATCTGAAGTGCTGATTCCATGATGACTGCAATGAAAACTTTTTGTCGAGACATTCTTGATAGTTTCTTGACGTAAGCACAGTTTCCTGAATTACAGGCACTCCACTGCAAACAACAACGAGCAAGCAAGTGAACAAACAAACAAAACACAGCACATTCTGAGTTTTAGACCCAATGATTTCTCTCATCTTGGCTAGTTGAGATCCCATGAGGCTGCATGACGCTCCTGAACTCAAATGAGTTGAAGGCCAGCTGATTTAGATTGAGCAGTTGACTTCATATGAATGTTTCAGGACTGTGTAGGTCTGGTCGCAACTGTATCTCTCTTGCTCCGACACAGAGTGCAGAATGTGATTGTGCTATCTGTGCTTGTGTTTTTTTTTTCTTTATCCAGGTACCATTCACTATAAATGTTCAACATTGTGCGTTGTAATGTGTAACTTTTATTGGTGAATATAAATTCTCCAGCACTGTGTTTGTGTGTTATCATCTTTCTCTTTGTGTTGCTCTCTGATGGATCATCATGTGATCTTGTCAAAGAAGACACACAGGAGGCACTGCAGCACTGAATGTTGATGCCAGGTGATGTAATTTTATGCAATGTGCCTTTCTGGGTCTGTAATTCCTGAAAACAACATAAATGTTTATGTTGTCCTGCTGAGACCTCAGAGGATTATTTTATTCACTTCATCGTTGATGCTTTGTTATGGTTGGATTTTCAGATTGTCTGAATTAACATGACCTGAAGAATTCATCACAATTTTATTCATCGTTTCAGCTCAACTAAAAAAATGCTCCGTAAAAGTGGTAAAATTCTGTGACCAGTTGCAAGTCTTTGGTTGATGGTTTATTCATGGAGCTACACGTTATGGCAGTGTTGAATTTGGCAACAGTGATGAAATAACAGTTTCACCCTGACATGAAATCAGTACATTGAAATGCAAGAGAAACTGCTTCCTTGAAAATATTTGAGACCATACTGTGCTACACACTCAATGCCTGTATGGAAAAAAGGACAATATGTGGAATCAATTTTGAGGCTAATGTACATTTATAGCATGAGCAGCAGGACTAAACTAGGTTACCTCCTCTCCAAATTTATCAAATTTTCTTTACATTGAAAAAAACGACGGCATGTGATAGTCACACGCTGAAAACTACCCTATTTTGTTGGATCAACACATAATATTTGAGAAGCAACAAGCTCCACTTGTTTTCACTATTTTTAAGGTGAACACGGTCTCGGTGCACCTCCATGATCCAACATGTTTCAGCTGCATCGGACTTCAATCACTGAGCCATAGGTGCCGGCGACGAGGCCGTGTGGCATCACGTGAACGCCTGGGGTCGATATCTGTGTGACCGCCCATTGAGGAGGTCAACGGACCCCAGAGGTGCGACACCGGCGAGGCGTGGCTCCCCGGCAGCGTCTGATTGGTGGCCCGGCCACTTGCAGCCGAAGGTGGTACCTGGGACAGCGGTGCGCTGCGCTCACTGCTGCTCAGTCCCACTGTGTGCGCGATGCCTCGCTTCACCGTCCACATCCGAGATGAGTGGCTGGCGGTGCCCTGCCGGGACACCTCCAAATCGATCCGGTGGCTCGGAGAAGAGGCGATCAAACGCTACGTCAAAAACAAACCGGACAACGGCGGCGTCCCGGTTGTGAACGAGGCACGGTTTGTGGTGCGCCGGTGCCAAGGTTTGGGTTTACTGGACGTGGATGACACCATCGAGGATGTACTGGAGGACAATGACTTCGTTGAGCTCGGTAATGACTGTCTGCACGAAACATACAAAAAAAGAGAAAAAAGCGTGTCCCTTAAATTCATTGAACTGTGGGTTTACTCACCTCTGGATGCGCGCAAATTGTGCGTAATTTCGCATGGAAGCTCTAATAACTGTAGGTTGTTTTTATGTCTGTACTTTCAGCAATTCAAGGAGACACTATGTCTCCTGACTTCATCCCATGTCAGCCCGGAGTCTCTCACCTGTATCCTCACAGTCAGTTCTGTTTAAAAAAACCCCACTTTGTCAAACTGTCTTTGTTTCTGTGCATCATCATAACTTGTGTATAAACCTGTAACCGGGGATCGCTTTTAAAGCTTCATCTCATTTTGCTGTTGATCTTTCATTAACTGAACTATGCGAATCAGTACAGCAGCATACAAAGAACCAGGACAAGTAAGTGTTGATTTCCACTTCAATTTTGTGCTGCGGGCTGAATTGGACTGATTTCGTGTAAGGCTGGTTTCTTTGTGCAGTTTATCTCCCTGGATGGCAACAGCCTGACTTCGGCGGATCTGGTAAACCTGGGCAGAGGGCTCTACAAGATCAAGGTAATGAGCAACACAGTGTCTTATTGGCTGTCTGGCAAATTTTTGACTTTGAATAATCTCTCACTTTACCAACATTTCCAGCTGACCCCGGAGGCCGAGAAGAAAGTTGTGCAAGCCAGAGAGCTTTTGGACACCATTGTCAAAGAAAACAAAGGTTAATATACTACTATTGAGTGAAGAAAACAGAAGCCAACTGAGAACCAGATCGTGGACTCATCCCTCCGTCTCTCTCCTCCCACAGTCGTCTATGGAATCACCACAGGCTTTGGAAAATTTGCTCGGACTGTCATTCCTGTTAGCAAGCTCAAGTAAAAACACTCTGATCTGGGTAAACTGTTTGAGAAACAATCTGTGTGGTGTGCTTAAGTTTTTGACACTTGGACTTGTCAATCACCAGGGAGCTGCAGGAGAACCTGGTGCGCTCGCATTCCGCAGGTGATAAAGCTCACTGAGTCTGGGTCACTCTCAGATCGTTGCCAGTGCACGGCACCTACAGTCCAGTTGTGCTATGTTCCTTAGGTGTCGGCAACCCGCTCAGCCCTGAGAGGACTCGCATGCTGCTCGCTCTGAGGATCAATGTTCTGGCCAAAGGGCACAGCGGCATTTCTATAGAAACTCTCCACGCAATGATCCAGGCCTTCAATGGTGAGCCTCAGTCACCGCAGCCTCAGTTTACCTCCGCTGATGAGGATATCAGCTTCAATCAAAGCTGCTGATAGCTTCCCTGCTGATCAGGGCTGAGGACGCTGACTGTCCCATGACTGACGTCTCCCTAATCTCTGTCTCGCTTCGCCCGCGCAGCGTCCTGTCTCTCCTTCGTCCCAGAGAAGGGGACTGTGGGCGCCAGCGGAGACCTGGCGCCCCTCTCTCACCTGGCCCTGGGGCTGATGGGGGAGGGGAAGATGTGGTCTCCGAAGAGCGGCTGGGCAGATGCCAAATACGTAAGCGACTCTTCCTTGGTTGCAAAACAAAAAAACTTGCTCAATACTATAGGAAACGGAGCCTCTGCCACCGAGAGTGAAAGGTCGCAGGGTCCAATTGGGCAACATGTTTGCTTTGCGATGACCCTTAACTTTTGACATGATTCTTTTTTTGTCCTTGTTTCATCTCGGTCCAGGTCCTGGAGGCTCATGGACTGAAGCCAGTTGTTCTGAAGCCTAAAGAGGTAATGTTTAAAAACAAACACCTCGTTTCCTGATTGGCCTGTCAGTGCGACAAAAAGCGGACCCGGAGTACACTTCCTGCCACTGTCTGGCACACAAGCCTTCACATCATAAATGCACTTTAAAACATGCACTCCACATGAATGATATTGCTGATATTAACACTGATGCTATAAACTTAATGTTGATGCTTCACCTGGTCGGCATAAAAACACTCATTGGAACAACGCTCACATTTGCTGGTGTCTAATCATTGATATGTTCCTCTTTACACTGTTTGTTTGGAACTGTTTGAACAAAATCCAGTAAGAGTTTTGATATGTTCATATAAATTCCAATAACTGGCTGAAAATACAAGTTTACATGATTGATAACACAGGGTCTTTGTGCTCTGACATGTATCTGTCAAGCCACAATGTTAGCGAGACCAACCGATCAATCGATCAATCAAATGATTGAGGTCTGACCAAGTGTTGCTGCTTGTTAGTTTCCAGCACTGATGCTTCTCCATGAGGGCCTCATGAAATTAACCCTTGCTCCCTCAGGGACTTGCTCTGATCAACGGGACACAGATGATCACCTCTCTGGGGGCGGAGGCCGTCGAACGGGCCCTGGCCATTGCTCAGCAGGCTGATATCATTGCTGCTCTCACTCTGGACTTGATGAAGGGAACCACGAAGGCTTTCGACAGCGGTGAGATGCTGCAGGGCAAGCACGAGAAAACAGACATAAACAGTCCCGGTCGATTTCAGGGATTGCGTTTCATCAATCTGATCTGTTGGTCTCCTCCCGTAGACATTCATGCGTTGAGGCCCCACGCGGGGCAGGTTGAAGTGGCCCAACGCTTCCGCTCTCTGCTGGACTCTGACCACCATCCATCCCAGATTGCAGGTCAGTCAACTGACCCAATTTCTGCCCGCCGCACGACACAGAGGTTTCAGTTCATCCCGCAGTTTGTCGGGTGTCCTTCCAACTAAAACACACTTTTGTCTCACAAATACTTCTGCCACCGCCCGCTGATTGAGATACAGCAGTGCGGTTGGCCACAGCACATAAATAGTCAGGATTGATCCCTGTGATTAATAAAATATAGCGTTCAGGAAGTGCCTGCGCTGCACCCTATAACATGGTGGCGTACATGTGTGTGTGTTTTCCAGAGAGCCACAGGTTCTGTGACAGAGTCCAAGATGCCTACACTTTGCGGTGCTGTCCTCAGGTAACCTCAAGTCAAGTCAAGTTTATTTATACATTCCCAAATCACAAGTTTCCCCCCACAGCGTTCTGCAGCTTGTGCTCCCTCTGTCCTGACACGGTCAGGCTGGAAGAGAGTGAACTGTGGCCGATGGGAGCTCTGGAGTTGGAGTCAGACCTGAGTTTGATCCAGATGTTTGTGAATATTCTCAGCTCTGTCTGTGTGCAGGTTCATGGGATTGCCAATGACACCATCAAATTTGTGCAGAACATCATCAACACAGAGATCAACAGTGCCACTGACAATCCTGTATCCTTTCCAACGGTCAACGAACAAAGATGAGCCAGACAGTCTCGATGCTCATGACTGAAATCAGTCTTGTCAATAATTTTGTGAACGATTGGATTTCTTGACACCCACATCAGATGGTTTTTGCAGAGAGAGGCGAGACCATTTCAGGTGGAAACTTTCACGGCGAATACCCAGCGAAGGTTCGCCAGCAAACAACCTCAATCAGGCAGCTTCTACTACAGAGCCTTTTTCTTGTCCTTTCAGTTGCCGTTCTGTCTTGTCTGGCAGGCTCTGGACTTTTTAGCCATCGCCGTCCACGAGCTGGCATCCATCAGTGAACGGAGGATCGAGAGGCTTTGCAATCCGGCACTGAGCGAGCTGCCCGCCTTCCTCGTCAACGAGGGGGGGCTCAACTCCGGGTTTATGATCGCTCACTGTACCGCTGCAGCTTTAGGTTGGCACTCTGACTCATCAGCAACATCGCACAGCGACTACAAAACAACTTTAGTGGCAGAATAAATGGCATTGAGCTGTGCTTTTGTTTTCTGAGTGATACTGATCTGAGTCTTTCATTCTGTTCAGTTTCAGAAAACAAAGTTTTGTGCCATCCTTCGTCGGTGGACTCCTTGTCCACCAGTGCTGCTACTGAGGACCACGTTTCTATGGGGGGCTGGGCTGCAAGGAAGGCCTTGAGGGTCATAGAGCATGTGGAGCAGGGTGAGTTGTGTTTTGTTGACCACTGCGATATTCGGACAGTGTTGGCGGTCATTCCTGAGTAGCTAATAGATAAAACTGCATCAGCACAAATTGGCATGATTAAAAGTTTGTGCTAAGTGGATGGTCCAGCTGAGTTTGAGAGTCCACATGGAAAAACAACAATCACCGTTCATTGGTAGAAGACGTGTGTGTCGGATTGGATTGAGAAACCTAAAGCCACTGCTGTGGCGACACAAACTGTAAAAAAGTTTCAATTTGCTGTGACTGAAAAACAGGATTGTGGATCAATAATGGCACTCACCAACAACTGATTACATGAGTGCAAAGTTAACTGGAAGCACTCAGAGAGCGTAAACCTCTGCCAAGTGACCACAGACTGCTATCACATGTCACACAAATGTTGTGTTTTATCTTTTTGGATCACCAGGTGAGCAGATCACCAAACCAAGCGAGAACATTCTGCAACAAACAGACACACGAACACTGTAGCTCGCTT
>JASSRZ010000080.1:3841614-3868448 GCA_032164315.1 Malacoctenus gilli | reverse complement strand
ATCACCAGGTGAGCAGATCACCAAACCAAGCGAGAACATTCTGCAACAAACAGACACACGAACACTGTAGCTCGCTTAACCTCCACTTGATCTAGGGAAAAAGGCAACAGATTAAAATAAGTTGCCTCACAAAAAACAAACTTGTCTATTGTGTCTTTGGTTTTTAGCACAGGTCTGACTTTGTCCTCGCTGTAAACAACCTGTTGATGTAACACACCGGCGTGCGTTGTGTAATGTTTACATTTTGGAACCGAAATAGTTGCCTCAAAAAGCTGGCGGCTCCCACTGAGACATGTAACGTGTGCATCCTCAACCTGAGCGGTCGTTCTGTGTGCTCAGTCCTCGCCATCGAGCTGCTGGCGGCCTGTCAGGGTATCGAGTTCCTCCGCCCACTTCGTACCACCACTCCACTGGAGAAGGTCTATGAACTTGTGCGCAGTGTGGTCAAGTAAGTCAAACAGACGTGGCCAAGGTACACTACTTTCAGGCCGCTGAAATCATATACAGAACAGTTAATGTTTATCCACTGCTCCACTTTTGCCCCTTTGCTTCTGCGGTGAACAGACCATGGATTAAAGACCGATTCATGTCGCCGGACATCGAAGCCGTCCACCGTCTCCTGCTTGACAAGAAGGCAAGTGACAAAGTGTTGTTGTTTGCTCTCTGACGTGTTAACTCAGCAGGAGGTGGAATGAACACGAGACAGTTTTCTTAAAGTGCGCCCATGTGTCTTCTTCTCAGGTGTGGGCCGTCGCCAAGCCGTACATCGAAAAGTATCAGAGCGAGTACATCCCGGAGTCCCGCCCCATCTCCCCCACCGCCTTCTCCCTGGACCCCCCAGCGTCGCCGAGGAAACGCGTTCGTCACGAGTGAAAGCCAAGAAACAACTTTCTCTCTGGTTCTTTTTACCTTGCAAAAAAATTAAAATGACGTCTTATTGTGTGAAAATCAATTAAGATCAGACTGGATGAAATTTTGCTTTGTATTTTTTTGGCTTTTGTAGAATAAATTCATGTACAATTGGTATTAAATAGGTGTAATTCTTGAGGATGTCTTGATCAGTTATTAACTGGCTGTTTTACAAATTCAAAACAGATTGGTAGTCAACATTATGTATGTCTACTCCTCCTCCCAACAATTGTGCATAACAGTTGTTTTCCTGAATGCCTGCTGACCCTTTAAAGTGCCTAATCTACTTGTTATTGCCTCATGTCTACCTCAGCCGCTGTGTCCTTTTCATATCAAATCTTTGTAATGATGTAGCACAAAAATGTTTAATTACACTGGTGTCACTGAACCATCAAATCTTTAGTCTTCACATTTTGTAGATTTCTGCTAAAATAAAGAAACTGAACTGAATAAAAATCAATGGTGAAAAACAAAGAGTTTTTTCCATTTTAATTGTTGACATGATGGTCAAGACACTCGTCTGTGCAATGAGATGAGTTTTTCTCATCATCTGCAAATGTATCTCTGAGTTGAACAGTGTTGATCTTATTGTTGGTAGCAGCTATAAAGCAGATGCTGCAGGTGGAAGGAACAAAACCATCAAACACACAGGTCGAGTGGTTGGGCCTCTAAAAACCCGAACCAGTCCTCCACCTCACAGCACTCACTCACAAATTCATGGACTGGTGTCCTATCGCCACCTGAGTTGACCCGTCTTGACCTCAACCGATCACAGACAGTCGAGGATCATCTCATCACTCCTCTGCTAGCTCAATAGGCCCACATCAAATTGTTGGCCTGTATGAGATAATAATCAAATGTATCATATGTCAAGTTACCCATATATAATATCTGACTTACTGTTACTTTATTTTAGAATCAAAGGTTTATGTGAATATGCGCTTAAGAAACTGACAGTAGTTGCCTGATGAGATGAGGAATGAAATCACACAAAGAGGGACTAAATAGTTCTCCTCCCTCTGTGTAATCACAGGCGATTATGTTGTCACTTTTGAGGACTTCCTGCTCCTCCTCTGTGGGCTGACTAGTGTCTTCATCTGTCCGGCATAAGCTTGACGCCAAGATAAACAAGACTTACCTGTTCAGGCTGAGGAATTGCTCTGCCGCCTCAACGTTCAGACCTAAGAATAAATACATGGCTTGGTAATGAAGGTAATAGCAGCTTTGGTGATCAAATGTAAAGTTTACCCTCTGACACTCATCAGGCTGTTGTACACAAACAGTCTGACAATAAACTGCGGACAAAGACTTCAAAGAAATGGAGTTCAGCTTTTGCAGCTACTGATGTTAATGCTTCCAGGTGAACAAACATCCGGGATGTTGTGTAATTGAAGTTTATTCATTTGTGTTTGCTGTCTGAGTTATGATGGAGGACACACTGTGCCCAAACACCAGCCCACAGCAACACAGCACTGATGATGAGGTATGTTGTAATAACTCTATGACGTCTATGAGTCTATGCGTTTTTATTCAGATCCGACTACTTAACTTTAAGTTTAAATCCTTTCGCGTTGCCGATTGCGAAAAAAGAGGATCACGTGGTTTTGCTCTGATAAAAAGGTGTCTCCTTCGAGCCGGATTCGAACCAGCGACCTAAGGATATCAGTCATCAGCCTCTACAGTCCTCCGCTCTACCAACTGAGCTATCGAAGGGACGGTGAGAGGGGTGGTCACACCAATCATAATAACGGTTTACAAGCGGAAACAGCCTCGCTGTTAGTTTCTGTCGAAATGTGAACAGGACAGCTCCGTATCAATGAACGCAGGTTATCGACTATCTACCCTACAGTGAAATGAAGTGAACTCGCGCAGAGCTTCAAAAAGCTCCTCTAAGCACTGACTGCCTTCAGTCTATACCGGAAATGCATGAAAGTTTAAACAACGTAACCAAAAACACAAGATCATTTGGGTAAAACTGATATATGTATTTAAATTTGTTTACTCTCAAATTCTCACAATCAGATGAGTCATTGTTCCCTTTGTGTCTGTATAGACGCGAAAGCCAAAACGACGAGAATGTTTCGGTGCTCAGTTTTTCCTCGTATGTTTTTGTTGAAAATGATATTTTTTAAAAAAGTTTAAATGCCATCCTGTGCTGCACTTTGATGTTATTTTTGAGAAATTTCGGTTGCAGATTATTGTTGCTGATATTTAATCCAGCTCACATCCTTTTTAGCTGCTCCATTTTAGACCACTAGATGGCAGTATTCCCTTATTGTATGACCCCGAATAAACGTCTTATTTGCATTAACACACCCGCAAATAGTTTTGTGTTGCAAAAGGCCACAGTGACACTGAAGACGTGGAATTTATGTGTAGAACTTTACACGTCGAAGATAATTTTCTCTACTTATTTATACATTTCAAAATAAAAAAACAACACTAAGATATGTTTTTCAAAAATAAGCCATTTTGTACATTGTTGGACTTTACTTTGCTGCTTTTATCTCTCATAAAGACACTCATGCAAAGGTCACTGAAATAGAAATCACAGCAAGAGACTGACAACAGTAATCAGCCTCAGTGAGGGTCATTAAAGGCTCCTAACGATGAACAGGCTCTTCTCTGATGTCGTCGTATTGTTCTGACCTGCCTGCCTGCGCCGCAGCGCGTGTGTAGTGACACTCCTACATACTGTATGTCACAACAACATAGAGACAGCCTGCAGCAGGGTCACCGTGGTGGGCCAGCAGACATTCTTTTCATAACGCAGGCCCCCCGATCCTGAAGACCCTCCCCGGCCTTTACCCGGATTATCTTACTGCCTCAACCCAGCCGCCCCCCCAACCCTTCACCTAATACTCAGGAGGTGCAGACTTGAAGAATGAGTCTGCGGGATGTGTTACCATCAATCGCTTGTTCATCCATCGGATGCACACACATATTGTGGCCCAAATCCAGTATCGCCTTTCAAAGGTTTTCTGGCTTTTTGCTCAGTTTTCATAACGGAGGTGGAGTAAAAAAAAAAAAAAAACTGCTGCAAAAAGACAAAGTGAGGTAATTCAGGTGAAGTACAGAAACTTGGCAGAGTTCTACCTCACAGCACCCAAAGTTACAAATGTGCAAATTGTCTTTGCCTGGTCACAATCTCGCATGTTACTCTTTCAGAGGCTTGTGGGATCATAACAGGAAACTGTCCTGTATCAATGTCTTGTTGCCTTTCCAGTGAGACGATGCATCCAGTCTTACCCTCAACAATGTACTTACGTCTTCACTTTGTTCCCAGACTGCATAATAAGACCTGAGATGAGCACACTGACTCCAAACAGACACGGTAATTGTCTTCAGGATGGAAAAACACCTTGTGACCTTTAGTCTTTAAACTGGAGACGTGTCTGGGTGGGCGCAGGCTGGAACAGACGACATGAGCCGATGAAGTGACTTTAGAAGGTGAAAAAACACAATTTGACTTACTCTTCAACAAAACCCTCATAAAAAGGTTCACAGGAGTGATTGGATGGCATGATCAATATTAAAAAAAAGAAAGTAAAGAAATGTCAACTTTTCAAGTTATTTTTAGTACCAAAAAATGTAAATCAGCTTCACATTCGATTGTTGACAGTTAATTGAGTCACATCTTCATTGATGGTTGCATCATAGAGACAAAACACTTACATGTAAAAGTCCCCAAACAAACTTTTCTTTCAACTTTGAGGTTCATATCCAACAAAATTTCATTAAAACTTTGCATCTGGTCTGTAAAACTTCCGAACTGCAACTTATCAGACACACAAAAGAATTCACACCTGTGGTTCGAATGTCTTCAGCTTCCTTTTTCTGCACTGTATGTTTGGGTTATTTTCTTCTTCTTTGGCTTTAATTGAAAGCAGAGCAAATGGGAGCCGGTGGGAGTTTCACCTCCGTCTGAGCCTGGCAGGCGGATGTGTCCCATTTTTGTGTTAGAGTAACAAGAGTCCCAAAGATCCCTGAAGTGTGATGTGTCTGTCATGTTATATCTGCAACATGACGCAGGTACACCTCGGCCCCTGCGTGCCCCCCCGCCCCCCCCCAACACTTAGGAATAACAACAGAAGTGGGACACTTCCACTGGCCTGAGTTGCATGAAGTCATAGCGGTTCCCTGTTTCCGTGGCTGCTCTGGCTTTGATATCAGATGAGTCCTGTGCTCAGTCATCTGTACATTAGTCTCTATCCAATGAGTGGTTGTGCCAAAAAGAGGTGTGAAACACACAGGACAAACGTCCAGAGGTGTTGGAGTTTGTGGGCTGGCACAGGGAGTGTGATGGGGGTCACACTGTCATTGTGTAATAGAAACAGCCAACAGCATTGATGCCAAGCGAGTTGGATGGTAGCAGGAGCTGCATTTTAAAGCTGGTATTTACATAACGCCGGCCCGCTTTTAGTGGTTTCTCCGTCACTGCAGATCCAGCCGACTGCTGGGATGTGGGTGGGGGGGCTGATGTTTTGTCTGGGACCACGCAGACAGATAGCCCTGATAAACGTCATAAAGATGGAAGCGCCGGCAAACCGGTGACGTTTACAGCACTCTGTTTAATGCCTCCCCCCGCGGGCAAGGCACCTTCCCTCCTCGCCTGGAGCGTGTCTGGCTCTTTGTCTGGCTTTTACAGGAGAGTAGACAGATTACTTGCCGAGGTTGAGATGGTTCACTGGGCTGAAGGTACGAGGTGACACGGCAGCCTGAGAGGGGAGGGGAACCATATCCTTTTACAGTCTGGAAATAAAGTTGGCCAGCAGGCCTGCGGCCGTCATCCTAGTGGTCCATTAGACTGTGCGTCCACAGCAGCACCACTGTGGAGGTCTGGCACCGCGCTGAAACAGACAGGGGGGGGGGGGGGTCATTCTTACCACTGGGAGCCTGTCATGGGTTACTGAGCCGAACAGCGGAACTACAATTGTAACTTCACTCATGCTCATTCATCCCCTGATGAAAGAACAATCTGGAACTCACCTGCAGGTTGTTTTGTTTCAATGAGCAACAAATATTTGATATATTTACGAGTTAAGGTGGTCGGAGCCAGCTTTTTCATGCAGAGGCTCATTTCCCTGGAGAGGATTTATCACATGCAGAATCAGAGATATTAGCTTTACTGCTGAAGGGTATTTGGACTGATTTATTACACCCGCGAGTGTGTAAGATCGATAAATAGGCCAACAAATGAATATGTAAGGAAATGAAAGTGAGAGAAAGAAGAAGACAAAACAAAAATCACCAGTTAAACCTGCCTGCTCCTCACACTGATGTAAAACCTTCAAGACAAAACATGCAGTGTTTGGAGGCAGATCTGACACATTTCAAACAGGCTGACAAAGATGCAAGTTAAACAAACAAATATTTATCTCCATCCTCCCTTTTATTCACAGACCTCTGTCCAGCATCTGTCTACAGCACACAAGTACATTCCCAAGCATGTTAACTGTTATTTCACGACATGGCTGAGTAGAGCTTGTGTAACAGGGGAAGAACAACAACAAACAAACAGAGTTTAAAGAGAGCAGAGGAATTTGTTTGTAAGGTCGTGGCTTTCATCCTGCCAGGGGAATATGCCAACAGGCTGGCTGAGATTAGACATCCTTCCTGCAGCATTTTTTCCTGGTGACTCCTGAGATTTGAAGATCGACAAACATGCATGTGACGTACACCGAGTGCGGCTCAACGTGCATCGCCCCGTGGCCCGGTGGATCATCTGGAGACCACCAAAAATAGCCGGACCGGACCGAGAGACACACAGACATGAACCCCGTCGCCTTCGAGCAGGGGAAGTCGTCACTGTGACGAGAGTCGCAGTATTCCAGGAATGTCCTGATCTGTCAGGGCCAGGATGCCCGCAGGGAAGAGACGGAAGAGGCTCACAACTCCTCCTCCTCCTCCTCTTCCAACATGCACACATATGAGAGAATGATTCATGTGACACTCCTTTGTCACTGTGAGACCAGATTAGTCCTGAGCGCATGTTATTCACAGGTGTGACGGAGGGCCTAATTTATTCTCCCTTTTCATCTTCACTCATCAGCTTGTCCTTTTTTTGGCCTTCCACTCTATTTTCTTCCCTTCATTCTGTTCAAGCTGTAAAACATTCACACGGTATCAAGTGAGGATGATGAATCTCTGCCTGCTGGAGTTGTCACGGAGATGTGTTGTTTTTTTTTCTTGACCTGTCTCATTTCGGCTCAGTGAGGTGATGTCATTTTTGGGTGATTACTGGGGTCAGGAGTCATGTGACCCTCTCGGGTTCAGGGTTGTTGTCTTGTCTGCCAGGGCAGGTGAAGTGATGAAGATGAGTGGCAGCTTGGAATCAGTGGCGAGATGCATGAGGAATGTAACACTTGAGTGCTGGAAACATCTCAGCTATTGTTTCATATTTAGTTAGATGGAGAGTCAAACGTTTGGAGTAAAGTGTGTATTGTCTGCTAGACAGAACAGCATCTCAGTGATTGTGTTTTTTATATAAGAAATCACAGAAAATTTGTAAAATAATACAGATTCTTCAACAGATCTTCTGGAAATTCAGGCTGAAAAAGGCTGAAAGTTCGCATTATTTTCGTTGTCGCTCCTTTCCCAGTTTGATTTTAGGACTCAGTGGGAGTGGTCAGTGTGAGCAGACCAGAGGAGGGCGGGGCTAATCTCTTCATATTCCCACATGTCAATGAAACCCCGCAAAGATGAGTTGAATGCCGAGTTGTGTAGGAAGGAATACCTCCAGGATAACCCGACTCCCTCCTTGGAAATCTGCATCAGGACAGAGAGAAACGCGCGTCTGTCGTGACCTGACCAGACTTTCTTTATTTACTGTTGTTGCTCTCAGTGAACCGGTGCGGTGTAAACTTTAGGCAGTCTCAAAGTAGTGGGTTGGATGCGCTTATTGGTTGCCGCCGATCACAGGACCTTTGACTTCATGTAGAATTTCAGGATGGATCCGTGGATTTTACTTCTCATCCTCCCGCTGTGCGCATCCCCGTCTGCTGCGGATGGTGAGTGTGAACATCAAGACACGAACCTGATGGAAACTTCCCACACTCCGTCAACATGTCAATACAGCAAAGCAACAACTTATTTGTATGTTTGTGGTACTAAACAGAGAAATAAAACACAAACTAACCGACAGACGTGGGTTCATCCACTCGCCAGCATCCTAAATGCGCACTTTCCCGTTGCGCAGAATCGAACCCGAAACTTTTGTGGCAGTGAATCAACACCTGCTACCTGAGACGTCTCCTTCCTCCGCTGTGTTTAGATGACACTGCAACGTTTGCATCTCATTTTTTTCCCTTCAGAAACGTCGAAAGTGAAGGATCCAGCGGCGGAGCGCCGATGCTCCGGCAGAGCCTGCAACCCCCGCATGGGCAACCTGGCGCAGGGCCGAGTGCTGAGTGCAGCCTCCGTCTGCGGCTCCAACTCCTCGGAGCTCTTCTGCTTCTACGGGCAGACGTCGGCCCCTCGCAGTAGGGAGCCCTGTCCCGCGGCTAAATGCAGCCGCTGTGACGCCGCCGTCCCCGGCCAGGCGCACCCTCCCTCTGCCATGAGCGACTCCTCCTTCCGCTACCCGGACACCTGGTGGCAGTCGGCGCAGGGGACGCGGGAGGAGGCGCTCCGGCTGGACCTGGAGACGGAGTTCCTCTTCACGCATCTGATCCTGGTGTTCCGCTCGCCCCGCCCCGCGGCCATGCTGCTGGAGCGCTCCCAGGACCACGGGCTCACCTGGAAGACCCTCAGATACTTTGCCAGAAACTGCGAGGAGGCATTTGGAGTTGCGGAGGGGGCGGCGGTGGAGGAGGGCGGAGCAACGTGCACCTCCAAGTACTCAGGAGCGTTTCCCTGCACCAGGGGGGAGGTGAGTCTGACAAGGAACATCTCTCTGGAGAGAGAGACCCACTCATGGTGCTGTAAATGTGTAGGCATTTCCCTTTCATTTTGTCGCAACTTGTGATTAAAACATGAGCCATTGATGTATAAAACAAGAGACAAAAGTAACATTTTACCTTGCATGAGCATCCAGGTTGTAGTGAGTGGACCCTCAGTGACACTGTGGGGCAATCAAAGCCATCTGCTCCATCACTGCTCTGTCTCATTACAGATCAATGGACAAACATGTGATGAAGTTCAGAGAACATCCAAACATCACCAACAGGGTTTATAAACTGTTCTTCTCCTCAGAGATGTGAGCAGCGTGGTGCCATCACCTGTTTCAGTCCTGTTGTCACTTGATAATCTGATCGCACCCAAACTGCAGAGCAAACATCTGAGCTTTGTAAATGAACCCCCCTCTCCCCTCTCCCTCCAGTGGGACTCCTGAGCCTCAAACTGCTCTGACATTGACAAAACCAACACCAGTGTTCACTGCTCCATTTGATGCTCCCACAAAGCTTTTGATGGACTCGCTGCGTCCTCATCGAGGCCCGAACCGAACATGTTTAATTCATGAGCAGACCAGCCAGTCACACAGAAAGACACAGTGGCACAGCTCGCTCTTATAGGCTCCTTGTAAACATGGTTTAGTTAAACTGCTTTCTTTTATATTTGGTTCCTCAGTGTAACGAAACTTAAAGGGTCGCAGCCACTGAAACGGGACACAGCAGCTGATTTCACGCCTTCTTGACTCTCCTCCATTGGACTCTACTCGGTTTTCAGGGTTCTCCTCAAGGTGGTCACACATGTCACTGCATAGTTTTTTGGTACTTGCTCTGGCATAGCTCAAAACGAGCTGAGTCGAGCTGAAAATATGTCAGCAGACGGAAGATCACTGATTGGCTAGGAAGTGATGTCAGCTGATGCGTTGCGAGAGCGACTCATTCAAACCTGCAGTCTCGTGTTTTTATTATGTATGTCAATGCTGTGATAGACCAAGATATTGGAAGTTATTGGTGCTACAAATGATAAAGTTTTTGCTGAGTGCACAAGAAATGATCTCTTTGAATAAAGGAAAGGTGGAGCATGTCTCCCTATTTACAGTCAATGTTCTCAGGTTTTCCTCCACAGCAGAGCATGAAAGTAAAACCAGCCTGAAGCTGGAAGACTGATGCTTTTATCGGGCATTCCCAGAAACAGCCGACATAATTTATGGCTCCTGCACGGTCCATCAACTTCTCACAGATCAATTGTTACACTTGTTAAAGTGGCTTTTACGGGTCAGACTTCACGGGGTCTGAGCGATGTTTTTTTCTCCCTTTCAAACTGCAGGTGATCTATCGGGCGCTGGCCCCCTGGCACTCAGTGGACCCCTATGGGCCGGCTGCCCGGGACCAGCTCATGATCACCAACCTGAGGGTGCGTCTGCTGCGGGTACAGCCGTGTCCCTGCCGGGACAAGCGGCCCAACGCCGCCGGCTTCCCGACCGACTACTACGCGGTCTACGACTTCATCGTGAAGGGCAGCTGCCTTTGCAACGGACACGCTGACCAGTGCATCGCTGCCGGGGGATACAAAGCCAGCCCCCAGAGGGCCAGCAACTTGGTGAGAGATCAGCTGGACCTGGGCTCATCTTCACTCCGGTTGATGAACCACTCCAGGTTGATGTGGTGCGACTGTGGGCCGGAGTTTTTGGGGGGTTTGGTTCCCACCACTCCCTTGTTTCAGCTGGTGCGCTGGTATGTGCTGCTGAAGCCGAGGGCTGCATTGAAGACTGGATATTAAGCCACAGCTTTACCTACCATTACAGGGATTTAGGGATGTAGAAACTTTAATTATGGTATTCAACCTAATACTTTAACAACCCATAGTCTCGCTCATGTTGTTCTCTTCACTGTAAGTCGGGAAGAGAAGCACCAGTTTGTTTCCAGCATCGCTGGAGGAGTGGAGACGAAGTCGCACAGCGTGTAAACACTTTAAACGTCAGTGTGTTGCAACACTCACGGAGGACAGAGGTAATGTGCACATTGCATGTCTGTGTCAAGTGTTTGGAAATCAGTGAAAATTACAAAAGTGACTCCTTCACCGTGTCTGTAAACCAGACATGTGTTTAACCCTTTAACATCTTGTGCATTTAGTGGAGCCAACAAGCCACCGTTAATGTAGCATTGCACCATCAGATTGAACCATGTGCACCATGTGGCAAGTTATTTATTTATTTATTTATTTTAAATCTTTTAAAAGAAATCTTGTTTTTTTGTTTTTTAAATCTGTTTTGATTTATGCATTTTACATTTTGTTTTTTTCATTTTTTCTTTTTGAAACCGTAACTCATGAAAATTTACACATTTCTTCTGTTGAGTGATTGTTTCTTTTCTAAATTCTGTCTCCGAATAAAAAAGAATAAATTGGAAAAGAAAAAATAAAAAGCAGAAATTAATTGGTAAAAATGGCTTGGTTTAATCTGGTTTCGTAAAGTTCTCTAAAATGTAAGTTCATTGTGACTTATTAGGTGTTTTATTCTCCTTCTCATTAAGTTATGCGATTCTGAAAGGCAAAAGCCTCAGCCCCACTGTTACCGCTGGCCTGCCCCCAGGGAGGGTCTCGCACCCCATGTTGAAAACCACTGCTGTGGCAAACGCATGAGATGCTGAACAACGGTCCTTTTCTCTCCTGGCATGCTTTTTTCTGGCAGGTCCACGGCAAATGTGTCTGCAGACACAACACAGCCGGCGACCACTGCGAGCGCTGTGCTCCTCTCTACAACGACCGGCCCTGGCAGGCTGCCAACGGTATCACAGGGACGCCGCATGAATGCCATAGTGAGTGATGGAGGAAGAGAGCCGAATGCAGAGCAGGACACGCAGCATGTTGACTTATCCCCACAATGAATTTCGCATCATAAATCACCCGCACCCTCTCAGACGCTGATGCACGGCGCATAAACCCGAGCAGCCCTTCTTCCCCGTGTCGGCAGTGAGCCGTCACTCACGATTACCGGGGGTCAAATGTCAGAGCTGAGCTGCCGAGACGTAATGTCTCTCTCTCTCTCTTCCTTTCATTGTGTGCCCACCTTCATCAAGAGTGCAAATGTAACGGTCACGCCGAGAGCTGCCACTTCAGCCGGGGGACGTGGCTTGCGACGAGGCGGCGGAGCGGTGGCGTGTGCGACGACTGCCGCCACAACACGGAGGGTCGCCACTGCCAGAGCTGCAAGAGGGGCTTCTACAGGGACCCCGGCCGGCCGAAAACAGCACCTGACTCCTGCAAACGTGAGACCTCCGCCCCACCCCCTCCGTTTTCTTTCTCATCTGAGTGCATCTTTTTTTAAAGCCCAAAGCCAAACTCTGTCTGGATGAACGCCAGCAGAAAATTCCAATTAAGAGGTGAAGCCTGTGATATTCAAGGGGAGTAATGGGGGTTTGATTTTTCTTCTCACCCCACAGATTAGAGCACATTGATCCCTTTGATAAGGGTATTTGCATCAGCACCGCTCTCAGTCGCTGCCTTGCCACTGACCGGACAGTCATCCCTGTCTGTAGCTTAAACCTCCATCAATACGTCTTCTTCTCACCATGCCGCCGTTCGGGAGCGCGACTGCGATTCGCTAACAAAAGGAGAATTTCTCATGATCCATCTGAGCACATTTTTCCCATTCTTGGCGTTTTTTTCCTCTCTGGAGAATTTTTAGATAGAAGAATGTAGTTGGGGAAATGGATGACGCAAGTTTGTGTGGGGAAAAAAAAGAGATGATTGGTTACAAGGCAGCATGAGGAGAACTGGGCTGTTTGTTTTTTTCCGAGAGCTGCCTGCAACATACTGGGTGTGTGCTCTGAGCTTGTCGCCTCTTCAAGTGGATGATAAACCACATTTAACTTCCATGCTGTCATGGGAGTTTGCTATATATAATCTGTTTGTTTGTGCCTCCACAAGTGTCCCCTCAGCATGGAAACATGCTCATGTTGTGTATCGGGCACTTGTAGGTCCGTGCCAGTAAAGTTAACACACCTTCCTCTGGTGCTGTCACCTCCCTCCTCTGCAGCCTGTTCCTGCCACCCCGCCGGCTCGCTCCCCTCAGGCGGTGGCCCTCTCTGTGACCCCAGCAGCGGGGAGTGCGCTTGTAAGCCCGGTGTCGGAGGCCCCCACTGTGACAGCTGCCTGACGGGATACTGGGGGCTCCACGAGTACGGCTGCCACCCGTGTGACTGCACGGGGGACTGCGACCCCTACACCGGTGACTGCATCCCTGGGTGAGCGCCAAGTCCCAGCCATACGTTGGAGCGCAGATAAACGGGGCCGAAGTGATGTATGCATTAGAGGGCAGAGCACTCTCTGGTCTGTTACCACGGAGCCGGGCCCTCCCTCTGACTGATTTTTACCTCTGCGGCACAGCTCCGATGTGGAGGTCTTCTATACAGCCGCCGGCCACATGGGACACAGCAGCAATAAGAGTGAGACTGCACTCTTTAGGGTAGAGGAGCTTTTCTCTGCACTGCACCACTCTGGTGAGTCACAGGTCACAACACTGTCAATAACCTCAACGCACCCAAACAAACAACCACATAGGTTGAAGACAACTGTGTTTGTTTTGGAAATTCATGCATGAGAGAGTAAAAACTCTGTTTATTTGATTTTTTTCCCAGAGAAATGCAAGTGTGTGGAAATAACTCTCACCAGTCCGAAACTCTTCTGTGCTGCAGAGTACGACTACGGTTAGTTCATGGATTCATTAGAAGTTTATTCTGGTGGCTTTGATGCCGTCAAGCCAAGAATGCACCACGTGCATCATCCACTTAGATGCATAGAATTTTCATTGTAATTCCCTTCCTTTGAAACCACCTAAAGCGCCATTTTTAACTGAGTCATTACTGAAACAAGTGTGAGTAATTTGTCATAATTAGTATTTTTCACTGAAGCAAGATATTGATCTGCTCAATGAAGCATGTAAAAGGTAATTTGATGAAATAACTATTCAGTAATTATACACCCCCCAAAAACCCCAAAAAATGAAAACAAGAAAAACACTGTAGTCATTAGTGAAATAGTAGAGGTCTTCTTCCTCCTCCTCCTCCTCTGGTGAACAAAATCCTGGATGCACCACAGCCTTCCCTCAAACATGCTGCTGCAGTGGCAGGAAACCCTGAGGGACCTCAGTGTCCTCATCCTCTGAGTAGTGAAGCTCAGTTAGCTTGATGTACTTTAGTAACATGACCGGTCCCTTTCGATGAATTTCCTCTCTGCGTTTTACGACTCTTTTCACTACTAACTTTTTCAGCCACGCAAAAGGAGCTGTGGGCTGCTGCAGTGTGGTGCCCAGACTTTAGCAGCTTGCTTAAAGGGCCCAGAGTAGGTGTGTGTGTGTGTGTGTGGGGGGGGGCTCCTCAATCTCATTCTTGATGAACCAGCAAACATCTGGTCACAGCTCCCCCACAGGGATGCAGAGGACAGTTAAAAGACACAGCCACAGCAGTCTGTTTGGACACACTGAGCGGTCCTGCAAAAACCTTAAACTGCGAAAATATTACATTTATGTTGCTCTCTGTCAACTCACAAAACAACAAAAGAATGAACATGACAGAGCCAAAAGATGATGCCAACAGCTGTGATCATCCACAGATCTGATGAATCTCCCTGATCAGTGGCTTCGTGCTGCTCACAGGCATAAAATATCTGAAGCTCGCTCTTAAAAGCAGCCTGTGATGTAAAAGACCAACTCATCATTCTAATCTGATCGCTCTGTTGTTCCGACAGTCCTGGTAGTGAAGGTGATGTCAGCCCATGATAAAGGCTCTCATGCCGAAGTGGACGTGAAGGTCAGGAAGGTCTTGCACCACAGGCTTGGTTCGAAGGTCCAGCGGGGAAGCGTCACCCTTTACCCGGAGTCCTGGACCACCCAAGGCTGCACCTGTCCTATCCTCAACCCAGGTCAGCAGCCGGCGCTGCCTCCGTTCTGGAACTTTATTGCTCTCTCTGCTGAAGTGTATGATTTCCAGACTCTCCAGTGGAGACGCTGCCAGCTCAGTGTAAAACAGAAGAAGTCCAGTTTGTGCTCACGGAGGCTGAGCGGGTGCCAACAAGCTGCATCACTCATTTAAACTGGACATTTACAACCTGGAGATTAAAGCCTGTTCTCAGTTATGAGGCTGTTTTACGCTGAACACTTCTCAATAGTAATTACTGCAAGCATGTAATAAAGCAAGCTGAAGAAACATATACTGGATTAATGATGGATAGAGGTTATTTTTGTCTGATACTCACAGCAGGAATCACTCTCAGAGATGCTTTTCTTTCTTTATCCCCACATGTCCAGGGTCTGAATATGTTGTGGCGGGTCATGAAGACAGGAAGAGTGGCCGACTTATGGTCAACACCAAGAGTCTTGTTAGACCCTGGAAGACAAGCCTGGGCCGGAAACTCCTCCACATCCTCAGGAAAGACTGCAGCCACTCGTAGGGACTCTCCAAGAACTGCCAAGGATGGCGAGATGGTGGAGGAACACCTACAGACAGAGCAGTCACTCGGTGACCAAGTGGGCAGACAGTGAGGGCTCAGGCATCACATGGAGACAGGAGCAAATAACGAGGCTTCTTTCTTCTTCTTTCTTTCTTTCTCTAAACGATGTCTGTGGACTCAGAGGAGTTGGAGGAGCTGTGAGCCTGTGGCTGGAATAAGATCGCAGACGCCTCCTGAGACTTCAGCCACAACAAGATCAAACAGGGGGGAAAAATCCAGACATAAAGATTTGGATCCAGACAAAACTGATGTTGGAATTTGAATCACATGTTGCGTCTCAGCCCGTAAGCATTTCCAGAATATTTATGAAGAGTTTAGAAGCACATATTAAGGTCTTTGATAAGACATTATATCTTGGCTATGTCTGAAGTGACGAGCCGGAGCACCATCATGTCCTGTCCTATCTGTTCAATCGAGAGCTCTTTGTTTTACTTTCTTCGTAAGGCACAGGCTCAGTTATCCTCGTGGTGTCACAGACTTCGGTGATTAATCACGGACACTACGACGTCAGAATGTACGAATGTGCGAGCGTATATATGCTCAGTGTCCTTGACGGGGAGTCTGTGCGGGTCAGCACACGCAACTCCGGGATGGAGGAGGAGAGGAAAAAAAACATTAAAGGAATCAGGAGGCTTAATCTGAGAAAGTCCGCTTTGCTCCGACACACTCGCCTGCCTGCCGACTGTCAAGAGCATAGTCCTCTCCGCTGCACCTTTCTGTGTGTACCCTGCAGTGCGCACAGCAGGCCAACACACCTGGGAGTGTGTTTGCTCTCAGCAGCAGCCAGTTCAGTTATGGAAGGGAAACTTTGCCAAGCACGACTCAAGAGGATCCCTTTTTTTTCTTTGCTTCTACAAGAGGTCAATCCCCTCAAGTGGGCCTCTCTGACCCCCCGAAAGGGCCAGTGAGGGTGTGTGTGTGTGCACGCGTGCGTGCGTGCGTGCGTGCGTGTGTGTGTTTGTGAGAAACAGCGCGCACACTCTGCTAACATATGCTTCTCTTTCTGACCTGTGACTCCCGCGGCCCCAAAATAAATATGTATTAAAAGCCTGGGTATTAATTGACACTACAGCGTATCAGATCCAGAGTCCACAGGCCGTTTCTGAGCCAGGTCCTGGTTAAGAATAGGTCCGCTCGGCTGTCTCCAAGGAGAAGGACAAACTGTGCGAGGAGACATGCATTCCTCAACCGTGGCATCACCAGCCACGTCCTTGTCCCAAAGACTTTACCAAAATAAGAGAAAATGGGCCGGAAACTTCCAGGACAAAGGACAAAGTGGTAATTTAGGGTGCACTCACACGGCTGGCTGTCAGTGTGATATTTGTGATGCTATTCCTGGGAGTCCTGCTCCCGCTTCTCTTTTTTTCCACCCAGACTGCACAAGCTTTAAGTTCGTGTGCTCGTTCTTGGTGCTTCTGGGACGAAGTCTGTTTCATTCCGTGGTCACATTATGCTGAAGCACAGCTATGAATAGCCTGCTGTGTCTGACTGCAACATCTCCACCGGTGAAGGAGGAGGAGGAGGCTGACTGGTTTGAACCCATGTTTCAGTATCGCCCTCCGTTGGCTGGTGAAGAGAAATGCACTTTCACGTGCTAAAGTCATTCATCATCATCATGCATACTCAGTCCCTGTGCCTATTAGCTCATCCTTGCCAAAGAAGGCCAAACAAACAGTAAATAAATGCTTTTTCTTGCACACGGTCTCTGAATATTGACTCAGCTTGAGAGAATTCAACTTCTGACTCTGTATTTAGGAGGATTTCTCAGTTCGCAGCGATGAAATGCTGCCATGATAAACTGAATGAAGGTACTGAAGCGAGTCTTGCTGAGTGAAAAAAAGTGTATTCGTTGAGTATAATAAAGACACAGCATTGAGTGCAAGAATTATAACAATTTATTTCTTATAAAACTGCCTCAAAATAAAATAAAGCAAATAAATATAGAAATATAAATATTTCAGAGCAGTTACTTTTCCTTGACATGGTCTTAACAAGGCAATAAAGCATAACATGAGGAGACAAAGCTCCCGTCTTCGTCTTTTTTTGCACAGTTCTTTTTGCATAAACTTCATTTGCATATTTCCTAAAAGCAGCACATCAACATACAACTGAAACGATGACACTACTTTGTCTACAGATATGCCCTTTGTCTATCGGCTTGATCCTTTGGGAAGGAAATGAAAAGACCAATAAGCTACTGCCATGAAAAGAGTCTTAAAGGTTGGCTATAACAATGAGCTAAAGGGACTACAGCGGTGGAGTTTCAGGTTGGAGAAATATTGCATAATCGCTCTCAGTCTGAGGAGGTTTTGGTGTCTCCGAGCCGTCATGCTCCTCCCGGCTCGCCTTGAGTGCTGCCGCATGCTTAATAGTCGTCTCCTCGGCTCACTACCTCCTTGAAGGTGGGCCTGAGTAGGATGGTGTGCTCGTACTGGGCGGTGTAGCTGCCCTTGATGTCGCAGAGTGGCGGGTACGGGTCTATGATGCCAAGGTCACACAGGTTCTTCAGCGCCATCAGATACTTGCTCTCACCCAGGCGGTCCAGCCAGCGGCGGCAGAATGCCAGCGTGCCAAAGTTCTCGTTGATCACGTTCAGCAGATGTTTAGCACGTGGAAGTCTGCAGTGCCGCCACAAAGAGACAATATGGTGTGAGACAAATGGCAGGAAGTGGAGGTCAAACCTACACAGATTTAATGCACTCCTAATTTTTAGATTAGGAGTGCATTAAATCTGTTTCTAGATCTGTTCATCTAGTTTAGAGATGTTATCATCACATTGTGTTCTTAGATATGGTGATCTTACAGGTTATTTTTGAATGATTCTTTCTAAAAGTTGCATTTTTGAGATTTGATGCTGCCATCAAATATCTGGTAATAGATCCTAATTCAACACACATCTACACAGCACGTTTGGAATCAGTGTCAGATGTAAACATTTACAGCCAGGAAGCAGAACTAAAGAGATGGAAAACAAACAACCTTATTGGCACGTGTCCAACGTTGAAGTTCTTCATGTAATGTGAGCATTCCATGTCATCGTGGACGGCACCTCTTCCAGTACTGCCAAATGTCTCGATGGCGTAAGCTTCCCCTTCCTGAGAAGCGACACAGCAGAAAAACACTTGCTGGCTGCTGACTTTGAAAGCAGGGTAACCATTCGAGTCCTCGACAGTGTAACATATTGAGTCTGATGCTACAGAGGGGACGGAAGCACGGCAGGAATAAGGAGGAGCGACAGTGAATTTACTAAAAAAAAAAACCTCAGGTTGTCGGCAGCTGACACCCTCGCGTGGAGTCTATTAAGGGCAGCGGTGTCCTTTGCAGAGCAGCGCCTCATGCGAGTCGATCAGCTCGCTTTCATTGGCGTTTTGTGTCCCTATCAGCACGTGCTTGTTGTCAGCGTCCCTGTGGTATTAGCTGATAACACTGCGACGCCCTCTCCCGCTGCACTGATAATCAGTCAAAGTGCTCTCAGCCCCATGGCACGCCCAGCTGCCACTCCAGCCGTGCACGCTCCCAATGCAAAAGGGGGTAATGGCCCTGTTACACCAACACACTTCGGCTAAAAATACAATGCGCAAAGCTGCCACATCAGCATCGCCCCCCCTCCTGGAACCATCAGGTAAATGCTTGATGCAGCAACTTGCCAATTAAAATGCACAGTTCTGTCCAAATACAGTCATGCACTGCAGCTGTACAAGGTGGCAGGGTGGCAGGCAGGCAGGCAGGCCGGCATGGACCTTGCTTTAATCTCGGGAAATGTCAGATTGCACAAAGCCATGTTTCCCCCTTGGTGAAGCAGCGGCCTGTTAATGATCCCCATAATTCAGTGTTCCTGCCTAGGAACGAGGGGCTAGAGTTTGAACACGTGTTGCTACTCGATGCGGCTGGTAATTCCATTAAAGGTGTAATTAAAGTGCTGACGAGGGTGACTAAGAAGCTGTTAGAGCGGCGAAGTAGAACACTTCTCCGCACCCCGTCGTAACCCTAACCAGCAACATGTTCTTCCAATTACACTTAAGAATTAAAAGGGGTTTATTTATACGCAAAGGGCAAAGAGCTGGAAAAGGTTTCAGAGTAAGAAAAGCCGCAGTGCTGCTGCGGCCACCAGGCTCCAGTCAGTTAGCAGGCTGGACCAGGTGACCTCCGCCGAGTGGTCGACTCACCTCCATCCTGGTGGCTTCTCCGCCTTTCACAATAGGGACGGTCTTCCCTGAGTGTATCCTGTATGGGCCGATGGAGTGGCCGTTCAGGTTTCTGATTGGCTTCACTGTAAACATGATGCAGCACAGAAGCGTCAGACACAGAAAGTCGGACTGAACTACCAGACGGACTTGCTCCCACCTTGATATGTTTTCCCGTCTATCTCCACCTCGTAGGACTCCATGACCTCCTGAATGGTCTCGCCGACATCACACAAGCGTACGTCGATTCCTGCAAACTGGGAAAAACAGAAGTTAGAGAATAAACAATTGAGGAAATATTTGCAATTATTATTTCTGTCGCCTTTTTTGAAAGCTATGCTGAAAGCCTTTGCTGTAAAATGCACAAACGTAGAACCTAGGTGCTCATTTGACCTTTGAAGATGAGTAGCTGTTTCAGTCTATTCTTTTGACACATGTATGGATTCCCTGCAGAGCTGAGCTTTTGCAGATCATGAGGCATTTTATAGTTTGTGAAACTTTATTGTGACCCGTTGTGTGAACATAAACGATCCTGAAAAGAGTGCATATTTTTCTCATCTTGCGTAATAACACTGACATCTTCTGACTGAGGTTTGTTGTTGAGAAACTCAAGGTAGAATTTCCAATATTCTCTTTTTGAAACTGAACAATTCACTCTTGTAGGTGAAGCAACGATGCCTTTGGGTCAGGATATGAATACAACTCGCAATATCGTTTACATGTTACAACCATGTGCGTGAATTCACACGCTCCCATCAACACATGTTACAAAAACACGGATTTGAAAACACAAAGTTGTTGGTTTGAATCCCTGGAAAGAAATTTTGAGTGGGTCAAAGTCACCACTTGTCCTCGCCGCTCTCACCACTCCAGGTCCTGAGCCCCTGACTGCGCCCCTGCTGCTGCACTGCAGCATCCCACTGCTGCCAGTGTGTGTGTGTGGTTAACCAGGTTAAATGCAGAGAAGTCATTTCCCAGTGAAGCAACTGAGCCGAATTGTTCCTGTTTACTGGTGTGAGCAGAATATGACCACGTGACACGTCGTGTAGGATGAAGGACTGCGTTACCCTGATGCCCGTGTTCGTTGCATCTCTCACTGCCTCCAGCAGCCTGTCGTACTTTGGGTTGAAAGTGACGGTGAAGGCACAGTCTATTATCCGACCTGCAAGTGCAATCAGTTCAGCTTTTCGTCAGCGCTGCTGCGAGGTAATTATTTTAGAGAAATGTGTTAATCTAAAACACAGAAATCTAATTAACTCGTGAGAACGGTTGAAGCGGGGCACAGAGAATTAGAACGAAAACGCCATTTTACCGTGTCAAATGTGAGCTGGGACAGATTAAGGCGCCGGCGACGCTCACCGTTGATGTGCGTCCCGAAGTCTATTTTGCAGACATCGTCGTAGCGCAGCACAGTGGGGTCTCCTGCATTAGGGGTGTAGTGGGCGGCGCAGTGGTTGATGGAGCAGCCGGTGGGGAAGGCCAGCCCTGCCTTCAGCCCGTTCTCCCTGATGAGCCTCCTGGAGCAGTCCTCCAGCTTCTCACTGCCAGAAACACACAGCAGCGCAGAGGGGGCGGCGTGAACAATGGGGCAGCGGTCAGGGGGGAGCAAACATCCACAGGACGGGAACCCACAATGCAGCTCTCCCATTTTTAGAGGGGGAACAGTGGAAAAGCAAGTCTCACAGAAGGGTGAGAGCTCCTCTCACCAGATGTCGATCATGGTCATCCCTGGTTTGATCCAGCTCTTCACGTAGGAGCGCACCTGCCGGTGGGCTTCGGCCGCCTGTCTGAAGTCACTCCACATCTCCTCGTTTGCCCTGTCCAGAGCCCGCTTCTCCTCACTGGTGGTCCGCCACGCCGCACTGCGCCTAAAGGTGCGCAGGAGAACGGAGAAAACGCAATCCTCATTATGCAGTTGAAATCAGGGTTCACATTTCTGACTCAGTCTGATAACATGAACTTGTTCCTCAACAGGAAATCAAACCAGACACTAAACACTGCCTCTTGTGTTGAATCTGACAGATACCAACATGTGTAGGACACAAACTCTGATGCCACATGGAGGAAGACTGTTATAGGAGCATAAAGGACAATGTGGAGGTCACACACCCGTCTTTTGATGGGGGGTATTCACACTCCTCTCCCTTTGGAAAGTCTCCGTTGGGATACAGCTCACAAATAGGGACTGAGGGAGGGTCAGTCTGTCCCTTCACTGTGGCCCAGATAGAGACGAGGAGAAGCAGGGAAGAAAGAAAAGACAAAAGTGAACCCGTTTGTGAGCCCGACACGAATCTCTGGTCCAGCCTGAAACAAACTCCGCAAAATTCCGACGTGTGGATTGAAGGCACTGCCGTGCCTGTATCTGATCCTGCTGCACTAGTAATATGGTCTCGATCTTTAGGAGCGCTGACTGACTTTCATTACATCCATGTGCATGGTTAATGAGCTGTCATTAATTTTGTCCCGTCGACATGACACCCAGTTTTGTCCTACACCTCTGGGTCAGTGCTGCACCGTGTAACTCTAATGACGCAAATTAAGCGAGTCAACGTACATTTGTGCTGCGTCTGTGTTTAGCTGATGATCCAAAGTCTTTTTAAAGACAGTCTCTGTGATAAGCGCGCATTTGCTGCCACGCACATTTCGCACCATCGAATTTATACACATTAAAACTGAGATATAAAAGGTAGCTCCAGTCAACAAACTTGGTTTAGGCGAAACAGGCAAAAAAAAACCCTCAGTGTTTAACTTCAGAAATGAATTGTGCCAACAGACGTACATCCTTTCTTCTTCTTTTTCTTCTTCTTCTTCTTTCCAGCAGAATTCTCTCCCTCGTCCCCATCTGTTGAAGGCATCATTTGTTTCAATACAGTTTGTAAGGTGAGAAATATCGACACACGCTCGGGCTCAATTCCCGCGGCGCTTTCCGAAAATCAAACACCACACTGCAGTTATGAAAAGCTGAAGTTCACTCTGCTCTTTGGGGGGGGGGGGGTGCAGTCAAATCTGCCGGGCCCCCTCGCCCCCTGCTGCAGGTGATGATGGGTGGGGGGGGCGGGATGTGGTTTACCTTCTTCTCCATCCTCCACCTTCTCTTTGTCCTCCAGCGTCTGCTGCTCCAACTGTTTTGTCACATCACCAACACCTCCGGCATCTCCGTCCCCCTCAGCCTCATTCGTCCCTGCTGCAAAGTCAAACATTGGCGTGCATGCATGTGCAGGTGAACATGCAGGGTTAGGATGCATGCAGAGAAAAAGAGAAGGAGAGAGAGAGAGAGAGAGAGAGAGAGAGAGAGAGTAAATTATTGTGGTTAGGAGTCATTTCAAGAAAGTGCATTCACTCAAATGTGAACTTGGCAGGCTCTGTGAATAATTTCTTCCAATACCTTGGGAGTCAATATCCTCAAGGGCACGTGCAGGCTACCTTGCAGCATTTACATTTAGCCCTTCAAATGCAGAGCTGCACGGACCACACTTGACTTACAGCGGCTCCAGCAACTCCAGCTCCTCGAGGAGCTTTAAATCCCCACGTTGTGAAGTGCTGCAGTTATCAACATGTTTTCTGCAGAAGAGTGGCTGTCATCTTTTCTTTTCTTTTTTTTTTGTGCGCTGCACTAAAACTGTGGGACACTTCGGTTACATAATTACACGCAGCTTAGAGGGATTTATCGGATAAAACATATTAATCTGGAGTAAAATTACATTTTAATACAGCCATATTTCCAAACGACAGCTTTCAATCAGGTTTCATTTCGTTTTTTCCCCCATTTTTTTCAGAGGCTGCCTTCTGTGCGGCTCCTGCAAGAGCCGCTCGGAGTTGGGACAGCTGGACAGGAGTCTCTTTCTGACAGGTTAGAAATAAGGAAAAACTCTCTGTCCCGCATATCTGATGTCCCTGCTCCACATCCGAGCAGCACTACAGGGGTTGCAATTTTTTTTGCGCATATTTCCCTTCTAGGATGCACTAACAAAGTGCCGCCTCTCACCTGGCGCCGCGGTCCTATTCCTCTTCTTCTTTCTTCTCCTTTTCTTGGCGGACTCCGACGCGTCCGCGTCCTCCCGCTCCTCGTTCAAGTCGCCTCCGTTGAGAAGTTGCGGCTCCACTTCACGCCGCGGCTCGAGCTCCGCCATGATCAGCGACTCGGAGATGAAGTGACGCATAAGCTGCTGGGAGCCTCCAGTGGTCAAAGCGGAAAAGTGTGCTGGAGGCAGCTGAGCCAATAATGAGCTATTAGGCGATTCTCCGTGCAACAACTCGACCCGGATCGAGGAAGACGATCCCCCTCTGCGCCACCAACTTTCACCTGCACTCAGATTTTTATTAGAGGAAAAAAAAAACTTTTGGAGGGACAAACTGTGGCGGAAAAGCAACACAACACCTCAGAATGTGAGAGTGGCAGGTTTCAGGGAAGCACTCAGCCTGTCCCTTATACACTGCACTGCCTGTGGCTGTTTCACTTTCTCCCATCATCCACGGCGGCTTCAGGTTACCGGACGGTGCAGAGCGCACCTGACTGCAGCTCCAGGTGTCTCGCCTCCTCCTCCTCCTCCTTCTTATAAGTGCCCTCTCTGCCTGACTCCCACCGAAACCGTATCTGTTACTGTGAGTGATTGTTGTTTGTATTGCCGCAGAGAGTCTGTCGGGTTGTGGATCATTGGTGGCGCGTAACGCGAGTCTTCTTGCCTCCAACTTGTAACTTAGCAACAGTGCGCGGGTTTGAGAGACACACGCAGGTGAAAGGAGGATCACTGCTGGCTGCACTCACCTGGCTGCACCGCAACAACGCTTTATTTTGTTTGGTTTCCGCTTTCCTGAGTGCAAATGATTTGGAGCAAATTGGTCCCCGCTTTGTCTCGATGACTTCTTCGTCTTCGTCTTTTTTTTCCTCCTCTTCCTCTTTGCGGACGGAGCTCAGAAGTGGCCCCATCTACTTCTTTGACCAGGTGGGCTGCGGCTTCATTCTGCTAATTGAGGAAAACTTCAGTGTGTTCACTGCGTGATCTTCTCCCTGCAGCCAACCAGACGAGCCCGAGGGACCAGACGCAACATCCTGCAGTTCAGAGAGGCAAACAGAGGGCCGTTTGAAGGCTTCTCTCAACGGTAAATAATGTGCTACTGTCAGGGTGTTTCCTGTCCGGTGTCTGACCATGTTTTTCTTTTCGATTATTGATTGTCTATTTCACATGTGTTGTTAATTTATGAGTTAAACAGATATAATAGCAATAATAACTTGAATTGAATGATGTGGCAGGAAAAACATCATTCAGTTGAGAAAATAATTTTGGAAATGTACTTGAAAAATATTTCAAAGCCATTTTTCAATTTCAGAAACAATCATCAGCACCAGGACGGCCATCCGGCCAAAAAAACTGTTACGTTGTATTCATTTGCCATGTATTTTCTATATTAATTTGCTCTGTCTTAAAAGGAGCAGAAAAAAGATATGCAAACACACAAAACCACTATCTGGGAATGAAGGCAGAGCATCAGGAGGTGGTCCGGGAGACAGATAACCCCTGGTCGGAGATTAAAGGAAGCCTGGCTTCAGTCAGTATGGATGAATGAACTGGAGGCCTCCAAATAACAACAAAAAAGCAATGTTATTTCTTTCTTTCTCAGCAATCATGAAAAGGACGGAAAACAGGGAAAAAGTCCTGAGCTGAACAGAGAGGACCCCATGGGTGAAATGTGTGAGGATGCTAAACCTGACACTTCATCTGCTTCACTGAACTTACAAGAACATGATACGCTGGATGTATACAAGCGAGCAGCCCCCCACCTCCTGGACCAATTGGCCCAGTTACTCTCACAGCACAAGTGGCCTGAGAAGAGCTGCCTTCCTCACGGGATCGGCAATATTTTGAATTTCTCCTGGGACGACCTGACTGCGGGGACAGAGCTCAGGAACAGTGTGAGAGGGACGTTACATCAGAAGAGCTCCAAGTGGCCCCTGAAGCAGGAGCAGAGAGTGAGCCAGGAGCCCGCCGGAGCCGCAGACGGGGCAGGAGAGAGACCCTCGTGTGTGGTGGGAAACGTCGTCTCTTCTGCAGAGAGAAAAACACCAGCACAATTGAACCCTAGTGTGAAAAAGCGAAAACAAAACGTCAGAGGAGGTAAATGTGATCAAACGTCATGTTTTTTATAGACTATCAAGGATACTAGAAAAAGAGATTTAGAAACATAGTAATGCAACATACCTCACAACATTTTTTCAACATCTTGTTTAATCAGAATGACGAGATTGACGAAATACCCATGTTGTGTTTACATGCCATAAGCTTTTTGTTCCCCGATTTGACAAAATATGGCCCCCAATACAAAACAGAAATGAACACACACACAACAGTAATGAATATATATATATACACATAAACAGACATATTGCAGACACAGAAACAACAAATTGATGACAGACTGTGGGCTAATCCACTGACTTCAAAGGGGTGAGTACACTTATCACAAAGTTCTCCGCAGGACGTTACAGAGTGTGTACAGAAGAGAGTGCAGAGACCAGAGATGAGGGGAACACACCACAGGACAGAGGGATCAGTGCTCAGTGCATGAAGGGTCTCCAAGCAGTAGGAACTTAGAGCAGTGCCACAAAATGAAATGATCTAAGGTGACCTGAACCAGTTTTTACTTTACTATACAAAAATCTATGATAAAAACACCTTTGATGGAAATGTTTCTGTCATAACATACAAATGGACTTTAAAACGAAAGACATTTACCATGAAATCAATGGCAGTGAACACTTCATGTTGTGTCTGGAATTGGAGGGCTTCTTCGGTTTCCAGCTTGTGGAATGAGTGGTTCATTTTACCGGGCAGCAAGGTGCAGAGGTACCACTGTCTGTCAGTAGGTGACAGGGATATTGAGTTGCATTGTCAAGTTCACTGTCAGTGACGTGTGCTCAGCCAGGACTAGCCCTCAAACACTGAGTAGAACAGTGAAATAAACCCCAAGTCCTGCAGTGACCAGATGTATCAATGTTGCTCTCTGACAGCCCACAACTCTGCGACAGTCAGTCTCTCCAGCAGCTGCACGGGCTCAGGTAAGACATGGCGCTGCGGTGGTAATGACTGTCTTTCCACTGTGCCTTTGCTGCCTCAGCTGGATGTGATTTGTGTCCAGGTTGGATCATTCAGACAAAGCTGCCTTCCTACGATGAGCCTCACAGGATCAGCCTGTGCCAGTGGGTGGTGGAGCGACTGCAGGCAGCAAAAAGTCCTGGGTGTGTTATTAACCTCTGTAGCCATATTTATAACCATTGTGTGTGTGTGTGTGTGTGTGTGTGTGTGTGTGTGTGTGTGTGTGTGTGTGTGTGTGTGTGTGTGTGTGTGT
>JASSRZ010000080.1:3823709-3840686 GCA_032164315.1 Malacoctenus gilli | reverse complement strand
GTGTGTGTGTGTGTGTGTGTGTGTGTGTGTGTGTGTGTGTGTGTGTGTGTGTGTGTGTGTGTGTGTGTGTATGTGAGCGTGTGTGTGTGTGTGGGGTAACTTTTCGGGTTTTTTGTTCCAAGCTGGTGATTGGTGGACAAACTGTCTGAAGACCTCTCAGCTGGTCCAGGTCAGGGCAGATTATTAGGTCCTGGCTGGAATGTACCTTTCGAGTTAGTGCGACTGTCTTCACTGGGACCACCTCATCATTCACTGAGGCACAGAGAGCAAGGCTTGCTTTCACACTTACATACTGCACCACATCTACAGAATGACCTCAACCAGGCTGACCTAAAATATAGGTCAGCCCGTGTGAAAGCACTAAACCATGTGCGTTATTTACTAATTTTATCACCTAATATATTGTTTGTTACAACCATGAGTGACAATGGCTGATAGAACATCCTACAAGTCTAGTCAGCGACTCTTCACAGGCCTTATAACTGGTATCATTAAACACATAGGATGGTTTTGAGGTCTTTTATAAAGCAGTGGTTTATCTCTCACCTCCATAAGACCTGGCATCACACTGACCCCACACTCGGTCTCCATTACTTTAAACAGATGTGTTGTGGTTCCTACTGAACAACAGCAGCCTGTATCAAAGTGCTGTCTTAAGTCCGATCGATGACAACAATTCGTTTTTATGTCTCAAAAAAGTCTCCGCCTTTGCACAGAAAGCCGCAATCAGCTGAGCAGGACCTGAACACACCGCTCCTCCTCCGTCACTATGGAGACACAAAGAATGACCAGAGCACAAAGGTCCAGCCAGCGTCTCTGGTTGACGGCATGCCGCGAATACCCGACGTGACGCGTCTGAACCCAGGCCCGAAGAAGCTGCACTACAGGATTGATGACGGCTCCTCGTTCATATAGTATCCTCCCCTCCTCATGTTTATTCACATGCTGGATTTCAATTCCAGTCATTGTCTGAGAAGCAAAGGCAGCGGAGGGCGTATGGGAAATGTGTCACTGCAGCTGACCTTTTGACCTTTGACCGAGCACGCTCAGCTACCCGTCTGGCTGTGTGGCCGTGTGCCAGAGTCACTCAGGTCTGCTCTGTGGAGGCTTCTATACCAACGTGTTCAGTGACGGCAGCAGTCCCCTGATCCTGGCCACCATCACAGCGTTTGGACGGGCCGCTGTCACACACCCGCTCAGGTGAGTTCAGTTTGAGGTGTGCGGGCGTTTGAATCGTTAAAGGCTGTTCTGATCGGTGACAACTGATGCAACCTCTTAGCCTCGGTGATCAATCCTTGTCCGTTCCTTCAGCTCTGCCATCACAGCCGTATGGGATCAGGACGGTGGGTTCATGTGTGATCAGCATGGAAACAAAACCAAGGAGTGGCGCTGGCAAACTAATCGTACTCCCAGAGAAAAGATCATCATAAAGGTGCCATTTCAGCAGAGTATGAGACCGAAACTGATATTTGAAAGTAGTTGTTAAATTATTCCAGTCCCGCTTTATCTGCTAGCAAGTTCCTCTCTCTGATTTGAGCCAAGAGCCATTAAGGAACCAGAGTTTATAACTACTTTTTAATGGAAGTCTGGATCCCCGAATATATCCCTCTATATTTTTTATATATACTGCAGCATTATCAAATTAAAGAACTGATTTGTGACTGGGACAAAGTTTGTTGTTTGATTTGAAATGAAGGGTCTGAAATCTGATAATGTGTTACATATTCCATTTGGACAACTGGCTGATTTGTATTTTGAAAAGACTGGATTGCTGGATTCATTTAAACCATAGCAAGCTCATGCATTTAATTCTATAACATCAATGTTTCTTCCTTGTTGTAGTTGTCAGATCTGATCTCGGTGCGGCTGTTCAGCGGTGTGTCTGCCATGCTCAGTTTCAGATGTGACGGAGAAAGTGTCCAACTCCCTCTCTCCTCCTTGTCTTATGCCAACAAACCCAAGGACATTGTGAGTGCACAATTATCAAGTGAAGAACAATGTAAACTTATATTTCCATGTGCAGTTTTAATGTGCTCTACTTTCTCTACAGTCTTTCTTGCTGACTGAGGAAACATTCACACCGGATGCTGCTAAAGACCTGAAGAAAACAAAATGTCCATCTGAAACCCCAAACAGCATGAGGAGTCTCACACGAAAATCAGTAAAACTCTTTTTAGAACTGTAACATAATCGTGCTGAATTGTGGCATGAATAAGCAGCAGCATATTCACGACAGTGAACTGCTGTCATAGTTTCTGTGATTCCAAACTGTCCTATTCTTTCCTCTGAGGGTGCTGTAGAAACCTTAAACGGACAGTATAATAGTCTGGTGTAAAGGTACATTTGTACAGAGGATGGCAGTGATGAGTCACTATTAAAATGCAGGCAGTAATAAGTTCCTAGAAGCTTCAGTGGAAGTCCCATTTCTTGTTTTCACTTGTGTCCAAATCTGCTGCTGCTGCTGGTAATATGCTCCCCTGCACCCCCTTGTGGTATAACATGGTATTTCATTAATGAGCTGACTGCCTCGAAGTTAGCTTGCTGTTAAATTTCTCTTATATTTGGTCATGACGTGTTTTTTTTGTTTCCCATCATATATTTTCATGCTGCATGTCAGGTGCCTGTGCGCTCCCAGGAGGTCTTGCAGATGGTGGAAGAGGTGGAGGGTCCAGAGGAGCAGACGGCACTGTGGAGGAGAGGAGGACTCCCTGACAGGGAGCTGAAGAAGCTTCAGCAGAGAGCGCGAAGCATCTTGGAAAACTGGCTGGACTTTTACCGTGTGTCTGTTGGTAAACTACCTGCACGCCACTCACACTCGGTTCAAAACTGCAGACACGACAAAGAACAACATGAACTTTTTTGAGAGATTTCAAAAGTGAAAATTGAGCCTGTCTGACTCACTGAGGCTGTTCAGAGTAGTTCAGTCAAGCAAAAAAGTTACAGTATCAACTCATCTTGCAAACTCAACATTATTGAATAGTTCCATGAGGATCCTGTTCACGGTCAGCCGTGTCACTCGGTATCTGTGTGCATTTCGGAGTGACCTCCTCCTCTCCTTCAGGTATCAAGTGTCCTGACATGAAGCGGATGCCAGATGCCCCACCGAGGACCAGGGGGAGACAAGAGTTGCAGTCGGCCACTCTGCCCTCCTTGAACCCACCCGAGCGGGCAGATGCCAGAACTCTCCAGCCGGGAAAAGACGCAAGCAAGTCTCAGCAGCTTTACAGACACCTGTCAGCACCGGCAGAAACGTCCTCAGACCCCATCACACTGCCAAGGTGAACACCGTGGCAGTATGGGCTGTGCCCCTGAACCTGTAGATATCTTTATCAGCTGAATGTGTCTCAATTTAATCTGACTTGTTGGAGGGCCCCCAACAGCCGAGCCAAGAGTGAGCAGCACGTCACAGTGATTGGACCTCTTAAAATCTATGGAAACAACCAACTGGAGTAAGACCTCCCCGTGTTATTTGCAGCCATCAACGTTACAAGCCGTTTTTCTTCGCTTTTTTTTCATCCACGTCCTGAATCTTGCAGGTCAGTGACTCTTCCGAACAGCCCCGGGCTAGTGGAGTCAGTCCCAGGCGGGGGTCCATCCGTAGCCTCATTCACGCCCTCCATCCCCCTGGCATGCCCCGCTCTGCTGAGGGCTGCCTTTCGGGGGGAGATGCCAAGGAAGAGGAGCAGGTGCTGCTGCAGCGCTGCGCAGATGCCTTCACTGACAGACCTGGAGTACGACGCCTTCGTTACCGGCCAGCCTCCACACAGTCCACAGATGCTTGTGGTGTGTGTGAATCGGCCACGGCAGCCCCACACCACCCACGAGGGGCAGAGCCAGGACCCTCTGGAGGAGCTTTACAAGAGGAGGAACAGACACAGGACCATGCCATGTACTCAGGTTACACAGAGCAACTACACACGTGGCATTAGGTCTTTTGTTTGTATCAAGGTTTAATGTGATGTTACACAAATTAGTTTCCGACTCAGTGTCTCTCAATGCGTTAGGCACTGCTGATTTTGCACCCGTTGTAAAAACAACATCCATTGTCATCAGCACAAGAAATCACACAATGCCTCTGACACTCGATCACAGTGAATAGCACTGCAGTGTTTGACTGGCATCACTCAGACGTCTTATACATCACTGAAGCCTGAACGATATGTGGTGTGTTATTCATCCAGAGCCAGATGGACTCCTTCCGCCTGATAAAGTACACGATGTCACCAGGGGAGTCCAGCTGTGGGGCCCACAACTGCCTGCTGCAGCAGCGACACAACGCCGCTCCGGGGATGATCCTGGTTTGTATCCTACTGCAGGCTTGTCTCGGAGACCGCAAGCTGCACACGTTGTACGTCTGTTTAGCACCCACTGGATGGCAGCAGCAGTGATTGAGTGTAGAAGGGGAGGATGTAGTATTGAGGATACTTGAGTTCAGGGGGAGTTAGTCTATACGGATCTTTATGCCGTTGATCAAAGAGGAACAACTGAACTCACAGTGACTTGACAGGATATTTCAGGCCAATACGTCCAAATCAGACAAAGCAGTTCTTACAACACACAACTGTGGTGCAATTTTAGCTTGAAATAAACTTGTGACTGATGGGAATAAATTGTAATGAGATGAAATCAGCATCGCAAACCAACTGCTGCATGTGTCGGTGGCCATGTTTAAATCCCCACCTGTGCAGATAATGTGAACTGTCTTTGTCACTTTGTCAGATGTACATCAGAGGGAAACTGCTGTTTGTGGGCTACGCACCCACCTGCTCAGCCAGAGACCTCCAGAAGCTGATCTGTAAGACCCGAAGAGACTACAGATTAGGCCTGAGTCTCCCTCCTGACTACTGGTTCAGGTAATGCTGCTCCACCTCCTCGCGTCTTCCAAAACGCTGTCTAAGATGAGGCCACAAAGAAATGAGACCCTTGGATGAAGCGATTTTGGGGGCCGACTAGGGTTTGAATCCCCCTGATCTGGGAAACTAGTTTTCCTCTTCTCCTCAGAGATCATTTTAATATATCTCATCAACACCATTTACATACCATCTTATCACGTTTGCAATAAATACTTGATAAATAATGTATTTTTCAGGTATCAAATGATTACACTATTTTGTTATTTATCTGAATGACAATTATTCTGTGATTTCAATACGAATGTGAGAAGGGATTGATTCATAAGTACTCACAGTTATCCAGTGTGTGCATATTTACAGATTATATACCATTTGTGTTTTTCTCTTGTTTCTTACAGTTAATTTCACAGATTAAGAAGTTGTTTGGAAATATATTAGTTCTTTGTTTTTCACCCTTCTATGTCCTGTGTGAGCAGCAATACTGTGAATTTCCCACAGAAGACGGACGTCCACAGCTCGTCTTCACTCACAAGATGCGCCAACATCACACTGAGATCTTAAGAGGAAACGGAAATGATGACTGAAAACATGTGATCTGATCTTTACTTCTGGTTAAGCGCCATTTTTTTTGTTCACTTTGAGGATTCTTATTTAAAACATTTCATGCAAAACCTCTGGAATGATTGGTTCGTGTGTGAGAGAAATGCTGGAACTTCTAAGTGATTTGAAACCGGCTGAGTTTTTGTGGCAAATTCACAGTTTGCACAATAACCACTAACATGCGACTCTGGTCAAAGCTGATTGTCATTGTCATTACAACATTTACCTACTGACTGGTCATCTGAGATATCACAAGCTCAATGATTCAGTCCTTCATCATAATCTGCCAGACACTGTACGTGTATAATCTGTAAATACTATATAATGATGATGGGTGAAAGGGTGAACAGATTTGACTTATACTGCACCTTTTAGTGCTCAGGCGGTCTCAACACAATCCCCCACTCTCACACACAATCACGCACAAGCGGTGATGGCTGACATGCAAAACTCTGTCACACCATTGGGAACAGTTTGGCATTGAGTGTTTTTTGTCCAGACAATTTGTACACAAGTAAAAGGCCTAATCAAGTCAGAGAGCTTGTATATAAACCATAATGTATTGTTCTTGCTGAGCTAATGCAGTTTTTTTTTTCAATGTAATGCTTCTGACTTGTTCCACCATACTTGTCTACGGCTGATCCCTGCTTTCATTGTGGAAAAGCACAATGCACCCTGCGCAGGTCACCAGTCAGTGAAACAGCCGGTGACACACTGCTCCAGCATGCCACCTGTGGTTTAGTGCTCCTGTTAATGTGCAATCAAATGCAAGACCCCCTTTTGCTCACCTGCTGGTTGGCAGCAGCGGTCTGTCTAAAGTGTGACCAGGATGCAAACTCACTGTGAGGTGTTTGCAGGTAACAGTCATCGACAGAACCTGTTGATGTCCCCCTGTTGTCAGGGCGACTTTGAGAGCACATTTGTAGAAGCAAAGTGGATTTTAAAAAAAGTAATTCAGTGTTTCGATTCCTTGATTGCTGAGAAATCAATTAAAACCACATGAACACACTTTATACTTGATTGTTTTAGACTTTATTTTGACACCTGAAAACAGAGCAATGTTTGTCCCAACACCTAAATAGATTTCCTATTCATTATGGGGGACATTTGTCCCAGCAGTTGACTGTCTGCGTTCTGAGACAGGTGAGACATGATTGACCAATGAGCTAGCTGACCAGTCAATGATCTCACAGAGGGATCAACAGTACACCTGCCAAAGAGAAACTGCATGTCCGGAAGAACAATGCAGTGTGAATGCGGCTGCTTCAACAGTAAACTGCACTGACACAAAGCTGACACAAGAGGAAGGTTCAATATGTCCATTCATCCCCCCGGTTATTTTTAAATTCTGTGAATTTGTAGTTTTCATCCTTCTGGTTAAGTCGTTTCATTACAATTCTTGGTGGCTGGATGACAAAAGCACTTCTGATGAGTAATTTTACTTCCTCTTGACTGAGGAGGTGGCGTGTGTGCGTGTGCTTGGGAGGCGGGGCTGCTTCCTGTCGTATTTTCGTATTTTTGGCCATTTCATCACTTTAATGATGTTAATATTAGAAACAATAAGGTCTGCGGAAACATTTTTGTTTGTGTGTGACTATGGCGCAATGAGAAGCCCTACTGAAGATATCTAATGGGACAAAAACGGTCAATCGTGTATAAAATGAAACCTTTTGAATATTATTATCGTGTTTTTTTTCTCTCTCTCATCCGTGGGGTCTGTTCTGTGTTATTCCGCCGCTGCGGGCCTCCAGGCTCGTTTGCTTCCCGGCTGTTTGTGGCCCCTGAGGACCTCTAGCGGAGCGAGTGGGGAAACAAGAAGGAAGCTGCCTGGCACTGAGCGCAGGCAGCAGCTGGCGCGGCTCCACACGGACCGACTTGTTTGAAGCAGAAGGACCGCGAGTTGTTGCTCGGAGCAAAACAACAAGACGGAAGAAAAAAATGAGGATTTACTGACGGCAGGTGAATCGTTTACGCTTGATCGAGGAGAGTGGTGGACATGAAGAAGGTCTGTTGACGCTGCAGTGATTTCAAAGGACAAAAGCAGCGAAGTTCGCGAGGCGATGATGAACTCAGGTAAGAAACCGACCGGTTCCTGGACGGTGATTTCACAGGTCAGTAAACTATTAGGACGAACCGAGAGTCATCGGAACCAATGAGCCGCCTCAATGTTACATTTACCAAACTTTTTGTCAATAAACCACAAATTAAAATTTTTTTTCGCTAACAGGTCAATTAAAAGCGTTACCCTTTACCCTCCTGTTCAGCTGCGTGCTTTTCTTTAAAAAAAAAAATCAACTTCTTTTCACAAACTGAATTAATCAGGCTGTGCTCGTTTTTATTAAATAACGAACGCTTTAGTTGTTTTTTCATTATCACCAGATCAAAGGTAAGAAATGAGCTTTACTTCGTATTTCACCTGGTTTGGGTTTCACGTGATTCCTAAGTAGACAAGCAAAAGGATATGACATGAAAAAATTAAACGTTTCATAGATACTTGAAACACCTTCAGGCATCGCAAAGTTGCCTGAACACAAAGGGCGTTTGAAAAAGCAATGTGTTTGTAAAAAACAATGCTTTTGTTTGGATGTATATTTTCAACTGTAAAACTTTTAATCACTTAAATGTAAATTTATGAAATGTAAAGGTAGATTTAAAGCAATATCTTTTAATCATTGATGATCAACAAGTACACCAACATATTGAACCCGAAATATTTGATGGTAAAACTGCTTTTTTTTTAAATGAAATGACTCCATTGTTTTCTAGTAGTTTTGACTCCGAATCAGTTTTTTTAAACTCACTGGGTCCACTGAAGATTTTCAGCAGTCGTTCAACCAGCTGCACCACTGTGCGTGACTGCCTTTCGCCCTCTCCTCCAGTTCTCCCCCACTCTTCATCGCCTATCTGCCCCCCCTCTTCTCCTCCTCCACCTCCCCCTCCTCCTCCTCCTCTGCTGCATGTTGACAGGGGCCATTAGTGGGATTACTGTGCTGTTGCTGAAGTGGCAAACAAAAGCCATGTGATATTTGAACCCCCCAGAGAGGTGGTTTAGTACTTTACAGCAGTTCTACATTAAGCCCCCCGCTAGTTTGGGATCAAGGCTCCAAAGCAGATTGAAGAGTGAACTTCCATTTAGGCTCTTTCTGCCAATTGGCTAGAGATGCATGAAATATCCACTCATCCATTCGTCTTCTAATCCCACTTTATCCAACCAAGGGTCCAGCTGCAAGCGATCCCAGCAGACGGCGGGTGAAAAGCCGGGTGCATCCTGGTTAGGTTGAACCAACCGAATACTCTTTTTTCTTTGTGGCAAACCCAAGTATGGATTGTGAAATTGTCACTATGTGTAAGTTATTGCACTGACAATATATATTGGTGTGGCCCTTGTGAGATTTAAACAGGGCTCTATGTGTGACTCATGATGTCTCTGTATCATCACAGCACCAAAGCTTCCGTCTTCTCAACAGAATGTTTTGCGTTTCCCTCCTCAGGCCCACAGAAGCCCCCTCTGGCTCCCAAACCAAAGGTGAACCAGCCTCCACGGCCGGGGTTGTCTCCCGCGTTCCCCAGGAGGGACGGCCTCTCGCACCTGTCCCCCGGCGCACCCAGGAGGAACAAACCAGTCCTGGCCCCCAAACCGTGTCTATCTAAACTCACCACGGCTGTGGAGTCGAAGCCCCTGATCTCAAAGAGACCGCAAACAGCCGGGACAGAGTGCCCTCCGACTGTCGGCCTTCTTAATACCCAAAATGGATTACAGCAGGAGAACAAAAAGCCTGACTGGGATTATATTATTCCCATTTGCCTGTGCAGCCAAGAAAACTGCATGTGCATCAAGAACTCATCTGCAAAGGCAAAAAAAATTGGGAAAGATTCTAAAATGATGCACAAGGGCCAGACTGAGGAAAGTCGTAAAACTCCCCCAGGACCTCTCGATACCTTGGGTGACAACAAAGACCAAAGAGACGCTGCTGAACAACAAGCGAAGAACACATATTCCCTCAGTACCCTGCCAACCAGCAACAAGCTTCTTCAAGTTGCACCTGGTGGAGACAAAAATCTTAACACAGACAATGTTTTCAGACCCGGTGTCATCGCGGAGACACCTCCTCTTCACAGAACACTGAGCGATGAAGCAAATGCGAACACATTGCCTAACACTGGGCGGGAACCACAGGATGATCAACGCGCACCTGAGCGAACTGGCGCGCCACAACCCAAACTGGTCCCACTGTCCCCCAGGAAGCCCGTCCCCGTCCCCGTACCTCGGAAGCCCCGGCTGACCGACGTGGTCCCTCAGGAAAGGGCGGAGGAGGAGATTGAGGAGGCCGCGAAGCGGGAGAATGTCACTGAGGTGAAGGTGTCATCAGAGGGGAAGGGCAGCTCATCCCTGTCTGTCAGTGGTCCAGTCAGTGGACGCCAGCAGCCAATTTGTCTGTCCACGACAAAAGGTTGTGCCCCACCCGCTCCTCCGGCCAGGAAAAAGCCTCTGCTGTCTAAACTTGAGATGGCACCAACTCCCAACATTCACATGCCTGAAAAGGAAACAAAGGAGGATGTGGGTTGGGACGGCAGCAGCTATGGGCTGGAGATGTCAGTGGATGAGGAGAGTGGAGATACGCAGAAGAAAGAAGCAAACGTCTCAAAGACAGCTGACGATGAAGCCGCACATCATCAAGGTTCACATCCTCCCGTCAGTGCAAGTGCAGAGGTCAAAGTAGCTCCAAAGAAGCCTCGGAGAAGCAGCAACCCAATGGCCGCACTTCAGAAGAAAGACTCACCAGCGGAGCAAGAAGCAGAGGCAACGGCAGTGTATGAGACTTGGCTGGCTCCCCCCACGGTAGGTGTTGCGGAGGAGAGGGTACTGAGGGAGCTGATTTCACCGCCAAATGAAATATCGAGCAAACCCCCCCCATTGGCTGGAGGTGCCAAGCCTGCTCACCCCAACCTGAGCAAACGGAAATCCAAGTCCTTCTCTGCTGCTGACGTCGTTCTCGCCGATGGACAGAAGAGAAACTCTTTCCTGAAGATTCTTGACTTCAAGCTGTCTGTACCGAAGATGTTACCCAAGCTGATGGCCAAAGGAGGCCACAGTCCGGACGCCACAGCCAGTGATGGCGCACAAACTTCTTCCAAGGACCAGGGCCAGAACTCGTCTGAGAGCCTCAGGTCTGTGCGCAAGTTATCCTGCCCTCTGATTGGAGTTGAGCAATGCGTGGACGGGGACGAGTTGGCGCCTGAAGTTGAAGAAGGACACTACGAGAACATCCCATACTACGAGGAGATACCAGACTACGTGAATGTGAACGTAGGGAAGGCAGAGACCCAGGCTCAGAGCTGCATCCTGCAGCCCACACCCTGGGAGAGCTCCTTGTACAATGACGAGGGCATCTATGAGGAGCAGGAGCCGTACATGTCCCTCGTGAGGACCACCGGTCACCAGCAGGCTTGGATAGAAGCGGACCAAAACGAGAGGTCAGTTTCAATTTTCTCTGTCTTCCTCATTGAACTCACTTCATCAACAAATGCCACGTGTCTCAGGTGTGTCTCATACTTTATGCAGCAATTCATCTGCAAAATATGTGGTCAGTGACAGAGAGAGTGAACAGCAGGTGTAACACTGTGCTGTCTGTTCGGCGGGTCTGTCAGCGAATTTCGACGGGTGTCATGAGTCACATTACTCAACGTGAGTTGATTCAGTCTTCACACAGTGTCGTCCTAATGTAAACAGACGAGAGAGTGACCCACCACAATGGGAATTGATTCTGAACCAAGACAGTCTGATGCGCATGGGGGAGAGTTGGTGTTGGATCTACGTGAACCTGACTCATATTCGTCAGGTTTAAAGGGAGTGTTTTTACATATGAGCGCACAGATTTAGTTGCGATGCTCGTAACAATGTGAAGAATGTAAGTGTGGGCTCATAAAGAACCAGTTAGCAGAAGTCAGCTGCACAAACAGGATTACAGTTTGTGTAACTGTACGTTCTGCCTGTGGACAGCTTAGGCTGTCAGCCCTCTCCACTTCCAACTGTGCAACAATCACATGCTAAACCCGCCGAGTGGCTCACCGAGGCCGGCCACAGCTGAGTGCAGGAGCGAGTATCAACACGGTGTGACCCACAAACTCCTCTCGTTTTGCTCTCCGGCCTCGGCCGGATCCTCTCCCTGCACTTTTGGACAGGGAGGCGCCACTGTAGTTCAGATGCCGCGCTCCCATGGGGGAACTGAGGCATTCGAGACATGCGGGCCACGCTGCTGCTGCCTCCTTTTGGGCTTCCTCACATGCTGTCCTTTTTTTAAGCTGCAAGGTTAAATTAACAGTGTGTGCAGTGATTAGTGGTTTTTGTTCCGGTTTGGAGGCTTGGTACTTCTGTTGGGCTTGGTGGCATTCAGTCAAACGGCCACTCTGTGAGCAGCTGAAAGAGTTGGCGCGATGTTAGTGTGCTGATGATTATCATTAGATGTTTTTCTCTGCCTTTCCTGTCTTTGCATTTGATCCGTGAGGGGAAATGTTTGACTAACAGTTTTAACTTGAAAATGCATTTCTCTCCAGATTGGGTGCTGAGACTGATGTTTCAATTTAAACCCCCTCTTTCCAGTCTGTACCAGAATAGCACAGATGTTATTTACGGCAGTTTTGTAAGTCGGGAGCTGCTTTGTGCGCACATTCAGCAGTTTGTCATCATGTTTTTTGATAGTTTTTGCTTGTAGTGCGTTGATATGGTTCCTGTTTCCCACTGACCTTAACGTGCTGAACTTCTCGCAGGAGCTCTGTGGACGAGGAGGTGGCTCCATTGAACGAGGTCCCATCGGATAATGACGTCGCTGTCAACAGCTCTGATGAGGAAGAGGAGGAAGACAGCAGCTCCGTCTCCAGTAAAGGCGAGCCTGAGCAGCCAGGAGAGACCTCGGTGAGGGAGAGAAACATTTGCAGTGATTATTGCTGCAGGAATTTTGAAAAATAAAATGTCTAGCAGTCACTGTATCACTGTAAATGTCACTGTAAATGTAAATGTCACTGTATCTGTTAGGGTGCAGGTATCATTTGTAAAGTTTCTTTCTTTGTTTAGACGGCGAGTGAAAAGAAGAAAGACAAGATACGCCACATCGCCAATGAAATTATGAGCTCCGAGAGTGTGTAAGCATCTGAATTATTGTTTTATAAAGTGGAGCGTGTCTTTCATCTATTGGTGAACTAAAGAAAACCAAAAGCAACATTTATATCTTCCCATTATGACAGTCGGGATCGAGTATTTCGATCCTGGTACGTTTCATATATTTGCTTGGTTTTTGGGCTCTTTCCACAGTCCTCAGGGAATAAACTGAGTTTTATCTGGCTCCTCCGACTCAGACTGATGAGAATCCTGTGAATTATGGGCAATTATGGGAACAAAACTTCCTGTTTGTGTGTCTGTCATAAAAGGCAATCAGATGACTTCATGAGAAAAGTATTTTTAAAATGTTTTTTCAAGTCTCTTAATGCTATTAAGTCTTAATGTCTTAATTGAAGACATCTGAATGCTTGCGATGGAAAGAAAAGTGAAAATAGGTGTGTGTTTTGCAGCATAACTTTACTTTGGCAGCACGAATGACTTCAGTGTCTTTGTTCTAGGTTTGTTGATGTCCTCAAGCTGCTTCATGTTGTAAGTACCGCCAAGGACCACAGTTTCTTTACTACATGAAAAACAAGCTCTGAGTTTGTCTGTCATACGAGTCAGAATGTGGTGTTTTCCTGTATATGTTTGATGTCGTGCTGATCCGCAGTCTGAGCCCACATTCTCCATGTGGCTTTGATTATATGGAGTCAACGGGGCCCACCCCATGCAGGATAACACCCCCTCAGCGTCACTCGCATTCTTCCCAGTTTCTTCCAGCAGTAATGTGATCTGATGGTGACACCACACTCAGCTGGACATCAACACTGTCATGTTTGTCCAGAAAATAAACCCGTGGCAGATTAAATTAAGGGTTAATTAAGGCTAATTTAAGGGTGGCGATTGGCCCCTCCATCAGTGCGACATGTTGAAGGGCAATGCATGCTTTGTCATCCTGTAAACTGACTTTGACAATGGATAATTTTGGTGGGGAGGAGCGGGTGGGGGTGGGGGGTAAGAGGGGTTATTTCCATTAAAAAATGATGATGATGGCCAAATGAGCAAGTATTTGGAGGAAGGAGGTCAAGACACAAGATTGTAAGACTGAGTCATAAGTGATGAGTCGTCACTGCGGTGTGTCGAGGGGAAGTGTTTGGATCTCTGCGCCACAGCAGGAAGGAGGCGCAGCAGTGAAAACAACCAGAAGAAGTTTTAGACAATGTCAAATAGATTTTGGGTTTGGTTTTTTTAAATTATTTTTTCTTCTTAATCGCCATCATTTCCCTCTAAACTCACATTTTGTTCCTCTGTCATTGGGTAAAAAAAAAAAAGAAAACTTCCAAAGGTCGGATGCAGAATGTTTTCTGATATTATCTGATGGTAAAACAAGGAAACCACTCAAACTCAATGCTCACAGCTTCTTGTCAGGCCTGTCCGTGACAGTCAGGTGTGCATTGTTGTCATTTTTCACTTATGATGCTTTCGCATTTAAAAAAAAAACAAACAAAAAAAACAACTTCCTGGAAAATCGTTTTCATGACCCCCCCAACCCCCTGTTTAGTGGGAGCTGATGTTGTAGAGGAGATCACACATGTTAACCACAGGAGCTCTCTGCTGGGCTCTCTGACTGTCAGCACTTTTATTCGCCATGTGTCCCCATAAACCACGAGAGAACCTCCACATCATCAGAAAAGCTGAAGCTGTGAAACTTTGCCCCGAGGGTCTTCTTTTTTCACACTCTCTCTCCAACTCGATCCAATTTTTTTCTTGCATATCTTGAAGTCTTTCTTTTCTGTCGCTCTCCTTTCTCCATTTCACTCTTTTCTCCCACTTTTTCTTAATTACATTCTACATTTCAATCTTTGAGAGGATCTGACTTCCTGTGTGTGGACTTTTGTCACTTAGTCTGCAGTGAGTTTTTTTAACTCTCTCTTTGTGATCCAGTGATATAAAACTGTACTCCTTTTTCAGTCCGAAGAGAACCAGTTTGCCAAACATCATTTCCGCATGCATTTACGTCTTTGTATGATATTTCGTCCCCTCTGTCTGGCAAACAGGACTTCCGTGACTGTGTGTCTCAGGCGTCGCGTCAGCATGGGAAACCCGTGATCGAGGAGCGTCATCTGGACCAGATCCTGTACTACCTCCCTCAGCTCTACCAGCTCAACCAGGACCTCCTCCGAGAGCTGAGGCAGCGAGTGGCCAAATGGTAATGAAGTTTTGACACCTTGCTTGTATAGAAAAATACAGCCGCATACGGTGGTTCATCAATACTCTGCAGTAGAGTCAGACTTCAACTGTCACCCAACTGCTTGGCGCAACGACCTCCACCTACACACCTGTGGTGTTGTACATTCAGTTAGGAGCTGTAAACATTCCTTTGAAGTTTGGTTCAGACCTACGTGACAACATCGCACAGCTGCTTCAAATTTTGTTGGCAGCACGTATGCGATCTGTATCTCCTGTTCCACCAACACCCAAAGGTGCTGTGATTGTTGTGTTTTTGAGGCTGTCAGAGACATGAGGTGGAGGTGAGAGGGGCTTTTTTTTTTTTTTTTTAGAACTAATGAAACAGTGGAGCCAAAAACGGCCTGCGTTTCATGTTCTTAGCTCACGAGTTCGACAGCCAGTGTGGTTTTCTGCTGTTGCAGGCCACAAGATTCATGAGTGAACATGTTTTAGAGCCATACACGGCCTCAAGGTCACTGTGGTTGTTTTTTTTCACTCCTCGGACCAAAACATTTTCACCCAGAGAAGTCCTGATCTCTGTGTGCTTCCTGTGCACACCGCAGGTGGTTGTATTTTTCCAGCCTGCAATGACACTTTTGAAGTCAACTAAATCTGCCTCTTTGTTTGACCTTCAGCCCATCATTTTATCTGTGTCTGAACGAATCATGACACTGGGTTGCTGCCATGTGATGGACAAGATCGTTGTATTAACAAGCGTATGGGCTTATCGTTGTATTAACAAGCGTATGGGCTTATCTAATATTATTATCTGTGAGGAACGACTCAAACTCCAGGCAGTATTCTGTTTATCTGGGTCCTGAGTTCCAGGCTTTTGAGAGGGAAAACAAAAACCCTTCAAGAAGCTCGTCTTTGTGTGGTAAGGTTCAGTCATTAATTCAATAGGATCAACTGTTGAATTTTGACTTTGCTGCAGCATCATTAAGGAGACACAGGTGAGTGGTCAAACAAGCAAGATCCCCAGAGTGGGGATGCTGGTGGTAGGAGGGAATAACTGACTCTGATTAGCAAGTCACTCAAGTTTTACCACCACTCAGATCTACAAAGGCTTCTGAAGGATCATAGCCGCGAAGCTTCCCCTGCTTCAAAGATGATTGCAGGCTGTTGTGAAAGCAATTGAATATCATTTGTCAGCAAAGACATGAAACCAGTTTGCGGTTGATCATTTTTTTGTTCACCTGATTAAATCTAAATTCTTGAGAACACGTTTGTTTTGTGACATGCCTGATTGATTGAAATCATTGCCGTCGCATGCCTGAGCTAATTCGTCTTTCCTTATCACACAGGGACCAGCATGCGCAGCTCGCAGACATTTTCCTGGAGAAAGGGCCCTTTCTGAAGATGTACTCCACTTACATACGAGAGTATGACAAGAATGTGGCTCTACTGGAGGAGCAGACCAAGAAGAACCCGGCGTTTGGCGCTGTGGTGCGGACCTTTGAGGTAATGCTCCACGCTAAACCGGTTTAACTTTGAGGAAGCGTGTTCCTGATTTAATGAAGTTTCTTTGTGTGTGCAGAGGGAGGAAACAAGTGTGTGACTGTTTCTCCCTGAGAATCGTGTCACTTTTGGATGTCATGTTTTGTTTAGGCCAGTCCCCGCTGTGCCAACTTGGCCCTGAGGCATTACCTACTGAAGCCCGTTCAGAGGATCCCACAGTATCAGCTGCTGCTCACAGGTATGTCTATGCTCACTCCTCATGATAAATGGGTAGTTTTTTCATGGTGCCAAGGCGTCAGAGTTGCTCTTTTTGCCCTGCCAAAATGTGCACGTTCACCTGTCCTGCGATGCAACGTCTCTGGCAGTATGCTGCCCTCTAGTGACCAGGGAAATAAGAGTTCCGCCACTTTTCGTCCGTTAATCTTCGTATAACATGATTTTTGATGTGAACCAGATTTGGTGACATAACATGAGCTTTACCATGAGTGAACTTAGTGTTTCACGAGTCTGATGGACCAGTGCCAACCAAACAGAGCCGAAATGTGAAGAATGTTCCTCACGTCACTCTTGTATAATTGCCTTATGTAACAACCTGGAGACCTGTTGATCCAGGATTTTGGCTCCTAATCGGGACAAGAATTTACTACACAAGGTTCAGCTCTGCAACTATTGTGTGTGTGTGTGTGTGTGTGTGTGTGTGTGTGTGTGTGTGTGTGTGTGTGTGTGTGTGTGTGTGTGTGT
>JASSRZ010000080.1:3808641-3823609 GCA_032164315.1 Malacoctenus gilli | reverse complement strand
GTGTGTGTGTGTGTGTGTGTGTGTGTGTGTGTGTGTGTGTGTGTGTGTGTGTGTGTGTGTGTGTGTGTGTTTGTCTTCGTCTTCAGACTATCTAAAGAACCTGTCTGAAGACTCATGTGACTACAAGAACACTCAAGGTAAACCAACTGCCTTTTATCCATCAGTGTACCATCGATGTTTCCACAGACTGGAAATGGTTCCTTTTTATTTACGCGATGAATGTAATGAACGCACATTTCTTTACAATCAGCTGCCCTTGTGATTGTAAAGGAGGTGGCCAATCATGCCAACGACATCATGAAACAAGGGGTAAGAGCAGAATAAACTTTTAAACACAATAAAAGCAGCTGTAACAATTCTGCATTCATGTTGCTGAAGTTCTATTCTTTGTTTGTCAGGATAATTTCCAGAAACTGATTCAGGTTCAGTGTCGTCTGATTGGTCATCGGGAGATTGTCCAGCCTGGGCGGGTGAGGCTCGGAATATTCAGTGTCATCATTTCGCCATAACAATCAGTTTCTTAGTTTGAGGCATTTTTTCAATTACTTGTCACAATCCTGGTCTGTTAAACTTTTATTATTATTATTCCTCACTTGAATGTTTTCATGGTATTTTGCAGATCTTCCTCAAAGAAGGTGTTTTGCAGAAAGTGGCCAGGAAAGTCATGCAGCCCAGAATGTTCTTCCTGGTACAGTTCACACCACCTCCTCCACTCATGTTACTCTTTAGATAATGTAAATGATCATAGAATCTAATTGGATTGTTTTTGCATTTTAATGCATTAAAATGATTGTAAGGTTCTCAATCAACCATTGTCTTGTTTCTTTAGTTTAATGACGTGCTGCTGTACACCATCCCAGTTCAGTCAGGCCAGTTCAAACCAAAGAATATGCTGTCACTGGCCGGCATGAAGGTGGGAGGAGCTTCCTTTTTTCTTGTTCAATTATAAAACACTCACATAATCACGATATGTGCCGGCACAGGTCCTAACAGTGAATCAATTACAGGTTAGCAAACCAAGTCAGGAGGCCTACCAGAACGAGCTGCTCATCGAGAGCGTGGAGCGCTCCTTTATCATTTGTGGGAGGTAAGTGTGGGAAACAAAAGAGGAGTTCGAAATAGAAAGCCATAATGAGTCGTTACAGGGAGGAGGTTTTTTTTTTTTTTTACAAGCCCTTCAGCTCAGAGATGTGAAGATAAACTTTGCTTTCTTCTCCTGTAGATCAGCTGCAGAGAGAGACGAATGGCTGGAGGCAATTTCAATAGCAATCAGCGAATACACCAGAAAGAAGATCACTTTCATACCAGGCAACTGTCTGCCTGAGGTGAGACCACCTCATCAAACACAGATTGAGTTTTCAGGGTGAAAAAAAAATAGCGATCCAGCGCACATGACTGCTCTATCTCTTACTTTGAACCAGGGAGGTTCGGGCACCAGTGATTGTGGTGCACCTCTGGGGTCCAAAGCCCCCATTTGGATCCCTGACCCGCGGACCACCATGTGCATGATCTGCACCTGTGAGTTCACGCTGACGTGGAGGAGACATCACTGCCGCGCATGCGGGAAGGTGAGGGGACAAAAGACGTTCCTCAATCTGCTGCAAATGTACCAGTGGGTTGCTCCTCACACTGTCCAGGAGCTTAGAGATGCCCTGGTCCAAATCTGGGGGGAGAACCCCATAGACACCAGCCCCTCGAAGCGTTCCTCTCGCGTATTATTTCTTCACTCTGTTACCAGGTGGTGTGCCAGACATGTTCCTCCAAAAAACACAGTCTTGTATATCTGAGGAACCAGCCAGCTCGGGTGTGTGACCACTGTTTCTCCGTTCTCCAGGAGCAGAAGAGTATGTCTTGCCTTTAGCTGAGCGTTGTCTCTGCTGTGACCCCGTTTTTTCCTGCTGTGATGACGTCACATTTCAGTGTTGCCGTGCTAAGTCGGGTCTCGTCTCTGTCGGTCAGGTGAAAGCGACCAGTCAGCAGCCGTGTCCCCCGGCAGCAAGGCTACATTCGGTTTCCAGAGGAGGCAGAAGAAGATCCCTGCAGCACTCATTGAGGTGCACAATGATTTGTCCAGTTCAAGTCTGTTGCTATTGAATACAATCAGACTAAACATCAGCTGGGCCCCAACTTGTTGCAGGTGTCTGCGAACGCGTACGACTCCTCCATGAGTGGCTACCTGCAGAGGTCCAAGAGCAATAAAAAGCAGGGAAAGAGGCTGTGGTTTGTCATCAAAGACAAAGTCCTGTACACGTACGCAGCAAGTGAGGTGAGCTACAGGTGGTTATTTTATTCATGAGACCTAAAGGAATTTGTTTCGGGTCAGTCTGACTTCTGATTGGGTTGATTTTTCCACCCAGGATGTTGCGGCCTTGGAGAGCCAGCCCCTACTGGGCTTCATGCTGAAGGAGAACTCTTCACATAAGCAGCAGTTTGAGCTCTACCACAAAAACACGCTTTACTACATTTTCAAAGCTGACGACGTTCAAACAGCCCGAAGGTACAGTAAGAGCAGTGATGCCACACAATGCCGCATATTGTGACGACGACGACATCATCAGCAATACTTTATGCATTCATATACTTTGAATTATTTTTTTCCAACAGATGGATTGACTCCTTTAAAGAAGCCACCGTGCTTTAATATCTATTGACAGCGTGGGACTTCACACTTTTTGTTTTTTAACCTGCCTGATGAAATTTACCTCAATGCTCTGTGACTTCTGAAGGACACATCAGACACCACATTGCACCGTTTTTCATAACACACATTAAAACCAAAACCTTACATTTTATATGACTATTTTTATCTGATTATCGTAGTATTGAAGTCCTCCTGTGGAGTTAAGACTTATCCACCTCATTATTGTGTTTCTGTGACTATTCTTTCCCTTTAGTCATGCTCTGTAGGTTTGCCTGAGTTTTTTTAATTGTTCCCTAATTATCTGCAACAAGTGTTCTCAGTAAGCTGACAAACTGATCAGTTCTTTGCCATTTTATTCTCTTAGCGTTAGCCTGCTGGATCCCCAGCGCAGAGATTTGTTAATAAAGGTCCATTCTTGAGATATTTGACATGTTTACTGTCATCATGTTTTGTAGTTTTAAATCAGAGCAAATCATCGTGTTTACTCTTGTTTGGGAGGTTTTTTTTCACATTTTGTTTATAGATCACCAGTTGTGCACTCTTAATGAAACATTCCCTCTCTATTTTTAGGGACTCTCATTAACTTTGTCATCTAATAGTCTTTTGGTGTCATGTTCACTGTTGAAACATAATCATGATGTATTTTTGCACTTTTGGTGCTTGAAGGGCTGTACATATCCACACATGTATGTAATAAGTTCATTGTAAATAAACTGTAATCAAGTTAACATAAACCGGATTTTACAACCACAGTTCTGAGCCTCATGTTTTAATTCTTGCCAAAATCAAGTTTGCTTTGCCCACAATTACAAAGAGTTTACACAGGAAGAATAGAGTGTATCTTGATCTAGACGCACTGACTGATTGATCTGGCATTTTATGTGTTTTTTAAAAAATGAACTCACTTATTATCACTTATTTTATAGGCTTTGGATTCTATTGCCTTTTATATGAAATTAAAAATGATGGCATTACAAACTAATCTTGTAACGCAATTCAGTTTTGACTTTTATTTCATTCTCTGTAATTCTTTGGATGGAGTCCACATGGAATAATGTGTAGTCCTGTTTCAGCAATCAGATATTTAATGAATAGTCAAAATTGGTAGATAAATGTACCCATGATAACATTTGAAGTAGTTTTGTTTCATTGTCTTGCTATAAAAGCATTTTACTGCATCAAGGGCTCATGAATGATCCTGGCTTACATACAAGCTGCTCTTGTCGTATGAGCATGACATTACCGTCACGTTTGGTGGAGAACAGTGACACTCGTGAGCAAGTAGTTCCTTGTTTTGACAGTAAGGACGCTGTTTATAACATCGTATTTTCCTCAGACTGAAGGCAGGATGCCGACATCCCATCAGCCAATTTGAATAATAAACTGGACAGACTACAATCTCAAACACTACAAAAAACACAAATTTCCCTCTTGACATCATTTGGAAGCTTCAACATGAGAAAAAAACATAGCAGTACACTGGACCAACGTCACTGCGCAGGCGCGTCTGTCATTTATTGACGAGAAAAAGGTCACGAACTCTGACCCTCCCAGCAACTGCAGCAAACACTCAAAATATTAAATAATAGAAGGCAATACATTATCCGACCCGGCAGCTCCTCTGAAGGTAAGAAATGTACACTGACGTGGACTCAATAGAGGTCTGCGGAAGAGCCGGGGCGCCGGTGACCGGCAGAGGAGGGAGTGTTCAGCAGGTCTGCAGCAAGGAAGCTGCATGTAGCTACCGGCTAGCTAACCGCCAACTTAGCCTCTAAATTCCTGCGCCTGAATCAGACATTCAACTCGGCAAGTATACAGAAAACCCGATGTTTACATGCAACTACTGTGCTGTGTATCTTGTCGTCTTCACTCAGTTCTTGGCACAAAGTAATGTTGTGAACTGACATGCTACTTAGCTCTTAGCATTAGCCGCGTCAGCTAACTGTTCGGCAGCGAGCTGCCGTGCTAGCCATTCTGACTAGTTTCCGTAAAACAAACCAGCGCATCTCTAGCGTGATAATTTGCGAGTCAGCAGCACGCCGCAGCGCGCGCTCGCCAGGTGTCCTGTGAGGAGAAGGCCGGCGTGGAAGTTCAGCCCGAGAAATGTTGAAAGTTTAGCGCGGTTGTGAAAATAGAAGTGCCGCCGCGCACTCTACGGTTTGGTATCCTGGGCCTTGAACCCTAGCATGCTTTAACCCTTCAATGTTGACCTTTCACCCACAGGAAAAGAAATACCTTTATCTTCCGTATCGATTTAAAATAGCTGCCTGTCAGGAGCGCGGCTGTGTTGAAACCGTGCACGTTTCCGACATTTGTTGTCAATCTGCAGCGAAATTAAGCTGCATTTTTAACAAGGCCACCATTAGTGCGGTTTCGGGCTAGCATCAGCTCGATTGGTTAGCACGGGCCCCGATCTAATAATAGTTACTGTCACGTAATATAGTAGATCAGATGCTTGCATTTACCCTCTGATTGAGGACAGATCATGTCAGGGGATATTGATTTATTTGCTGTTTACATCGCTGTAAATTGTGGTCGGAAATTTGAGATTTAAAATAACTGAGATGATGGAACACGCTCGACTAATATGAAGTTATTTTGTCACGTTTTTATTTGATACTCGGGTTAATTTCTCAGTAGTGTTGCTGATAACATTTCTGAACTTAATCTTTGGAGTTGCTTAATTTGTCTTTCCAGGCATCAGTGCACCACTCTTTCAAGTTACACAATTCTGATTCTGTGTAATCAACTCAGCCAATGTTCGGATTGAAAGTTCAAGCTGCAAAATTTAAACAACATTTAGTGATCATGACCTTTATGGATATCAGAATGATTTATAAATGGTTTTGAACAGTGATGTGGTCTGTGATGGTGGCAGGCCTTTATTAGGATATCGGCTAGATGTTATCTCGCATCTAATTCATGTAAATGAACTTGTTGTCAGGAATCAGGAGTTTGACAATCAAGCCTTTCAATTGAACTTTGTTGGAGAAAAACACACATTCAGGACAAACATCTCTGTGGATGAGGATTTGGAAGAAAACTGTTCTTGAATTAGTTCTCAACCAAAAACGTAGAACTGAAAAACAAGCAAAAACACTTTGCCTTTCGAAACTATTCACTTTCATTGTAAGAACACAGCAGGACAGACTGAGCTTCACTGTGTCACACAAGATTTGGTTGCAGAGGAAAAAATGTTCTTGCTTTATTGTCTTGTTGTTTAGGATTAGTTACAATTGGCCATGACGCAGTTGGCTTGCTTGATCTTTCAGGTGGATTCGCCTGATGGGGTCGCTGATGTGAACAGCAGTGAAAGGAGGTCTCGTCAGTACCAGAATGGATGGACAGACTCAAAGAATTCAACTTGTATCGACTGACAACAGCATGGCTTTGGGACACAGAATCCAGGTAAAGCAAAATAAACCTTAGGTGTAAAAACTCATTTAAATGAGTAAGAATCCTTGCAAGCTTCACAGTGTCCATTTATATTTGTCTGTTTATCTTAGATTGTAACTGATCAACAGACTGGGCAGAAGATTCAGATCTACACAGCTTTGGAGCCGTCCTCTCCTGGAAAACAGCAGTTCATCTTGACAAACACAGACTATTCCCAAGGTGGGAAGGTGATTCTTGCCAAACAGGAAGGCTCTCCCAACAAGGTTATCCTCGCCACTCCAGACGGCTCAGGGGTCAACCAGCTGCTGTTTGCCTCCCCGGAGCTGGCCGGGCAGCAGATTCAGGTATTGCCCGAAGACATGGGTGACTTCCCCCTCCTTGTGTAAATGATTGAATTGCTGAAAGGTCCTATGATGGGCGCATGAAGATGTTGAGTGTGGCTGGACTTATTGCTGCTTGTAGTATTAAATTATTGCTTTGTCTCGGGTTGTTTTTCAGTTTGTGACTGAGAGCTCAGACCAGTCCATTGTCAAGCCTGTGGTGGAGTACTGCGTTGTCTGTGGGGATAAAGCCTCAGGTATGTATTGGAGCTGTTTAACGTTTTGCCAGTGAGACACATTCGCCAAACTGACCCAGTTTTCTCTCGCCCTCTCTCAGGCCGTCATTACGGAGCCGTCAGCTGCGAGGGCTGCAAAGGCTTTTTCAAACGTAGCATCAGGAAGAACCTGGTTTACACGTGCAGGGGATCTGGAGAATGTGCCATCAACAAGCTGCACCGCAATCGCTGCCAGTATTGCCGGCTGCAGCGCTGCATCGCTCTGGGCATGAAGCAGGATTGTAAGAGACCGTAACTCTGACCTGCAAAGACCTTCACAAGAATGTGTGAATAAGTATGTCTTCGGATGCTTATTCACACATTCACCAACGTGTCTTTGCAGTACATACTCATGAATAAGGACTTGTGAAATTGAGAGCTAATATTTGTTTTGCCTCATAGCTGTGCAGTGTGAGCGAAAACCTGTTGAGGTAAACACCAGAGAGAAGTCTGTGAACTGTGCAGCTTCCACTGAAAAGATCTACATCCGTAAGAACCTGTGCAGCCCTCTGGCTGCGACGCCTACTTTTGTGTCCGACAAGGAAACGACCCGGTACGTGCTGCCTGAAAGGAGACAACGTTGCGCTCAAGCAGTTCATCTTCATGTACAGACACAATGCTGTTATCAAAACTGTTAAAAGCAAGATATTCTTGCAGTTCTAACCACGATGATCATGTGTTTCATTTCCTGCAAATTCCTTTCAAATTAAACCCCTTTAGGATTTTGTCTCAAAAAATCACAAAACAAACTGTTTATATGATATAGTCTAAATAGTTTTTGCACTTTTCCATTTAAAGTACTTTGATGTGAAATAGTGGGAAAAAAATAGGTGTCCTCTATCTGTGACTCTGCAGATGTTAATGTTCTGGTGTTAAAGTTTTTCGGTGAGAAAGTAGCGTTTGATTTGGTGGGAGTATGTCCTCTGATGTTGAAATGTCTTTACTTCAGGTCCACAAACTTGCTGGAGTCGAGCATGTTGCTTAACATCCAGCAGCCTTTCTCCAAGCTGGAAAACACCATCTTGATCCCAGCGTCACCTGACAAGGTAACACTGCTGCCTTCAGATGACTGCACAGAAAAATTTAATGAAAGTAATATTTTATTCTGTGTGATGGTTTGTCTCTCCGAAGTTGAAACATCATGTCGGTTTTTGCTCCCTGGAGCCCAGTCATTGTTAGACGGTATTAACGCAAAAATTAAAAATGTACATTTGACTAATTTTGTCATTCTCTAACAGGATGACCATTCTCAAGGTGACCTCGGCACTCTGGCGAATGTGGTTACGTCTCTTGCCCATCTCAACAAAACCAGGGAGTCCAGCGACAGCGGCAATGACCTGATTGGAGCTGAAACGCTGAGCAACGGTGACAACTCGATGACCGACATCCAAGGAGATGAACAGACTGCATCTGATATCACGAGGTCAGTCTCCTGTCATGAGGAATCGGAAGGGTTCGATTCTGAAAACGTTGATACACGTCGGAAGTTCACAGAAGCACGAGGAGGAAACCCAGGGGCTGTTTTTTTCTGCTTCTGTCATGAAGCTTTAATAAAATTTGAAGGGCCATGTGGTTTCTGGCTCTGACCTCAAGTTCTTAATTAGATCAGCAGCAGTCGGAATAAAAAAACTATCTTCTCTGAGTCAGAAGAGCACTGCTGTGCTTTGAATTGTATCCTTCATGCACAATTTTTCTTTGTGATACAGTGACCACAGAATTTAACACCAACATTTTGTGTTTGGACAGAGCTTTCGACACCCTGGCCAAAGTCCTCCACCCTGGTGACGGCTCAGCAGGAGAGTCTTTGGAGGCGACGATGCAACTGATGTCCGGGGACCAGTCAGGACCCGTGGTGGAGTTGGAGGGAACTCTCCTCTCTGACATCCACATCCCCTTCAAGGTAGAAGCTTCACCTCTGGTGGTTTTGTTGGTCCCTGTTGGAACGAATCCTCAGCTGACGTCATGCAGTCACACAATTGTTTGAGTGATTGAGTGACCTGTTCCTTTCCACAGCTGATGATGCCTCTGCCAGTGCCTGAGTACCTCAACGTGAACTACATCTGTGAGTCAGCCTCACGGTTACTTTTTCTCTCCATGCACTGGGCGCGCTCCATCCCTGCCTTTCAAGCTCTCGGGTAAGTTTTATTTCAGTATAAATTGAACTTTAAAAAATATCATGCCTACTCAACCTGACTCGACTCCACACGGTTTCAACATTTCCATTGTATAAAGTGACAGTTACCACATGCCTCTTTAGGACCTGCTTAGTTGTGGCCCTGAGTGAGCTGAGTGGGTCTAAAAATGAGACATCAGCAAACTGGAGGGTTTCTGATCGGCCAGAGAGCCACACAAACCCAACAGTCGTACGAGTGCTTCATAGTGTGATTGTGTGTGTCTGTCGCTTACAAAGGAAAATACACTATGACGAGCCCACACATGCGGTGTGGGAGGCGATTGTAATGAGAAACGATCTGAGCCGTTAGAGTAGATGCGAGTTGAGTCGTTCCTAACGGGGACATGCCGTCAGCATGTCATCACATTGGACTGGAATGGCCCCTCAGGTTTCTCCTCTGATTATTGAGGCCTCTGCAGTTTTTTCTGACCGAGTCATGTTTGATCTCACAGTGGTCAGGACAATGACATCAACCTGATGAAAGCCTGCTGGAATGAACTCTTCGCTCTGGGTCTGGCACAGTGTTCAAACGTCATGAATGTGGGGACCATCCTCAGTGCCATCATCAACCACCTGCAGACCAGCCTGCAGGAAGGTGAGAGCGCTCTGCTTTAGCTCCCAGTTTAAGTTCAGAAGGCAAAAAATGTTTCAAGTCCACGTGCTTATTTTAACTCTCACCTTTGGCTCCTTTTGCTTTGATTGCCTCCATCAGACAAGCTGTCCCCAGAGAGAGGTAAGCTGGTGATGGAGCACATCTGGAGGATGCAGGAGTTCTGTAACAGCATGTCCAAGCTAAGCCCCGACTCCTATGAATACGCCTACCTCAAAGCTATCGTCCTCTTCAGTCCTGGTGAGTGGACATCCTGCAGGGCTTCTTGTCCAGTCAAAGCAGAATCCTTAACATGCTTCAAAAGAGATACAGACGTGTTTGCGTTTGGGTTCTCTTCATACCAGATCACCCCGGCATAGATAACACCCCACAGATTGAGGTATTTCAGGAGAAAGCCTACATGGAGCTGCAGGACTATGTCAGCAGGACCTACCCAGAAGACTCGTATCGGTATGTGAGCAGCAGCAGCAACACTGCTGGATAAATCCAGAATCCTCCAATAAACCAGTGCAGATTTATCGTCGGTGTTAAATCTCACATCTCCTTTCCCCCTCATTACTTGCAGGTTATCCAAGCTGTTGCTGCGTCTCCCCGCCCTCAGGCTCATAAGTGCAGCTGTGACTGAGGAGCTGTTTTTCGCCGGGCTCATCGGCAATGTGCAGATTGACAGCATCATCCCTTACATCCTCAAAATGGAGTCCACTGATTACAACAGCCAGGCGGTCTCCGGCGTCTGACGCCCACCGCCGTTCGTTATCATAACATTGGACTGCAAGAAACCAGCAGGCGGCCACTCATGCAGCTTACTGGAGCAGCGACTGAGCGACTATAACGCACGTTATTTGCGACGCAGTGACCTGCAAAACTCCAGTGGCAAACGAGAGTCTGCGCGATGTCTGCCTGTTCAGGGATCACCTCTCCGAACCTGCAGATCGACTGAGCTTTTAATTGTACATAGTATTTTATGTCGTGGTCTCCAAGCCTTTCCTTTTTTTCAGCTGCTCTTGTTTATACTTTCAGAAGAATAAGTCCTACTTTTGTTTTTCACAGCTTTCCTACACCGCCATTATTTTTTATTTTCTAGTAATCATGAGGAAACAAAAGAACTTTTCATAATGTGAAATGAATTGTGAGATGTTATTATAAAGGTTATAACCTTTTTATTTTTATTTGGTTTTCCAGTCCAAAGGACGGCAGCATCACTCATCAAGGGGTTGACATGTGAGTCTGAGGTAACTGTGTATAGCTGTGTGTATAGAATACACTGAGGAGGCCTCAAAGGGCTTCACTCGGTAATTTGGTGATTTCATCATCTTGAGACAAAATAATGTGGATGAAAATGGAGGTCAAGTCAATTGAATAATAAATATCTTTCAGTCATGTTATTCACCTGCTCAACTGTGCTTTTATTTTGCTTTGCGCCATCAGCAAAAACTGTTGACGCTGATTCCCAAGTGAGCGCCGGTTCTCAGTCTTGTTTTTGTGCAGCAGAACTTGCTTGTCTGTTTCTAGGCTGCATGATGAGTGAAGGGTGAACGTGCTGCTAACCGTCAGCAGGTCACCATGTTGTTGTGAAGATTCATAACTAAGACACACCAACCTGCTTCTTACAAATCTGAAGGAACTCGAGCCTTTGTGGCTGTTAGCAGTGTTATGAATAACGCCTGAAGTCACACCACATCTACACTGTTAGGTACAGAAGACAGTTGATCACATTTGGACTTGTTCTCCGTCTCAAGACGTCAGTTCAAAGGAATAGTTCACTGAAAATGAATGAGGCAATCTTTTTACACTCAACTGGAGTTCAATGAGATAATAACTGTTTAGATAACTGCTTTGGCTGAAGCTAACAAACTCTTTTTCAGGAGAAGTTAGTTTTTAGTGCCAGTCACTTCTACAAGTTGCTCCACATTGTTCTAAAGCAGTAACTGTAATCGGGGACTAAGTTACAGTAACTTGAGCAACACGTGTAAGTAAATGAGGTCAATCTCTATCTGACACATGCTGAACAAATCAACTCTTGACCTTTGACCCCGCCATTCTCTGCTGCTCAGGTTCAGGTAACCTCTGCCCGTCGTCCTCTGAGCACCATGTCTTAAACTTGAGTCCCTGCTCAGAAAATCCACTTTGTGACTCGTCTGAAGCTCCTCACACACTCACGTCCAGAGCTGCTTTGTAGCACCCAGACGCCGGTTTGTGCTACAAAGTTTCTGGGTGCTGATCATGCCTCCTGGAACTCGCGCACGCTTCTCTAAACACAGCACGTTGTTTACATGCTCCTCCTGCATTAATAATGCATCGTCTGCATCCTACCCCAGTGACTTACTGCTGCCTTCCGTGTCAAGTGACGTGAAGGCGGAAGATGTAGTGGGAAGCAGTGCGAGGGATTAGACTTCCAGTGTGCGTTATTAGTTCATCAATCTTTCATTGGGCCCCTGCGGACACAGGTGGATGGGGTGGGGGCATGTCTGCGAGCGTCCCTTTTGCTGCGGTGTGCCCTGCCAGCTGATTGAAGGCATCGATGGCAGCATGAAAACTTGATGAGTGGATGAATAATATTGTCTGCCACTGCTGTTTTTAGAAGCCCATTGTCCAGAACGTCCCGCAGCGTCTTTGTGTGCTCCTCCTGAGGCCTATCATATGGCAACACAGGCCCTCTTAAAAACCACAGAAAGTTAATGCACAGCTCTTTCTGGTGGGCCCGCAACGCCCCCAACAAAAGAGTCTTCTCTTATCTGTCCAACAAGCACTCGTCTGATTCTGTACTGGGGAGAAAAAAAACCCAAACAGTGCTGAGTGTAAGCGCTCAGGGATTTGTGATGCAACATGGGCTTTTGTGTTTATGCTGGATTAGCTCATTCCAGACTGAATGAGTGTGAGCCGCGGTGGTCCCATCGCCTCCACGGTGCTCTGGGCCCACTGCTGGAAAGCTTCAAATATTCTCGTACAAGTTTATTCAGAGAAAAAAAGGACAGGAACAACATAATAAACTCACCTCTCTGTTATCATTTAATAAGTGTTACAGTTTATAAATGACTTACCTTTCTACAACGTTTTTATTTGCTGGTCAGCAGATAAAAGTGTCTTGCTGCCCGTTAACTGGTGGAACATTCTCAGTATACATAATTATCACACTAAATTTAAACATGTTCAAACCAGCAAAGTGCATTTTCACTTCCTTATTTGAACAGTTCTCACAACTGCTTTTAGCAGATTATTTTAATCCCCATACTTCATTTTTTGCACATTCATGATGCCATAACCTAAAGTTAGAGGTATTACTGAGAACAGCAAGTAGAGATGTTTGCTTTTTTGTTTTCTATCCACAGCAGTGTAAATAACTACAAGATCCGACTCATCTCCAACTCACTGATAACCTTAACTCAGAGAGCTAAGAATCAGTATAAAGTGGTTAAACAAACTGTTTATACTGCTGATGCGGTGGTCCACAACTGTCACATTTTCATAGTGACAAAGCAAAATAAACACAAGAGCAGAAACACATGTTTTCAATCAGCTGATCAGGGCTGATCTTCTTCATCTTACATTTAGTCACATATGAATAAAAGCCACTTTGTCGAAGCTGAAAATGCTGATTCGGAAAAATCCCTTAGTTCATTTATTTATTAATATTTAATTAAAGCTAAAAGAGGCAGAGCTGAACAGCTGCAGCTGTAACTTTGCCTTCAATTCTCATCATGAAATATGTTCCTATCTTCCTCCACTATGAGGCCAGATCGGGCGTGTGTCCGCTGAGGAACCAGTACCTCGTTGGACTGTTTTTTTGCAGAGGGTCCTTCTCCGTGCGGCTGTTATCAGCCCCCGAAACACACGTGTGTTGAAAGAGTTAAGCCCCCCTCCGTCCCTCCGCCGCCCTGCACACAGGAATAGGCGGAGTCAGAGTTCACACATACTTTTTGTATGTGGAGCGGAGCGGCCAGAGTGTGTTAGCTGCGGCTGAGCGTGTGTACGCGGGGCGTGTATGTGTGTGTGTGCGCGGTGCGGTGCATGTGTATGAGGGGCAGAGAGAAAGAGAGGGGGGCCAACAACGGGGCTGCTCATGGAGACGAGGTGGGCTGCGGTTTGTGAGCTCGTCCCGGGAGCCAAGTGACGAACCCCGCAGCTCGCGAAGAGGAGGCGATACCCCGGACTTAGTATGCCCAGCGCCAACGTGTCCGTGCGAAGTTTGTCCGAAGTGGAGAAGTACCTCGGCAGCCGGACGGTGAGTGTGCTGCTGTGTGTCCGTCCGTCCGTCCGTCCACTGCGCGGCGGGTCCCGCACTGTACCAGCGGTGCATTGTTGTCTCAGGGGCTCCGCGTCATGTGAGACCAACAGCTGCGCTGCCGCCGCCGCTGCTGCCGCGCCGCACCGCACAAACACAAAAGAGCTCCGAGGAACATGTGAGCAAACACTCCAGCAGCAGATGGATGTTCGAACCGACACGTCGGAGTTGTTGGACGTTTGCCTCCCTGAAACCTTCGCGAAACCCTCCTGGAAACGAAGCGTGTGTCTTTAAGAAGTTGCTACTGTTCATATTGTTCTCGTGTGAATTACTGGTGGAAATTGACACCCATCACACGTTAGATACTGTCACAGAAATATAACACTTCATTAGAACATAGCAGGACCAACTGACACGTACTGTACTGTTACAGTAATGTTTGTACATTAATGTTTTTGGTCTTAACTTTTTTAAGCCAATGCAACAAATCCTACATAATTATCACGGAGCATATTGTTTTGTCTCAATGTTTTACATATTAATTGTTAAAGCCCCTTTATGTTGCATTAGTGATGTTTGTTCAGCACCATCATTTTACAAATGTATGTGAAGTAAGTTTAACTATTTAGTGTGACGAAAACAGGTAACTTTTCATGAAGATCCTTCTTATTTCCATGGTCAATTTGAGGCTTAGACTTGTGTTTGTTCAACACTACACAGAAACAAAAAGATGTGCAACCAAGCCTACAAAAAACGGAATACTAAGATTAAACAAATATTTGTTCTGTACGTTTTTGAAGCTCTGATGTTGACTTTGATCAAAAACATCGGGTTTCTTCACTTGTCAGGTGTTGCTTCAGTGCCAGGCAGAAAAAAAGTCTAAACAGAAACCGGCAGGCCGAGCTTGTTTGTTTTTTTTAATGCTGTTGTGTTGCATTCAGGTGTTTGTGCCTTTGTGGCCATCCAGTGACTCAACACCTGACCCAGTTTTTCAGGATGAAAAATTACTCATCGCCATCACTGCATTTTTCCTTCTTCATATGTGGGCGAGTTTAAGCCACACCAGGCACATGTGACGAAACACACAACATGTTGATTGTGTTTACGGATTTGTTTACACCGATTCTCAAACCAGTCTTCAATCCTTAGACGCAACCAGTCTTTCCTCATGTCGCATACATTAATGTATTCACGTGAAAATGCAAACTGGCCCCTGGAAGTTTCACACGCTTGATTCAGAGAAAAACACCAAACTCTCCCCCGGAGAACCAGTTTCGAAGAAGTCACTGGAGCGTTCCTTTATGAGAGCGACTGATTCGTCTTGACCCCCC
>JASSRZ010000080.1:3788182-3807183 GCA_032164315.1 Malacoctenus gilli | reverse complement strand
GACCCCCCCCCCCCCCCCCCCCCCCCGTGCTCGCGGTGGAGCTGCTTGAGTGTGCCTTCAGAGCCAGGTGCTGGCGGTGACGGTGACACAGAGGGGAAAAATGCGCGACTGTTGAGCAACCAGAAAAGCAGCGGAGTGTCACGCAGGTTGTCTCTCCTCCTGGCTGTGAAACCTTCTGGACCTGCCACTCAGTCACCGAAAGCCCTCCGGTGATCACGTCATGTTCAGGTCATATTCAGTGCCTGTACTTTCTATCAAGCCCTCTTCTTTGAAGGAAAAAAGGCAAATTACCTAAACGCTGAATCTTCTGAGAAGGGATAAAGCCAATTTTGAGAGCTTGTGGGAAACTTACGATAAAAAATAGATTTGAGCCGGATTCTCCGGTAAACCGCCGGTGCACCGTGTCGTAATCACCAGTGCTGGATTCAAAGGAACAACACATCTGACTGTTGGTTTGGATTTATTAGCAGGAGGGAGCGCGAGCTCGCTCGCTCTCCTTCCTGGTTTCTGCTGGCCTCGAATGACATTCCTGTTGAGTTTCTCAAAAAGCCATTGTGCCGCAGACATAGTAGGTCGGAGGCCAGAGATGATGCAACGCTTCGATTTCTGCAGCTCGCTTCCAGAAACGGTCTTTAACCCCTAGTCTGACGGTGACTCCTGCCCTCCTCCCGGACAGGCGTTTTCAGATACCACCTTCCTCCTCATCTTCATCCCGCATTACATATGCAGGTGCCCGAGTCCTCACTGTGGGCTTTCTGTGCTTTCCTCCACTTTGAGCATCTGCAGCGTCTGAAGCAGCGTGTTTACAATTAAGTGAATCCCATCCAGCGCTCTTGCAGTCCATGGGGGCAAACAGACACTAGTGGTGTTAATGGGCTATTGATTTAGTCCGGGACCCGTCCGTCTGTGAGATAATAGTGAACACAACTGAAGCAATTCATTCCTCATGACCTGCTGGGGGTTATTCATCCTGGAAACTTCAGGCTTCAAACTCTGTTGCTCCTTCTTTCCAATGAGGCGCTCTGTTTGGCATCTCAGCCGAGAAAGCAATCAAAGTCTGACCACAGATGCAGCTGTGGGATGCAGATGAGAGGGAGGAGGGGGAGGAGGAGGAGGAGGGGGCGTTGGGGGGGCTATCTGATGAAAATGAAAGATGTGCTTTTTTGTTGCGCCCGCCCTCTCCGGCTCTGGTTTTCTCCCTGCTTCCCTGTGTGAGCCTCGAGTGGGAGAGTGTCTGTATCCATGAAGATCAGCTGGAAGGAATACCAATCAGCATGGCGGGCTTCTTCCCCTCTGTGGCTCTGTTCTCGGCTGAAGGGACAGTTTTGTTCCATCGCTCCGAGAGTGCCAGCTCTATCGCCCGATCTGTGTGTGTGTGCGTGCGTGCGTGCGTGCGTGCGTGCGTGCGTGCGTGCGTGCGTGCGTGCGTGCGTGCGTGCGTGTGTGTGTGTGTGTGTGTGTGTGTGTGTTTGGGGTTCCCAGAGGCAGCCGCCTAAAGAAGTGTCACTTTATGCACAGCACATTAGAGGGCTTGTTGTTTGGATCCAGCCTCTCCTCACACCTGTGCATGCGCCTGCGTGTCTGCCTGACCCGACCCTGTGAACCCTGATGGTTTCACCAGATTACCGCTGCCATCGCGGGTACTTGCAAACACCACTTCCCCCTAATGGGGACAGAGCGTTCCTCTTTGCCTGTGATAAAAACAAAACAAAACATGTTCACCCTGAGCTGAGAAGCGATCTGTGCTCCGCAGTGTCTTTACTTTGTGCTGATCAGAACCAATATTTATTCTGCCAGCTCTGCTCGGTATTTACTAAACACCCGCTGCATACCAGCCCACCTCTAAATAATTTGTGATGCCCCCTCCCTCTTACTCCAGTTTGGGACTTTAATGCTGAGCTGCTGCTTCTTGTGGTGCTGCAGATGAGCATCGGGGGTGCTTTTGCATCAAAAATTGAATTACTAACTAGATCATTGATCCAAGAGAGAGCAGGCTGCAGTGTGAGATAAGCCGCATCTGAACTTTCTATCTGTTCGCCTCCCATAAAAGGGAGGAAGTGGAACGTTTGGGGGCTAGTTCTTCAAGCGTTAACGGCGCTCAGTGCTGGGTAAAGATTGAGGCTAATGCGGATGGATCTTTATGATATGCTGTCTAGTGAGGTCAGAGCATATTAAATGGGTCACAGTGCTGGACAGACGCTGCTCGCTATGTAGGGCAACATGGGGGACGGGGGGCTCATGCAGAGCTGAGGTGCGAGGGAAGCACCCTGAGGGCACAGAGGAACTCCCGCATATCTTCATGATGATGATGAGGGGTATGATGTGTACTGCTCAGCTGCACTTGGGAGCATCTTCAGCTCCCGTATTGGTTTTTTTTATTCATCCATTTTTGAGCCCTCTCGCCGTCTCGTCTCTGCTCTACTGACACACTCCTGTGAGTGGGTGAGTCAAACTGCAGTGGGCGTATGCCCAGCATGCTAATTTCAAAGGCAACATCTTGTAGACTTTCAGTGTGAATAAACCACCAGTATAATTCACACGTTGGTCCCGATAAACCATATTCTAGGAAGATGATGTGGGAACCCCGTCTCACACTGAACACGCCTAAATTAGCAGGCATCACGTGGCCTGGGAACGAAGAGTGCTCTCGGAGGTACCACCACCTCAACGAACTGGTTAAAGTGTGATCTTTCACCTCACTACACACAAATGGGCGGCAGCTCATTGAGAACAGCAGGTTGTCTTCCAGTCCTGAAAGAGTTCGGCCTTGTGGAGAGCAGCTCCTTCTGTAGCAGTACGACAATGATGTCTATGTGAATGAGAGTGCGTGAGCAATTGTGATGAGCGCGTCGAGACTGTCGGAGCATTAAAATGTGTGTCGTAAAAGTGGAGGTCCATTAGCTGCAAGTGTCACACTTTGCTTGCTGTCCACTCTGTCCTCGTCTCCGTGGTGTCTCTAAATCGCCGGCCATCGCCGTAGACCTTCAGCGGTTGCCTCCCTTCACACCTCTGAGCTCAGTCACCCTGGAGAATGACTGTAGAAGTGTTTCAGAGAAATGAAGTGAAAAGAAAGACAGCTCCTCGGTAGATTTGACGGTACATTTTCAGTAGTGGACAGCGACTTCGTTTGGGCAGGGGCATTCATCCGGAGAGACCCTCCGATTGTTCCCGCAGTTATTCAGAGTGGGCCGAAATGCTAAGCGGCCATGGTGATGGTGGAAATGGGCTTATTAAAATGACATGGTACAATTTCTGCATGAGGTTTTTTTTCCTGGGGAGTTCCCCCTGCTCTCCGGCTTGCCCTTGGACCGGGAACATCTGGCTTGTGTTACCCGCGTGTTTTGAGATGCTCCCATGAAATCGGCCCGGTCCTGCCAAAAACACCATCTTGTTTTTGTAAGACAAAGCAAACGCCCCTCATTCCAGCTGCGGGATACGGTGTTGGCTCGGACCGCTCTGCTCCAGGTGCAGTGTAAATATGGAAGTTGTGTCAAAACTCCTTCCAAGTATTTCCAGTGTGTTCTGCTTGCATTACGCTCAAACTCTTGCTGCAGAGACTCCTCAATGGTTGCTCGGTGGCCATTTGGTCTATTTTACACCCAACCCGTCTGTGTTATCACAGCAACTTGAGGCAATAAACTCGGACCTCTGAACACACATTGTGTGACCCCTGATGCTACAGAGAATATTGAACTTCTCAAAGTAAATGCAAGGAGGGCGCTGGCTAGCTTAGTTCCAGCTCTGCAGAAAAAGCATGCAGTCTAAGCTGTCTGGTTGAACAGGCCATCCTTTGTGTTTGTCATCCGAACACCAAAAAGACTTGGTAATTCGAGCAACCTACACACCAATCTGCTTTGCACTTCCTCGTTGGAGGAAGAGTAGGAGGAGGAGGAGGATACTATGCTTCTCTTTCTGCAAACAGGTTCAACAAAAGGCAGCTTATTTGCAAACTTCTATTGTTTACAAAAGGGGGTTTTAGCCAGCACGCTGCCGAGCGAGCTGGGTTGGCAATTGGTCGCGGGGCGGCGCCAGGCGTACGTCAGCCCCGGCGAATCCGTACGTAGCAGCTCAAGCTGTGGATGGAGCAGAGGTAGGACGTGACAAAGTGAGCTTTTTTCTGTGCAGAGAAAGAGCTCTGTGTTCGCCAGGGATGGACGCCAGTGAGTGGGATGAGTAGAGAGGCTCAGGCAGCCCTGGCATGCTCCGAAATAAAGCAGGACCCTCCCTGGTTACACACCATACATAAATAAGTCCAGATTACATATGTGCAATGCAATTATTGGCCTGTGCTATCTAATACAAGTACACGAAGGCTGAAGGCTCCGGTTGTGTCAGAAGCTTGCTGTGGTGACCGGAGGAAGAAAACTTAGGAGAGCAGAGTTTACATGATTAATGTGATGACTGACATCAGAAACGTATCATTTTAATTTAATTATGCCAGCAAACAACAATATTAAACAGTAATGTTAACTCTGTGGAGGGCAGTCGAGGTCAGATATCCAAACACAAAGGAGCTTCTCACCACTTCAAAGAGCTCAATTCTTTACTTGTATTACTCGCTCTCATTACTGCAATTGATGCTACACAGGGTAGTATTTTATCACACAAACTGGATGGAAAAAAGAAGCATCAGACTGGTTTCGGACATACGGAAAGATATAAACTTTATGTTTGTGGTAATTCCTGTATTATACTGAACTGAATCAAGGAGTTCCACAGGGCTTTGTATTAGGACCCTCTGGTTGCTCCAAATGGTGTGCGCAACTTGAAGCCTTTCAGTACTTGCCAAGTAGTACTTGTACTTTAGTCTGATTTTTTGTGTTTTGAGTGTAAAAAGTGAGAGTCAGTGCTGGATCTATTCTATAGTATTTACTTGTATATGCAGAGTGACAGTTTTTATTAACCTTGCTGATGGAGATATCTGATTGATATTGCCTCATAATCGCATCACAGAAAAAGTCAGGCCCTTCACTTGTATGGATTTCCATTCCTGACATTTTGACCCTTCATATTGATTTATACGACGGTCCTTTCAGTCTGGTTGAGATTTACCGTTAGCACTAAAGAGGCTGGACGAATCAGCACGCTGGCATCGTGCTGCAGCTTTTAGTTTCGCTCCACAGTGACACCCAGGCGAGCGGCAAACGGAGATGTCAGAGGTGACACAAAGTTCCTGTTCAACGCGTCGACTCACAAACAAGTTTGGCCGGTTGATTGAGTGTGAGGTCACGGTGCCACTAGCCGTTTACATGACTATCTGAGCATTTTCATCTCACTGAATCAGGGGAGGGAAGAGTTCTCTGGAATGTCTTTTGTCAAACGTAATTTAGAAGCTCCAGGTAACACGTCGAGCCATAAATCACCCCATTAGGAATGAACACTCTCTTGAGATCCACATGACAGTCATGTGTCGAGAAGCATCAGAAATCTGCGAGCGGCGGTGGTGCTTAGCTTGCAATATGTGACCATGACGCCGTGATGTTGAAATGCGGCGCTAAGCAGGATCGTGACTTAAGTCTGCCTGAGGTAGCGATGTGTTTATTTGCTCAAAACTGGCCCTGTTGCATTTGCTCAGGATTAGCGCAGCTTTGTGCTGCTTGCTGTGCTTGTTATACAACACCTTGTACGCAGCTTTATCAGCTTACACCTCCTATCATTGCTCTGCCACTGTGCTGTGATCAACTCGCAGGATTCGGGGGCTTGTTGCGTCGCTGCGACATTCCACATTTGTTACATGGGAAGCGACACCTCTGTGCTAAAACTGTGTTGAGAAATCCAATTTAATTGCAGCCTCACTTCATTTCCCCCCCAGCTTCCCCTTTGTCAAGCGCCTTGGTGCTTCCTGATCAACATTGCAAAGTTTCTTACTTTGCCATGTGAAACTGGCCTCACTTCCTCAAATCAACAGCAGAGAACTCTTGACTTGTACACTGAAACTTCATCACCGTGTGTTGCTTTAATAAAGAAAAAAGAGAAGAGACGTGTGGAAAAAGGGGTTTTCGGAGCCCTGTAACTTTGGATGACATTATCGCTGACCTACATTCGTTACATGCTCCACTTGTTTCACAAACCGTTATTTCGGTTTTGTCATATGTGTCATCTGTCTCCTGCAGTGTAAACAAACAGGATTAAAACCGTCTGGTTATAATGTAGCAGATGTGCCAAATAAATAAGAGCATTACAGACACACCCAGATGGTCGCACAGTGTCTGCAGCAGGGCGAGTCTCCAAAGTCGGATCCCGTGAGCAGAAAAGCTCCATGAAAGGAAAGCTGCACTGTGTCATGTGACACACAAAAAGTACCAGTTTGTGATCATCCGGTCATCCTCTGTGGTCACAGAGTGGGGTCTGAAGGAGCTTTACTCATGTCTGGGTTACACCCTGGGCAAGGTGCCAGTCTGCCAGATAATGGAATAGAATGGAATATACTTTATTGTCCCTTTGGGAAAATTCATCAGAGATAAACAGCAGTTCTTACAATAGATGCCATCACAAGAGAGTCGCTTTGGAACAATGTGAAAAACAGACATCATTAAATGATGACACACACCACAAACACTCAGCTCTCCTCATCTCTTATACACACACACAGTCTCAGAGGCAGACTCACTCAGATTAACAAGATGATTTACTCAAATAAAAGTTGGACTAATGAATTGATTTAAAACGAGAGAAAACAAGAGCAAGAAACCAAGGCAGTGCGTTTTACTTTAGAGAATAAAAAGTACTTAACAGCAATAAACCCTCAGACTGACATGGCAAAATATGTATTAACTGTTGCTCCTTGTGTCAAACTGATAAGTGATTAATATGCAATGATGTATGAGGAATTAATTTCAAACTGGCGATTTGCTTGATTGTAGTTTATCCTCACTGTGCTGCTGTAAATAATAGAAATGTTGTTTTTCTGCTTGAGGATGTCTTTATAGAAAATGAGCCAGTCTGTGTTTTACCAGGGAATAAATTTATTAGCGCAGGGACGTCGAACATTAAAAAAAAAGTCCATTGGACTTCAGTTTCCAATGCATGAAATTGAAGTTGTAAGCCATAAAATGAGTTTTCTGGACGACCACATTTGCAGATTAGACACAATGATGTAATAAAAGCTCCAGCCCAGAAATTTTTTTCTGAAGCAGTTTCTGACTCGTGTTTCTCCTCCTTGCAGGACCGGAGCTCCGAGGGCAGTTCTCTGAACATCTCTGCGTCAATGCGGCGAGGCTCCTCAGAGAACAACCTGGATCTGGACCTGAGTGATGGAGGTCCCGGTCCCGCCCTCGGCTTCGAGGTCCAGCGGAGCCGCTCCTGCTTGGACAACCTGCAGCAGAAGATACTGAAAGTCACCGAGCAGCTCAAGATCGAGCAGACCGCCCGCGATGAGAACGTGGCCGAGTACCTGAAGCTGGTGAACAGCGCCGACAAGCTGCAAGTGGGGCGCATCAAGCAGGTGTTTGAGAAGAAGAACCAGAAGTCAGCGCAGAACATCGCCCAGATGCAGAAGAAGCTGGAGCAGTACCATCGCAAGATGAAGGACACCGAGGTCCAGCACAGCCCGTCCCCCCACGCACCCAAGCACAGCACCATACCCAGGGAGTCGCCGCGAGAGCTGCTGAGGGACATGACGGGCAGCGGGCGACACCCGACGATGGACAAGATCAAAACCATTGGGCCGGGCGTTTCCCTCTCCCCTCCCTTCTTCTTCAGCAAGCCGAGAGAGTTTGCAAACCTCATCAGGAACAAGTTCGGCAGCGCCGACAACATCGCCCACCTCAAAACCAGCCTGGATGCCTCCTCTCCGCTACCCACTGACGGCGCTGGGAAGGGCCTGAGCAGCAGCACCTCCATGGTGGGCAAACCCAAGTACCCCAGCGACGATGAGTGCTCCTCGGGGAGTGCTTCCATATCTGACGGCAACGGGCACCTGCCGGGAGGGGGCGGGGCCACGGTGGGGCAAGGTCAGGGCACCGTCTCGGGGCAACAGCCCGGCGCAGATGTTCAGAGTAAACTGGCACTGAGCCTGGAGGAGGTGAGGGAGATCAAAGACGCCCAGAACCAGCTGGAGGAGCACATAGAGGAGTTAAAGGAGCAGTTCAAGAGGGATTACAGCATCATTAACCAAACCCTGCAGGAGGAGAGATACAGGTGTGTTAATATAGCTGATATGGCTTCAAACTTAATTATGAGCTGGTCTTTCACTAACATGTTCAGACAAAGATTTGGTTCAAAATGTAAATAAACAATAAACAACTTTTGTATCAAGCTGCTTTATAGTGACGTCTTGGAATGGAAGTTTGCGCTAGCATCTGAATCTTTCTGTTGGAATCATGAAGAAGATTTATACCCAGCATGTTGAAATCAGTGGAATAACGACCACAGCTGGGAATCCTCTCTGACTGGTTTTTGCAGGTATGAGCGTTTGGAGGACCAGCTGAACGACATGACCGAACTTCACCAGCACGAGATGTCAAATCTGAAGCAGGAGCTGGCGAGCATCGAGGAGCGAGTGGCCTACCAGGCTCACGAGCGGGCCAGGGACATTCAGGTCTGTAAGGATGATGAGAAAAGGGGACTGTTTGGCCCCCACACTGCAGACTGAGCATCTCATCAACTTGTTATTCAGCTGACATCAAACCGCTGCAGTAATCCACAAGGTCTTGCAGACGTCAGGAGGTTTATGGTTCCCAAACACCTGGTCCTGAGTCTCCTGTCATGAGTCACATGGAGGTGCTTACAGCATGGGCTCATTTGACAGTTGTGCTCTAAATTGGAGGATGTTTTCAGATTTAAAATTTGCCCCACAGGTCAGATTTGTCTATTCTGTTCCTTCCTGTAAAGTGGGATGAGTATACTTCTGCTGCTTGTCCATTGCACTGCACAGCACTACTCAAATCCACTCTACATGTTTGTTTTGTGGTTTTATAACACAACACCGTACCATCTCAATGTGGCTTTGAATATGCAAACACACCTTGTTGACAAGAATAATTAAAATGTGTGGCTGGTTGAGTTTTTTTCATGTGAGTGAGATGCTGCAGTCACATTTTCAGTTTGACTCAGCTGGAGTAGACTACAAAACAAAAGATCTGGATCTAGATCTTTTTCTCCACAGTTAAAAATTAGATTTAAGAAACCTTTTTTTCCCTCTCGAAATAGTGTTGATTATTGCAGCTTTTTTCAAATTCAGTTTAGCTTTTCGTCTTTTTCAAATCCTGCTTCTAGTTGAGTCATTTAGAGCTTTGACAGTATCCCTTTTCTAACCCCTAAAAACAGTTTTATCGTCTGTACTCAATCTTGAACTGATAGTTATGATAATGAGGTTTGAGAATTTCCTCACATTTTCAGGTCAACATTGTGCTTCTTCATGAAAGGAAAAAAAAAAACCAAGCAGTCCTGCGAGACAGTTGTTTGTTTCAAACGGTCGTCAGTCTTTAGGATAAACTTTGGTAATCCAGCGTCGAAAGAAGTTTCTCTCTGTGTTTCTCAGGAGGCGCTGGAGTCCTGCCAGACACGCGTGTCCAAGCTGGAGCTGCAGCAGCAGCAGCAGCAGCAGACGGTCCAGCTGGAGAGCCATGATGCCCGCGTGCTGCTGGGTAAGAGCATCAACATCATGCTGGCCATCATCACCGTCATCCTGGTGTGCGTCTCCACCGCTGCCAAGTTTGCTGCTCCGCTGATGAGGAGCCGTTATCACGTGGTCGCCACCTTCCTGGGCCTGTTTTTTCTAACTGTGTTCTGGAAGAACTGGGACCGTCTGCAGTACGCCTTGGACAGGCTGCTGGTGCCTGCGTAGAAGTGAGAACACACACTGAAGACACAGTTCACACTCATGCTGTCAGCCATCAGGACTGTCTGAGACGATTGGTTGTACAATCGTCAGAAGATGCCATCACCAAGCATTACTGAGGTCACTATTTTTTCAAGTCAGACTGAAATTAAACTTTGGTGATTTCTTTCTTTCTTTCCTTTTTTTGTCAAGAATTTGAATGTGTCTAACTAATAATTTCATGTAATCGCAAGATTGATTATTTATATACCAGTAAATTTTGATACTTCTCCGGTGATTGCAATGAAATGGTCTGAGGACTTTAAAGCGGGGGTGTCAAAGTCCTCCTGGTTTAGGGTCATATCAGGTGGGCCAGACCTGAAACTTAACGGTGCCCAGTGGAGTCAGATTGTGAAGGGTTCTTTGGCTGGTGCCTGGGTGGGGCCTGTCTGGTGGACTTGAATGCGTGGGTTTTCCTCCCACCGTCCAAAAACATGCACATGAGTCTATTTGGTGAATCTAAACTGTCCATTTGTGAGTGTCTGTGTGTCTCTTAGTCTTTTCTTCTTTCACCCAATCTCTGGTTACCCTGTTCTGGCCCTTGCCCCCCCCTCCCCCATGTTTGACACCCCTGCTATTAAGAATCAAGATAATTACAAGTGTGTTTTGACTGTAAACAGTGCAGTGACATGGAGCTCACTGTTTACAGAAAAAAAATATTTATAGATGAAGTGAAAACAGGCAAAAAACATTCTTCTCCTCCAATCTCCGATATAACAAACTGCATGAACGAAACCAAGTTAATAAACTTTGTGTCCTGTTGGCGTCTGCTGTAACATGCAACTGAAAATCTAACCAGAGTCGTTTTATCCAAGCAGAGTTTTTTACTTTCCTGATGAGAGTTAAATGATTTCATGTTAATGTGGTCAACAGGAGGCTCATATTAGTTAGTTAGCCCGAGTTAACGTTAGCTTAGCTTGCTCTTTGTTTTGGAAGGTTTCTGGCTGGTAAGACGACAAGCCTTTTATCTTAGATTGTCACATCACTGTTTCACATTGTTTTCAAAGATCCTTAACTTGTTTGGAAGATGAAAAAACAGAAAGATTTCTTTACATTTGGAGGTTTTCGCACTTGGCTACCAGGCTGCTAGTAATAGGAAGCAAATATTCCAATTCTTAATCATTTCCATAGGTTGGAGAATCGACAGGCTGCAGCAGAGGCAGCGGGGGCAACCTTTCTTAGTTTTTTTCAAATACATATTTAGTTTCTTTATTTCTTGCCTTAACGCCCTGCCTGGCCAGTCGTCTCTATGTTTTAACTGTTCTTACTGTTATTCATGTTTAAAGTGCAATATATTTGATTTTTAAGCACACTGTTGTTGTTTTTTAGGAGTGATGGTTTTACATTAATGTTATACAGTGACAGGGCGTTAGAGTGAGGGAGCAGCATCATTATTGTTGGCACCATGAGATCCATAACCACTGAAGCCACTGCTGGGATCCAACCAGACCAGCTGTCTCCTCTCCCAAGGGCCAAAAAAAATCAATCCCAATGCATTACCGTGCTGAGGGCATGGTAACTTCAGTGTACACACACACACGCACGCACACAAAGCACACAAAGCCTGCCACTCGGCTCTCTGTGAATTAACGTCTTATGGGTTCTGCCCAGTTTGGTGGTCATCTCTTACTAATGTGACGAAGAGGCGATGGGTTATACTGTGATACAAGGCCTTTCTCAGAGCAAAAAATGCAATTCTTGTGTTTTATTGTTGGTATTGAAGAAGCAACAAGCAGCCTTTGGGACTCTGTTGATAACGAAAGAGCACATTACAGGCTCACATGTAACAAGCCTTTTTTTTGGACTGACTAATGTGTTTTTTTTTTCTCCTGTTTCTCTCATGAACATCGTCTATAATGATTTCACATTAAGCTACAGATTCATAAATGTCTCCCATAAGAACACACTTGATGTTTTCTCATTGTTTTACTCGCTGTGTCATCTTTTTGTTGTTCCCGTTTTGACAATTTTGCGGAAGTTTTACATACAAAAGTACAATGATCTGGTTTACAGTTTCTGTCTCTCTCTGGTGCACTATGTGATAAATCAGTTGTATTTCCATGCATTATGTGCCTTTGTCTGAAAATTTCTGTTAAATTAAACCAACCTTTTTGATCAGCTTCGGAGGGTTGTTCGGATTTGGTGTTGAAGTTTCGCTACTTTTCAACAAGACCTGGAGTTTTCTGTTATTGTACTGGCACTGAGGGGTTGAAATGTGCTCTTCCGAAAGGGAGAAGAAAAAAAAACCAAATTACCTGTTTACTTGCCAGCAGCATGAAGAAAAGCTTGCACACACACAATGAAACTTCCTGAAAGTATCTCATTCATATTCTCTGGAAAAACGGCACAGAATCTCCCTGAATCAACTTGCAGAGTTTTATCTTAATCATCTTTATTTTCCTCTGAGACGTTTGCAGGAGAAAAATAAACCCTTTAAATGATTTAATCAGCATGCACCTCTTACCAGCATCTCATCCTACCGCTGTTGCACTGCCGCAGACCTCACCACTAGAGGGCAGAAGTGCCGCACTGTTCCTCACAGGCACTCAGAGGAGCGCTGATGCATCTTAATGCAGACTTCGTGGAACAAGAGAGGTTTATGTCCCGGTGTTTTTTCTCTCCTCTAAATGATTTATTTCTCTCCTGTCACTTCACACAAATCTAACAGCTCATCCACAAGACTAACTGCGGCAGTAACGTCGACGGTAACGTGGAGGAGTGATGCCCTCTGCTGTTGCTGAGCCAGATAAATTTCAGTGCATGTCTCCACTGCAGCAGAATTTAGTATATTTCATTTACATTAGATCTAGGTCATTCGGTGTCCCACGCTGCCAGCAGGAAGCCTTTTCTGTGGACTGATAGGCTCCTCTCAGTGTGGGCTTTAGCACCCGGAAGGATAATGATCCGCAAGTGCAAATAAACTCCACTTGAGTGAACGGATGTTTCCCAATAAATAAATAAATGCATCGGATGGAACATTTAGTAGTTACCTTTAAAGCACCCATTCAGCTGCATGTTTTTGCTGCTTCAAGCAGTGCAGCAGCTACATTGTGACGCTCTGAGGACCTTGTGGCAACATTTAACAACCAGAGACTTTTTTTTAAGCAACTAACAGAGGACCTGGAAATGAAGCCAACTCATGCCTACGAAGCAAATAAGGGCTATAAAAAGATATTAAAGTGCCTTCCAGCATGCGATTTCCCCTGTCACGGATGTCATTAAGAAATGGCAGTTAAAGGGAGCTGTGCAAATGGCGTGAGCAAAAATGGTCTCAAAAAAAACTTTCAGATAGAAATCTCTCAGAGCAGAAAAACAAAACAACAGGAGAGTCATGCCATGCAGCCCACTGTGCACAAATAGGGGTCTTCATGGATGAGTCACCGGAGAGAGATTTTTACCTGCGACCTTATCCTGAAGGTTCAGTGCCTGTGGTCTCCAAAGCAACGTCTGAAGGAAGCCAGACTCGATCTGGAAACGAGTGAAGCGGGCCCATCGAGTGAGGATCGAGCTCGACGGCAGCAATCACCAAAGGTGTGTTTGGGTAAAGACGGAGCAATGTCTGATGAAAATAACAGCTTGCAAACTCTTAATCACAAAGGGGGACATGTTCCACTTCACAGTTGGAAGGGAAAAAAACATTTTGCAAAAAATCTCTTGCAGATTGTTGATGTGATTGTCCCTGCGGTCTGCCACACCACATCTAAAATAGAACAAGACCCCTGAAACATATTATGAACACGTATGAAATGCTCTGAGATACACAAGTGTGATCTCCTGCTGAGGCTCACGCGGTCCCCCAGACTGGTGCTGAAAAATCTGTTGGGGGGGGGGGGGGCTTCAAAATGCTGTGCATGTGAGACCAACTAAAAATATCACAGAAGTTGAAGTGGTCTCCAAGGGAGAAGGAGAGAAAATATCCTAAATCATGCGGAGTCTGAGCCGACTACAAAAAAGTCAGTCCAAGCTCCAGCTCCTGCCAGAGGCTGATTAACAAAGTCCGACTAGCTGCTCGCACTCTGGCGCCCCTCACAGTCACTGATGCACCTTTCCAATTGGAAGTATCAAAGACCAGTTGACATTGTACTCAACTTGTGTCATAGTGCCCATATTGTTCCCCAGAGTTGAGACTCTCAAGCATCGAATAGAAACAGGCTCCAGACCTTTTCCCCCTCAATCTTCGTATTTGCTGTGGAGCTCCTCTTCATTGGCTGAAACATTCCAGTAAAGCCAAACAAACACTTCTACTTACTTGTACGTACAAAAGCAGGAACTTTTCAGATCCCAACAATGGTCCGTTCCTAAGGTTGGCTCCAATTTCGAGAAAACTATTTGCCCTCCTGGCAGCTTCTCATTCAGAAAACCTGAAAGCCTCATGGGTCTCGGATGCTAAACTGACAATGACACAGGTGGTCATTTTTCTGAGGGACTGTAAGCTTGTTTCAATCACGTCAAGAATCCAGAAATTTTCGCACTCCACCTGGTGTGTTTGATCATTTTGATGCCCTCCTGTAAAGCTTTACACACATCGCCATAAATGTAAAGTGCCCACATGTATGAGCTGTGCTGCACTGCTAAGGATGACTTGACTAACAGTGTTCACGCATAATAAAAGTCAGGCAGCACCGAGCATAGCGGCACCGCAGCACTATTCACCTGCCATGGCGGCTCAGTGTGTGTCATTAGTGTCTGTCTGCATGTCAAACAGGGTGCAGACACTCTGTGAGATCGGGGAACAGGAATGAAGGTGATGGACACACGGCTTAACTGGGGCTGCCCAGCTCTCACAGTGTTGCTGGCTTCATGAAAGCTTCGCTTTGAGTGTGTAGGGGGGAGCCGTGCACACATATGTCTGTGTGTGCATTTGTGTGATTATGTGTAGGAAGACTGGCTGCGTTTCGTACGATTGTGGGCGCAACTTAAGCCTCTGCAGAGAAAAAAAAATTCAGTAATTGGTGTGAGCGAGAGATCGTAACGAACAAACACAACATATAAGGTGGCTGAAAACAGGGATTATAGGCTGCGTTTGTTTGTTGTGAATGAAGAGCAGCATCTTTTTTTATCCCCCCCATCCCGCCCTCCTCTTTATTCCGTCGTCTAGAAAGTGAGCGCTTCCTTTTGATGTGAGCACCGATCCTCTGTGTTTTCCAATGCGCCGCTCCCTCATGGCTCCTCGAGCTCGCCGGCCTATTCACCGGGCTCCATAATGAGCTGCTAATTATCCCAGGACCTCATCAGGTCTCTTTGGGCCCACAGCGAAGCCTCCTCTTCACACAGGTTGGCATGGTGACCGACGGGACGAGACCTGGAGGAGGTCACTGAAAAGGACTCCTGCTTCCCTCAGCGGAGAGGAAGTTAGAGAGACAACCCCAACCCCTCCCACCACCACCACCGGCACCACCATCATACACCACCACCAGCACCACCACCCTTCCAGTTAGACAAAGAGGAGAATGGGAAGTGTGTGGACTGAATTAGCTGCTGAGAGTATCACTGGGTTTGTGAATATTTGTGTGCGTGTGTGTTTGTGTGTGTGTGTGTATGTGCGTGTGTGTGTGTGTGTGTGTGTGTGTTTGTGTGTTTGTGTGTGTGTGGTTGCTTTTAAATATCAGTTCGTGCCACTTGTGCATGCGCTGAAAATTATGGGAAAGTTGTGACCTTTCCGGCACCTTCCACACTGATTTACGTACATCCCTCTGACAGCGGCGGGCCCTTCCCTTTTCCTGTTTATGGTGTCATGGAAAGGGCCGGCTCACTTCCTTTTGGTTCTGCACTATAACATTAAAATGTACACTGATCAGCCATTACATAATGAATACTGACAGGTTAAATTAGTGCCACTGATTAGCTCTTTACCTTGGGTCTTGTTATAGGCTGGGATATATTCAGCAGCAAGTACATTTTGTCCTTGAAGTTGATGTGTTTGGAGCAAAAAAAAACTAGCAATCATAAGGATCATAGTGGGCAGAAAATGTTCACCTCTGCAGAAGGGGAAAAAAGAGATCTTTAATGTCGCCCAAACTGCACAAAGTCTGGCTGAATATGAGTCAAAGCTGTGAGAACATGCTGACGATGACCACAGAACACAGTGTAAAAAGGTAGCATGTCTGAAAGAACTGCCACTTCTTTACCATCACATTCATGGCAAAGGATGTGTGCTTGGTAAGACTAACATCACAGATGGATCCTGCGAGATCGTGAAACCACGTCACACTAAAAGGTTCTGCAGGGTTACCGGCGTGAAGAGTATCACAGATTTAAACCATCTGTGCTGCCATGTGGGGACAGGCAGCACTGGGAGGCTTGGTGGATGCTCCAATGCACCTGAACCTGTTTAACGTATCATCACAAAGCTCAGCAGGGAGCCTGATAACCATCCGCGCTTTACAACCACTCTTCAGGACCAGGAGGGCCCACCTCTGCCCTCTGATACTCCTCCCAGGCAACACACTGCTCTGAGTCTGTGTGGATGAGGTGACCTCTGAATGGGATGAGCTAAATGCAGAGAAGGAAGTTCTCCAAGAGAATCGATAGAGCAGCCTTCTTGGTTTCGGAGGTCCAGCAGGGGGTCAAGGTCATTACAGTGGTGAAAAAGAAGAGCAGACATGATGCTGCGGCTGATCAGTGGCGCCTGCATCCTGTCACGAGCCGGCACCTCCCACCTCTGCCAGCTCAGGGTCTGCAGCGCTGTGATGCTGCCGCGTCTGTGACCAGAATTAGAAGTTCCAATGATGAATACTTTGAAATAGCCGGTAGAAAATTCCAGATTTATGGAGACATTTATCACCAAGGTCCTCATATAAATCACCTCCTAAAACGCCCTAATTCAAAGCCACTTCCAATTTCCTTTAGTTGCTAGGCAACCGCGGCGGGCCGCAGAGATGCTGGGAGTTAAAGGCTTGCAGCCCAGTGGCGTAAAGTGGATTGTGGGGTGAGTCACTGTCTTTTAGCGCGCTGAGGCTCCATTACATGGCCAGCTGACAATGACAATGATACACTGTCACTGCAGAGTAATTGTGCAGCCTGTTGATCTCTCCAGTGGATCCGCAAGCAAATTACGTGGAGATGAATGGTTGTGGAGAGGTCTTTGCTTTTGACCAGTGCCACTAGAGAAGCACTACAACATTATGTGCTTCAGAGGCTTGTGACGTAGCTGGAACTGGTGAAAGTTTGGTCATTGAAAATAAAGTTGTACATTGGATCATGTTTTCACTATGCTCTTATAATCTGTGTCTGTAAATCAGGTTATATTTCGCTTTTTACTCTGTATTTGTGACTTTTTTTTGGTTTATCACACTTCTTTAAGGAATGAGACCCAAACCTCTATTATATGAAGCTTTGCATGAGGACACCTTGTTACCACTTTCTTCCTGCTCCTCTTTTGAGCTTGTTTCTAATGACACTAAGATTTGCACTACTTACACACTGCAGACGGCATACAGTGAAAAACCTTTTCCAATAATTGAGAACATCCCTGGTTGGATGTCATGCTTCTGGGTTTGCATGTTCTGTTCCCTTTTGTAAACAGCATTTCTCTCTACTCTTATCCCCCCACCCCACCTCCCCATTCCACTCACCACCCCACCCCCTCTGCCGAAAGACACAGATTTGATGAACGAGAGTCTCCAAAATAACTTATGCTGCATAATCACAGCAGCATAAACAAAGTCTGAATAAAAATCCAAACAGCAAACGAAAAACTCCACCTCAACAGGTAAACACACGGGAGACGCACTGAGCAAGACTCTGAGACTCACTCAAGTGATGAAAACAACAGTGGAAAAAAAGAGAGAGAAACAGAGACAAGAGCACAGATCGAGGTGATAGAGAGTGTGCAGAAGAGCTGGAAAATCAAGGTCAACAAACAAGAGACACACGAGACAGGTGGAGCCAACAGACACGAGAGGTCTGGAGGGAAGCACATACGCATGCACGCACACACCTGAGGCATGGGGACTGATGAGACACAGGTGGATAAAGTCAGGGCAAATAGGCCGGACACATGAAGACATGACAGATCAGAGGAAGACGTGCTCTCGAATACAGACTAGAGACCCAACACTGGGAATGAATGTTGCAAACTTAAATGAGACACAAACCAAAGAACAACCAGAGGAACAAAGTTGAACTATAAGTTCAGAGAAAAAAACAAACACTGAAAAGCAGCAGAAATCTCAGGGACTTTGACAAGAACGGTTCAGAGTCTGTGGGATTCGTTCCCCCTCAGAATTTCATGGTAATGAAATGAGAAGCTGGTTGAATATATTCCAGCTTGGACAAAAGTCAGGGACTGACTCTTGGGTCAACATGTGGCATCACTGAAGGCTGAGACCACCACACATTGCACACATTCCTTACGTCCGCACTGCACATTTTTGGGTAAATCTCACTCCAGCCACTTCTTCGCTCAAGATCCTGTGAACAAAGGATTCTGGATGTCAAACCACAGAAATGCAGATGCGAATTGCAAATGTGAAGAAAAGGAGACTGCTGGCCTCTCGTGTGTTCATTTGTGCTGCACGTCAATTACAGGCTCACATTCTCGAGGTCCGCATTGTAGCCGAGGGCGCCGCATGTGCGGCTCGTTGGAATTGGCCGAAACAAAGGAGGCAGTATGAGTAGATTGGAGAGATTCCCTTCATATGACCTCACTCTCAGTGGGACCGCTCTGTGTTACAGAACAAACAGCTTATCTCTAACACACTCCTACTGCAGAGCGAGCAGGCCGCAGTTAAACAGCTCCAGTCAGTGCTTCAGTGTTCCTCCCAACACATCGGACGTCATGTCCCACTGAGAAAAAAAAACCCCTGTGGCATCAAACGCTGCGGTCAAAAGTGGTCAAACAGCTCCGCATCTGAATCAGAGGGGTTATCGTGTGGGAGGGGGGCAGTTGTATCCATCTGACTCAGCCCTCCACACCAAAACATAGAGGACTATTTTGACTGAGGCTGGACGGTATCTGCATTCCTCCTGCGCCCCCTCCGCTCTGCGACGCCGCTGCTGCTGCCACACTCCAGTGACACTTGTGGATTGAAGCCAGACATTGTCAGCTCATTATCAACACCTTGTCATGTGCTGTCAGCCAACTCCCTCCACAGCTCCCCCTTCCTGTTTGTGTGTGTGTGTGTGTGTGTGTGTGTGTGTGTGTGTGTGTGTGTGTGTGTGTGTGTGTGTGTGTGTGTGT